>JAIFZK010000015.1:4742500-4932500 GCA_027481765.1 Tenualosa thibaudeaui | reverse complement strand
CAGCCCACACACAGTTCCAAAAAAACAGAAATGCGTACACACACACACACACACACACACACACACACACTCACACATACACATACACAGTCACACAGAAATACACAAAAGTTATGAGTCTTTACTTTTTCCAAAGTGATGTGAAATGTGATGACATTCACCAGTCACCAAATGAGTAAGGTAGAACTTCCATGTAAACATTACAATATGATCACACTAGTAGAAATATCCCCCTCCTCGGAATTATCAAAGCGCTACAAGCTGTCAAGAGCCGAAATTAATCAATTTCAAATTGAACAGAAAATTGTTTCCTAGTTTTTCCGAAGGTACTGATTTGGAACCATCACTGAGAGCCCTGGAAAAGAAAGTCTCCCAATTCAGTTATAGAAAAAAAAACATGACAGAGAGGGAGAGAAAGAAATGAGGAAAGCAAGAATGAAAGAGAGAAAGAAAGAAAGAAAGAAAGAAAGGGAAAAAAGGAGGAAAAAGCAAGAGACCGAGGTCTAATTACGAGTAATTACAGCTTTTCATTTTCAACATGATGAAATAATTTGATTCTTTTTAAGAGGGGGTTCTGGTTTTGCTCACGAGCAGACAAAGAGCTCCTGCATTGAGTTAGGCTCACTGGCAGGGGACAATGGCCCTCCTTCTCCGGGGCCCGGGTGCCGGGACGCACGAGGAAGCCCCATAAATCATGCCAAGCGGCGGGCCGCTCCGACAGAGTTATGGGAGAGCGCGCCACTCGCTGATGGCCGCCGTTCAGGGGCCGACCCGCATTAGCGTGCTAAAATAAATACGAGCCGCAGACGCACAGACAGACGTCAGTTCAGGTGCAGCAGAGGCTGCGCCACAGCCTGCCACCCCCGACCCCCACCACCATCCCCACCCTTGTGCCAGACAGACAGTCAGACAACATCATACAGCCATCTCAAGGAGATGGAAGAGAAATTGCTGATCTTCAACCAGGGCTTTGGCCCAGGTACTGGCATGGGAAAAGGGAGTTTTACGGATGCGAGGGTCGGGTTTCTAAGACAGACACTAATGAAGCCCATGTGAAACAGAAAAGCGAAAAAAAAAACAAAAAACGAGACGGGTTAAAAAAAAAACATTTGAAGAAGCTGAGCACCATCACTGCACTGGGGCCATGGGGGGCTTCTAAGAGTCTCTCCTGCACTTTACGGCAGAGTAAAACAAATTACGTGTCGCGCACACACCTAAACTCTAGTACTTAAGAGGAAGTCACTCCAAGAGCAAGCAGTATATGACCAAAGGGGACACAGAGAGAGGAGAGAGAGAGAGAGTGTGTGTGTGTGTGTGAGAGAGAGAGAGAGAGACAGAGAGAGAGAGAGCAAGAGAGAAATCGGAAAAGAGAGAGGAGAGAGGAGTGTGTGTGTGTGTGTGTGTGTGTGTGAGAGAGAGAGAAAGCAAGGGAGACAGGGAGAGAGGCAGAGAACGTAATTACAAAAGCACACAAAAATTTGCATACAAAATGAGGCCTTAAGTACGTCCCTCTTAAGAATCCTGAGGGCCCATGGAGGTACCGTCCAGACAAGACTTAAAAAAAAAAAAAAAGGTGTGAAAAGCACAAATTGCTGTTCTAAATTTTAGAACATTTGACATTTCTCACACAACCCTTCAGTAATCGCTCAATAATAAAGCTAGCATACACTATTAAAGTCTTGCAAATGAAACAGAAATTACACATTTTTTGACAATAAACACACAGAGGTGTTGAATCGTTTTCGTACGTCGACTTTTAACTGCCTCCAAAGACAAACAGTGAGAATATAAAACAGGAGCCGAGACAGGCAACCTCGGGACGTTAACCCTGCTCAAAGGGAGGGTGTGCGGAGGCGGCCGGCAGCGGCGTGACAACAAAGCTGCACTTTATCACGCCTCAGCTTGTAGCAATCTCAGGTACCTCCACCTATCACTCACGAGCGCCGCCACTGCGCTCTCCCCGAGGGCCAATCAGCCTCTCCCCCAGGGAATAACCAAGAAGAAACAGACCGTCTTGGTCCAGCAGATATGGAAAGCAAAACAAAATGAATGTCGCTTTTTTTTTGCCACCCCTCCCCTCCTCTCCTCTTTCCTAGTCTGTGGAGGCCAGACTTGTTGGCAAATGTGGACAATTTTCCTCTAAAGCACCAAGTCTGAGGGAAGGCTAAAGGCCTTGAATGGTTTTGGACTCTCTACCATCCTGTGCAGTGTAAGGATAACTTCAAAAGCAGTCAACCAAGTAATTTAGAGACATTTCTGGACACTCTGTAGGTGCTATGTTTTTCACAATGCCATAGACATGAAGGGTTCTGTATGAATATGGAGGTTGAGGGTTGAGTGTGAGATGTTGTGTGCTTTGGGAAATAAACATAAATGCATTAGCATTTTCATTTTGATGTATCTGTGTTTGTGTTGGAGACAGAGAAAGCACTAGGACCCATGTATTTGTGTGTTTGAACCAAGCAATTGCATGGCACAGACCCTCTTATTGTGGTTCTCAAAAAACCATAAGGAGTGATGGAAAGGTTAGAGACCCCTTTCATGCTAACAATCGCACCCCACAGCCCCAGTGGGCATGTTACACAGGCTGAGACGCCTAGCCTGCAGATACAGACATAACTGCCCAAGCAAACCATTCTTCCTGCCTGCCTGCCTGCCTGCCTCGCTGCCTGTCTGCCTATCCACCTGGCCGTTTGATGTTGCCGCTGCACTCACTCATGACAACACATCGATTTTACTTCAGCCCAGAAAGACGTCACTGCCGAGGAATCCATTAAAGCAGACAGTTCTCATCCTCCTTGACTGACAACGGTGACAGCCGAGCGCCTCTCTTCCTCTCCCGCTCATTCTCTGCCGCTCAGCCCCTTCACCGTCTCCGCTGCAACCCACCCATCCAGAGCAGAGACTGACAGCTTCAGCACTCACACACACAGACCTTCCTGTGAGCATCTGTAATAGCTTAAAATGCTCACGATTACCAGAGTCAAACAAATTCAATGTGCCGCCATTCGAAGTGTGTGATGCCCCTGCAACAGTTGCAATCCCACAGCACATTGCCTTCACTCAACCCAACCAAAAGAGGCTTAAAAGACAAGACTCGCGCACTCAAAGGCATAGGGCCATTCTGCATATTAATGACACAGGGTTTGGATGAAATGCTGAAAAGTAATGACCTAAAAAAACAAACACGTTTCTACAGAGGCGCAAGCAAATGAAATGACAAGCTGAAATTGATATGTTATTCCAAGGCAGCTGACCCTGACTGAGGTATGCTTTTAAAGTTAGCATTTTTCCTGCATTTAAAACCCAGAGTTGATCTTGGCTGCTTTATTAGAAAGCGTTAATTCTTGAGCCCTCGAATGTGCCCTTGCGTGTGTGTATGTGTGTGTGTGTGTGTGTTTGCCAGGCAAACTTAATACATGCAGCAAGGTCTCCAAAGAATATCAGCCATCATTTCTCCTGTCTCACATAATATGAGCGTAGAAGGTGAGTATTAGTTACATGTTTGTTTTCTCACCTCTCAACCCTTTCCGGAACTTTTGAGGGGAGGATAAAAGTGTTTTGATGTTTTGTGAATCTCACATTTCTGTGCATAATATTTAACTTGTGTTTTACCACTGAGACAGAGGATAATCAACATAATTATGTCAAGAAAACTTGAGCCCAGTAAAAGAAATCTCAAATCCCAAGAAATCACAAATTTAAGAATCATTGCAATAAGCAAAGGTGAGGCGTAACATGTGCAAAGCAAGCAAAACGTGTCCATCAGATCCTCGTATAACACCAAAGATTTGAAACAATTTCAATGGTCTTCCATAGGGCTACTGCTCTACAGTAAATATTTACACATTTAAACTTGACACAAGTTACAAGGCTTCAAGTTAAGGTTTTGTTGCATTACTGACATCCACTTTACAGCACACATCATGTTATTAACCTTTGCAAACAATAAAGACTAGCAGTGATGAGGATGTCAAGGCCTCATTCTCCCTGATTCTCCCCGAAATATGCCTTGAAAGAAAATACAGGGCAAGTACCGATTAATTAGTCATTAATTAATTTATGGGGAAATCTGCATTTTCAATTAATTAATGTGAGACTTGCACTGCAAATCAAGCGAGACAGCGCTGTATTGCGAATTAAAAATATATGTTACGCAAAGCAATAATAATGTTGATTCAGGGACTGCAGGGCACATCAGGCAAAGAGCACGATCGCTCAGTGACACCTACTCAGTCCGGGGCCCTTTATAGCAGAACAACAACAGAATTCTGCAAGCCCATCATTTTTGCTGATCCTATCTCTGGCTCCATGCGAGAGGATCACATGCATTCTAAACATCTTGAAAATAAAGACTGATCATCGTCTTTTTAATCTTCCTTTAAGTTCATTAAATGTGCATATGGGCCACACTTAAAAAAAAAGAAAACTTTTGTTCGGTCCAAAATAATTTAGCTGACGCTCTTACACTCTGCCACATGGCTCTGTTTCTCATTCTTTCATTTCATTTGCGGGTTTCAAGTTTTGAGGAAACTTGGTCTTGTCATAATCATTTTGCCCCGAGCTAGCATACTAATATGGCCCAGGGAAGGAATAAATTAGTGGCAAGATTAGCAGGAAGGATGAGGCAGAGCTTTTTTTTCATTATTTTTAGACATTAGAATATTTGTTTCATTATTAAAGCAGGGGACATCCTTTGATTCTCTCTTTTCTTTTTTTTTAGCCCTCGCACACAAAAGCGAGTCCTCAAACTGCCTACCTGTGTAGAAAAGAGGAGTCTTTAGTGGGACGTGCAGATGCCTCTCGGACATAAAAACAGCATGTCTCCGTGTCTCCTGTAGCAAGCTGTTCCGTTCTGTGCGATAATTCAGAATCCCCTGGCACAGCATATTTCTCCCCCCGCCACCACACGCTAACCCACACTCTCATGTTCAATCGCACACTGAGTGTGTGCGTGTGCGTGTGTGTGTGGAGACAGACAGTTAACCTTGTAGTAAAGCCTCACTCCAAATTAAACCAAACCTCACAAATAAGACCTTGACCTTTGGTCCTACTAATTGTTTTTCACACTCATCAGTGTCTGCTTATTCAACTCAGCTAATTAACAAATAATTTTAAATAAACACTAAAAACAGAAAAGCACTCAGAGAGTGCAGACCTCCGCCAAGGCAATATAGGGTCACTGACACAATACAGATTCCAGACAGTGTTCCAGATCACCACCAAAATGTAATCATCTGTTCCTTGGCCTAATACCCACGTTATCCAAAAATTTCATCCAAATCCGTGCAGTACTTTTTCGAGTTATCTTGCTCACAGACAGACAAACAGACAGGCAGACAAACACCGGGGAAAATATAACCTCCTTGGCAGAAGTAATAAGGACAAAGCCATTGTAAATGGTAAAAGATTGAAACATATTACAACACCTTTTACTTTCAGTGGCAGTGGAGCTAAGGTTTAGGCCTAACATGATAGAAAGAATGGAAGTCACAGTATCCTACACATTTCTCTATTAAGCTAAATGATGAATTTGGAGTCTTCCTGCGTGTTGTTGGGTCAGGGCTTCTTCAGATGTAGAAATGTGTGTTTATACACAAATGTTGTTTTTGCTCTCTCCAGTGGCTATAAGCCATGCACACAGCCAGTTCTCTAACCTGATTAGACTGCAGTGTCCAAACCCATTTAGCATAATTGACAGTATACTGATTTGTTTTAATCGCAAAAGACTGTTTTAATTATTGGAGTAATTACTAAAATATATGTGCCTTCAACGCTATTGATCTCTTTTGTCTGTACAGTTAGTGAGCTTGGCTATTGAACCTCCCACCCTGTTATCTTCTCCACTCCAAGCCCCACTCAACCAGACTGCCCCCCTCAGAGAGCCTCACTCCCCCCATCCCAACCCCTTTCTCCCTGCAAAGGCCCCAGGGCCATCATTCGGACACACGCAGCCTTGACGGGCCTGAGGAGGACAGATGACCAGCAGAGCAGAAGAAAGCGGCAAAGCAAAACAGCTCCCACATTTGAGGGGCGTCAGGGGGCATCGGGCATAATGCTTCGAACGCCGGGGCCAAAGTGTTCTGACGCCTAATTACCAGCCGCCACCATCAGCGCTGCTCTAGAGTTAGCACCGGGCAGCCACTTTGAGTTAGCGAGGACGCAGGCAGGGGGTTGGAGGGGGACGAGAGGGCCTGCCCAGAGGGGACAGCATTGAATGGGCAGTTTGCTTCAAAGGGAACAGAAGTGCTTCGGACGCCGTCCTGACTCACACGACTAACTAGGGAACTCTTTTACAAGTGAACAAGAATTTGCATTGGAGTGAATAAAAAAAAAAACATTGGAATAAAAACTAAAAACTTTAATTATTTGATGGAGATACAGTAAGAGTCCTCCTTCCATAACACCTTTCAGTTAGGTAAATCAGGCTTTAAATGAATTAATCAAACTGGTAATGCAGCACTGTCATTGACTGGCAAGCTGTGTTGTTCTTTGTTGTACCATATGTGGATTTGAGGAGTATTCTGGTCAGTGTAAGTTGTGTCATCATTGTAAGCAGTGCTAAAATATAAATCACCATGCTCTATTACATTAGCCTGAAAGTGGATAAGATTATGTGAGGAACCACAAGGATTTGCATTAGGGCTTAAATCAAGGATTTACCTTAAGGAGCTACGAAGCTTCACCACAAAATGTAATTCAGAGCTGTTTTTAGCGTGCTCACACAAAAAAACACAAAGGTAGTTTCCAAAATACCATACTACATACTGCTAATATACTGATTTTGATTGAACAGAATTTCAGAAGATATGAAGTTCACATCAGCATGTAGTATCCAAGCACTACGATATTTCAGAAAAAGCCAATGCATCTGCAAAAGGACCTGGCCTTCCGAGGTGACCTTGATATGTG
The DNA here is from genome assembly GCA_027481765.1 of Tenualosa thibaudeaui. Lineage (NCBI taxonomy): Eukaryota > Metazoa > Chordata > Actinopteri > Clupeiformes > Clupeidae > Tenualosa > Tenualosa thibaudeaui. The sequence continues at coordinate 4,925,588 of JAIFZK010000015.1, read as the reverse complement.
CAGACATTAACAGAGTTTCTGAACCTGACATAATCAGGGAGGCCACAGTACCAAATTTTGCCTTAAAAAAATATGAGGACGTAGTTGTGCTGTTGTTATCCAAAGTCAATCACAGATTAAATGTGTGACGCACACATGGGAAAAAAAACAGCATCTGGTTGACATCACCTCTGGTAATGACAACACAACCTAACTCCAAATTCCAAGACTAAAGTATTCATTTTGGTTTAAGAAGAAATCACATGAAAAAAAAACAGATTTTGCATCTGCCCTGCTCTCCACTTCATGAGCTGGTGTATAGTAAGCACACAACACACACGCACACAGACACAGACACAGACACAGACACACACACACACACACACACACACACAAAGAGGCTTTCTAGCTCAAATTGATTTTTTTTCTCCTCCCTCCACACACCAAGGTGGCTCAGTAGGTTTCTAACCTAACACTCTAACCTATGTGTTAATGCACGGCAGACACAGTGTCCATTGATCTGCCACTGCCAGTGTGTTTGAATGTGCAAAGAAAAACATCATCGGGGGATTTCTGATGTCTCAGAAGCCAGCCATCCCTGCGTAATCCCATTGAACCAGATAGACTGCAATTTGCCAGGCTAAACTCATTGGTAATGCAGGTGAAAATGTTCAACTGTCTCTCTGCACTCCTATCACCGACTACAAGTGATTTTGGACACCCGGGCCATTTGAATGGCTTGTCCAGGTTTGTCCAGACAACTGATTTTTTTTTTTTTTTTCCTCTTCATCACTAAAAAAATGTCCGTCTGAAGTGTCCGTCTGAAATAAGGGTATAAATGAATTACACCCTAATTTGACCACATATTGTCAACACTGAATTGTTAGTTTGTGAACTTCATCTTAGATTGGACGTAGGACATTCCACAATAATAACATAAAACCTACAAGGCTCCCTATTCAGCAAAATTGCATTGCGTCAACTCAACACTTCACCCACTGCTGTTGTGTATCCTGTGAGCCAATTACATTAAAAATAATGATTAATAATAAATTAAAAAGAACAAAAAAGCTCAGCCATAAAACATATGTATTTTTAATACGAACCTCCCCGAATCAATACCCACAATTAGCAACGGCTCCCAAATTGCTGTGCGAAGCATAATTACTATAAGGTCAGTAGGTATTATTCAAAGTCACTTTAGTTTACCACATTAGGACAAGACAGGATGGCAGGCAAAAAATTATAAATTCCATCCCCAAATCCGTCTCCTGATTTAGATGGATGAAGAATAATTAACTCTTAATTATTCCAGATCACTTAAGGCACTCTCTGGATTCACAAAAGAATACAGCCATCTCTGTCAACCCATTTTATCTTCCGTCATTCATCACGATCCTAAAACTTGACCGGAGAGGAGTTGGGCAAGAGGGGAAAAAGGAAAGAAAAGAAAAGAAAGAAAATGTCTGTTTTCTCACAATGTTCCCACACCCCACCCCCTCCACACACACGGAACCCTTTGCACAGTCACCCTCCCCTCCTACCTTAGAGGGTCTTAAGGAACAGCACTTCCTTTAAATTCAGCCGTATGCAAATTTCTCGCTGTGATTTGCATTTTAAAGTATTTAACTCCCCATATTTATTGGGCTCTGAGGCCTTGCTGATCATTGATTTATGTGCTTCCGGCAATCATATTTCCATATTTTGTGTGGTTTTTAACGACAGTAATAATTCAAATATGCAAAAAGTTGTTCTTTGAAAGATATCCTTAATTATGTCCTCAAAGCATCTCCTTCTCCTGCTTCTTATCCTCCTCTCGTCCTCTCTCACTCACCCTCTCCATCTCTCCCCTTCTCCTTCTTCTTTTCCTCCTCTCATTCCCCCTCACTCACTCTCTCCATCTCTCCCCTTTTTTAATCCTGAAACAGTGACTGTCCTACCACTGACTGACAATGAGGACAAGACTGGCTGACACTGACACTATGGCAGTCCGGCAGCAGGTGCTGTGGTATAGGGGGTCGAGAGGCAGGAGAGGAGGCAGGGCCGCATGGACGCTTCTTCCAACCTTGTCTGCAAGAGTCGTTATTAATTGTGACACTCTTTCACGACAAATTCAATCACATTCCGTGTGACTATCCTCTTCAGAAAAGAATGGGTAGTAAATGGGGGGGTGGGGGAGGTGTGTGTGTGTGTGTGTGTGTGGTGGGGGGGTAGTGTGGTGGTAGGCTATCAGTAAGACCAGCCCTCCCTAACACACACACACTCAATCCCATCCCCCCTTTTTTGCCGTCAAGTTTCGTCATTGCGTCTCTTTATTAAGGTTGTCACACTCTGCTGCTCACTCTTGTGTGGGGCACAGTGCTGATTTGTGTTATTAAAAGTGGCATGCTCCTGCTACTGTTTGGCCTATCGGTGCTCGGGAGCGAGCATCAAACGCATCCACCACCCCGGCTTGGGCAGAGAGGCTCCGTGCGCATATTCCCTTTGTCACCCCGGCACGCGGGGGGAAACTTTTTAGAATAATTGCTCACTGATGTTCACAAACGCGGGTGACTAATATATTAGATTAGTCGTGCTGGGTTACAGAGGGGCTTTATTTTAGTGGCTGGCACATTCCGTGTCAGTCGATATAAGCAGAAATTAACTATTAAATCGCTCGTTTAATACTATGCACTGTGTGTATGTCAGGGGCACGACATGATAACGTGTGCCCATGCATGAGAAAGGCATGGAATGGAAAAATCACATATAAAAAAGCAAACCTTAAAATACGTAAATAAAACACGTGAAAATAAACCCCATTAAAAAGCCATAACATATAGAATTAAAAGAAAACTACAAAATGGGTGATGGATCATATAAAACTAAATGATTTAAAAACACAATAGATATGCCAGACCATTGTGGCATAATGAAAAAAAAAATTACATTTCATATAGTAAACCTTGCAGATTTATTATTAGTAGTAGTATTATTATTAATAATATTATTAATAATAATAATATTAATATTATTTAATTAATAATAACTTACCAATAATCATAATAATAATGATAATAATAATAATCATAATAATAACGAGAGGGCAAAATCTGGGGTTGCAGCTACACACTCTTTCCTCTAACACCTTCCTGTGCAATTCACTCTTCTCTCTCTCTCTCTCTCACACACACACACACACACACACACAATTACAAAAACTATCAGGTGTCCTCAACACAAACCAAGCTGACAAATAATTTCCTGTTGCTGTTGTTTGTAGTTTAAAACATTAACGTACAGTCCACTGCTGCCATCCTTTCTGTTCTCTCAGCACAACACAGTTTTTATACAAGGGAAGGTGGACTTGTCAGCTCAGCCATGCTAACACAAACATATACGATCACAGTCAGGCCACAAACATGTGACAAAGAACAGCATGTGCAGCCAGAATAAAATCACATGTATGTGTATATATCATTAGAACAGTTCCCTTCTTAGCCCTTGCAATGAGGTAGCAACAATTTATCCTTGAGACATTACATTTTTTTTCTCACAGCAAAGTTGAAATATAAAGCAATCCCAGCAGAAAGGGACAATTCCAAAGCCTTCAATAGCAAATACTATTTTAATCAAATGTATTTTCCCTTCTCATTGGTTCCTTTCCTTTTTCCATTTCTGCCTGACTCTACATAAAGCTTATCGCAGTGTATCACATCAACTTTACCTGTTCTGATTCACTCAGAACATGCAGCTATTTGAATAAGCACTGCTCAACCGAGGCACCTTATCTGATCACTGACATAGTGTTACAATAAGAGTGTGTGTGTGTGAGAGAGAGAGAGAAAGAGAAAAGGTGAGAGAGTGTGTGTGTGTGTGTGTGAGTGAGTGAGCAAGAGAGAGAGAGAGAGAGAGAGAGAATAAGAAAGAGAGAGAAAGACAGCAGGAGCGAGCGAGAGATAGGTCTAGGTATATCAGACACAATGCATCTCTCTGCTGAACAAAACTAAGAGAGCGGGAGCAAAGGGAGCTGTTTGTACATCTCTGATCTTTTTTGTGGATAATCGCTATTCGGCCCTAATCACAACCAGACAGAGGAGAATGCAAAGACACCAGAGATACTGCCACTGCAGTTTCCTTTTCTTTCTTTCATCCAAAGCCCTGTGTGTGTGTGTGTGTTTGTGTGTGTGTGTGTGTGTGTGCTCTTTTTTTTCCTTTTTATATTCACTCATTTTATTTTGCTATGATGCTATCTGTGCCATGACTCCAAGCCCTTGAGGTATTGATATATATTGTTTTTAACTAGATAAGGAAAAACAAATCACTAGAACTTTGTTTGCCTGAGCCGTTCTCTAAAAACTATAAACCGCTTTCCTGAATTTACATAATACTGTAGTGAACTTAATTAAATCCTTGTTGTCCTACAAACAAAAATTATGGTGCTTAAAAGAATCTCCTCGGAACACATGACGAAACACACTAGCCTAACCTCAGTGGAAATATTACAGAAATGTTGTGGAAATATTACATGAAATGTTGCTCAAGATCTTAAGGTTTTTTTCACCTACCTGATGCATGTCTTCATTTGTTTTCACTAGCTTTTATTTGTCATGTCATCACATCATTCATAAGAAACTGTTGGAACCTGGTGAAATGATCATTCCAGGACCAATGGACACAGCACATTTTTGTTTTTATTTTCTCTGAAATGTATCATAGAGCTAATTATTCAGTGTTTCCAAAAAAACATGACCAGTGACCAACTAGGTCAAAGGGAGAGGGAAACAGTTTAACAAACCCTAACACCCAACCACACACTCAAACACACACACACACACACACACACACACACACACACACACACACACAAACACTCATTACAGCCTATGCTAATTTTGTTTAAAAGCTCTCCTTGTGGTTAGGGAGGCTGTGGGGACTGATCAGTGTGTAGTCTTTGTCCTTGTTGTAATTGCCCTCTCGGCACGTCTACCCCTCCCTCTACACACACCAACACACACACACACAACCATATACACACACGCGCGCACGCACGCACAGAGTCCTTCTGGCCCCCCCAGGACAACTCAGCCTCAGCGCTCAAGTGGGGAACACCCCCGAGATCTGCTAATCACCCCCCAAAAGGTCCACCTCAAATCTGCAGTCTACACCCAATATACAGCAGCACAGAGACACCAGACTTCTAAACCAGTGTTGTTACTGTCTTACTGTTTAAGTCACACACATATACACACACACACCTACCCACCATTAAACTGCTACTTAATCACTTCATCAGGGGAGAGAGAGAGAGAGTAGGCGTGTATGTGTGTGTATGTGTGTGTGTGTGCGTAGGTGAGTATGTTCACAAAGACATATTCGTGAAGAAACAAAAAAAATTACATTAAAAAGGATAAATGTAATCAATTAATAATTTGTAAATTTGGTTGTAATAATTTTGTCTGCGCTTGTCCATGTGAGCCATGTGAGCAAAAAAGGTTCCATCTTACAACCAAACATCTGAAATGATATGCTGCTATTACCAAGATGCTATACATCAGTTTAGTCTCTGGATAGTAATTGCCACTAGATCTGTGCTAGAAATGCACATATATACATATCCATAAATATTTCTCTGTTATTCCACTGACATATACATGCAATAATATTTTATAAAAATATTGGACATTATAGTAAATTATCTCCTGTGTAAATTAAATAATTTTATTTTCACTCATTTGATTTCACTGATATTTATTTCTAAATTATATGTTGTTTGCCTGTATTATACCAAACCTCTTTGTTTTACAGTTTCACAAGTTCTAAGCAATTTTTTCCAGAGTAAACAAAACAAACATATAATATGATTTGTTATGGATTCTCCAAGTAGAGAAAAAAATTAGGAATCTGGCGCCATCTACTGTCAGTAAACAGAAATGAACAAATTGGGCCTCCAGATGTGCAGGATCACACTAAAAAGACAAAAGGTGCCAAATCATTTCGGAGAGATGTTTTAATGCAGTTGTTTTTCTGGGGTAGGTGGGAGAGCTCCATGGGGGCCTTTACACTGCTTTGTACAGCATCATAATTAGAAGTGGATGAATCCCCAATTCTCAACAGAAACATCCATTACAAAAAACAAACAATGATCTGATCTTTTTTTTATCAGCATATCAACATGACATGTACCATGTGCAACTACTCCCATCCATCACCTACACAAGTAAACACACAGTATGAACAACTGTTCCTCATGTTAACTCTGTGCCACGCATGCACACAAAAGAACACTCGCATGAAAAGCAAGAACAAAAAGAGGAGGGGATAAAGCTCTGCCACTCTCTCTCTCTCTCTCTCTCTCTCTGTCCTGGGGCTAATGGTTGTGTCAGCGTTTTTCTGGGCGGCTACAGCAGGGGCTGAGGCACAGAAGGGGTTAATGTGCTTGGGTGCTTTGGGGAAGTGGATCGGGGGAGAGGATTCCGGGGAAGTGAAGGGTGTTGTGGAACACACATTCAGCCATTAGGGACTGTCGCTCTTCTGACCCGCATCCACCTCTCTCTCCCTCCCTCACACACACACACACACACACACACACACACACACACACACACAGTATGCTCCTCCACACTGAGGCCCAACTGACATGTAGCTCACCGCAAGGTCTCCATTGCATATTCACACCAATTTGACCCCAGTAAACCAACACACACACACACACACACACACATAACCCCTCCACAGTTCTTTCACAACAGCTGGAGAAGCAAGCAGCAATCTTGTCTCACACACACACACACACACACACACACACACACGTCTCTCTCTATATACAGCATAACTCCCACCACCTCTCTGTCAGAATGGCTCTCCCAAAACACGGATCTCACCCACTCTCCCAAATCTCATGCCCCCGACCCCTCGACCCAGCTTCCTCTCCTCCCTCTGGGCCTGACTGAGTTCCCTCCTGTCTGGTAACAGCTCCTACTAACCTCAACGCCTCAGAGTTCCCCTCACCGACACCCCACCCATGATCCTTCAAAGCCACGGCACGGTTCTGCCACCCCTGCCACCTCCAGGCCAGAGCAGACAGGAGTTGACACATGTACACAGCACCACTGCATGAACAAGGTCTGGTAATATGCCTTTTTACAAAAACCACACTGTCCCATACACACACACACACACACACATACACACGCTCACTCCTCGCCCATTCCCCCATTTAAACTAATGTAATCCCCAGTCACTGACACGGTTAACTGCTTCAGTGAGCCGCAGTGGAAAAGCTGTCCCCACTTCAACTCCTACCTTCACTGTGCAAGCAGGAAACACGGTGCTACAGTTCTGTTCTATCATGTCAACGAGCAGATTTGTTTTTTTTTTTTTAAATATGATTTCCCCCATGGATGTATTTCAGGTGTGTGTCTGAACAGTTGTGGGTGGTGTGTATTCATGTGTGTTCATGGCTGTTAGTGTGAGCTGGTTTGTGTGTGAGAGCATGTCTTTGCCATAATGAAAACACACACACACACACACACACACACACACAAACACACAAACACACACACAAACACACACACACAAATGTATACACTTGGCTTCTTTTATATTCCCTTTGGGACACCAAGGTATGGCTACGATACACAGAGGACTGCTGCCAAGGACAGAGCCAACATCAGTCACCCATCATTATTTGTGTACAAGCAGAGATGCAGGCAGGAGGGCCCACCTAGGGGGTTGTATGTAAGCACCTATATAAGCATCTATATGAGCTATATAAGTGTGTGTTTTGTGTGTGTGTGTGTGTGTGTGTGTGTGTGTGTGAGAGAGAGAGAGATAACATGAGAGGGTTTGAGGGCACTGATTTATTTTTCTTATGCAGTGTGAGTACAAAGACATCTTAATTGTTGGCTTTGACTACCTGATTGTTTGCCTACTCTTTTCTGTTTTATAATGTATGTCTATTTGCTTGCCTTGTCTGTACACTTTTATGTTGTTTTTTTCCAGTTACACAATTCAAAAAAGAAGCTCTTAGGAGTGTTTTGTTTACTTGTTAGTTTGTGTCATGTTGTTTGTTTGTTGTTATCAAGAGAATAAATAATGGGATATGTGGGATGTAGTTGGATAATACATTTGACTTGACTTGACATGACATCCTGGCTCCCTTTCCACAGTTAGTCACTTACTTGTCTCTGATCTCAGACGCACAGAAAGCTGAGAGAGGGGTGAAAGGGTGGGGCCGGTCTGAGGCAGCACGGCCGCATTCAGTCTGAGATCTAGAGCACAGAACTAAAGAGAGAGAGAGAGAGAGAGAGAAAGACAGAGAGAGAGAGAGACTGACGTGACCTCATACAATGCACGACAGCACATGGAGGAGATGAAGGCCGTGGCCAAACAGGAGTCATTATGCCAAAGACCTGGAGAGCTCACCATCTCTCTCTCTCTCTAAAAAAGGAAGTGTCCCTGCCACTTGCCTTTGAGTGGAGAAATGCAGAGAGAGACAGCATGACAGAGAGAGAGAGAGAAAGAAAGAGAGAGATAGAGGGAGAGACAGCAGGTACATCATCTCAATTATGATGATGCCACTGACTGATTGCATTTCCCTCCCTGCCTCATTTTAATAAGTCTGCCTGTCACAGGGAGAGAGGGAGGGAGAGAGAGAGAGAGAGAGAGCTGAGGAGAGCAGAGAATGGTGATGCCAGTGATAGTGGGATGGTGGAGTGGGGTTGGGGGGCATTGGCAGTGGAGGAGGGTAGGTGGGGGTAACTTCTCAGACAGGAGGTGCGGGCTCTTTGTGACGAGGCACTGGTGTCCCAGATGCCAGTCTCCCGGACGGTATCAAACATCTCGGTGGCGGACCTGCCGTGAAATAATCTATACCTACGGGAAGTCAATTAAAATGTGTCAGGGGAGATTAAGAATGGCGTGATGGCTTTTCACCAGGCGGCCTATTCACCCACCAGCATGTGTGTGTGTGTGTGTGTGTGTGTGTGTACTTAAGTGTGTGTGTGTGTGTGTATAAAGGACAGAGGTAATGCACACATTATTAAAGTCTGGGGGAAGATGGGTGTGAGTCTGCATGTGCATGTGTATCTATGTGTGTGTCTTTGTGTCTCTTTGTCTATCTCTGTGTTGATGTGTAGAACAAAGGAGTGTAAAGGGTGAGAAGAGTATGCATCAATGTAGGGATAGTGTGTGTGTGTGTGTGTGTGTGAATTGTGTATTTATGCTTCTTTAAGTGTGTGGTGTGCAATGGGTGTTGTGTTATGTGAGGGTGGGGGCTGTGTGTGTGTGTGTGTGTGTGTGTGTGTGTGTGTGTGTGTGTGTGTGTGTGTGTGTGTGTGTGCGTGGCTGCGCTCTGTATCCCTTAAAAGCCCCTCATGAATATTTCACGGCCCCGGCAGCCGGTGGCTCCAGCGCAAGTTTGCAAACCAGCGTAATGTGCCTGTTTGTACTGAGTGGGGCTCACTCAGGATATCAATTAAATCAAGCGCTGTCAGTTGGATGGCCCTCTCAATGGAGGGACACCCCATTCCCCTCCACAGATCAACTCGGCTTTGTGTCAACTCACACCCTGGTCCATCTATCTCCCCCTCCTCTTCCTTTCCTTCCCCCCACCCTCTTTCTCTCCTCCTCATCTCTTCATCCACTCTTCTCCTTCCTCACATTCCCTCACTCCTTTTCTCTCTCTCTCTCTCTCTTGCTCAGACGGCAGTAACTGAATGCACAAATTACTCTCCCCTCCACCTTTAACTCCCACTAAATCTTTCCCCTTTTCCACTTTGCTGAGCCGGGATATTTTATTCCACCATCAAATATGCATCCCATTAATTAAGTTAAATTACTCCTGACTGCCAAATATCCCTTGCCCCGATGGGTGTCAACACAGAAATGCATGACTGTGAACCTGCGTTGACACGGCCCCACACTTAAACGTGAGTTACAGCCTTCTCGACTCCCATCCGTGGGCATATTACCAGCTACTCCGGGCGCTGAAATTAAGCCATGCTCTGCCTCTTCCCTCTGAGCTTTTAATAAGTGCACAATGGATGACACGTGCACTTCTGACAAAGAGAGGACTGATATTTTAATTACCGTCTCCTCATTTTTCCCCTTCACCCCCCCCCCCCCCAAACTGCCTTCTCTCTCTCTCTGTCAATGTCTCTATCTCCCTCTCTCTCTCCTCCCCCGCCTCATCTTTTAATTGCAGTTGTTAATCACTCATTAACTCCTTTCGCCTTTGGTGTGCGACTCCTAAATCTGGCGACGTCACATTTCCTCCTCCGCTCGATAGATTCAATCGCACCTCACCCTTCAAATGAGAAATTTCACTTCTGTCCTCCAATGCTAGAAGTCTTTGTTTCCTGCTCTCCTTTAATGTTTGAAATCCAAGGATAATGATTACAGGCCTTCTTAAAAAGTGTTCTTAGAAATTAGTTTGTCAAGCTAAAAGATTGCTTTTACAAGACATAAGCCATATTTTTGCAAACAGTATACAGTAGCTATAAATTGATACTGTTTGTCAATAGTCAAATGAGAAACACCTAGAGTGACATTTTTATCCTGATGATTTCCAGAGAAAGATGTTTATGCATTTTCTTAAAAAAAATGTCTCTTGTATGATGCTTCTTCAAAGACATGTGCCAATGTGCAGTACTGTATGTGTGGTTTTCAGACCTTGACGAGCACTGTGAGAGGGAGAACTGTAGGTATAACGCACACAAATGACATAAACTATAGCCACCTTTGAATAAGCAAACCCTTCAGTATGTCAGTAGGTATAACGTAATTAAGGTAATTAAACGTTGATTAAATGATTAAACTGATTAAATGTGTGTGAATATGTAGATCGAGTTCTTTCAGATGGGAGTTGTATTGATGCTATTTGTTCAAGAGCAGCACTCCCCAAAGGCTGACTTCAGCAAAACTATGAGCACTGTTTCTGTGTTACACTATTCCCACAAACATGTCTAGGAATATTGAAGTAAAACTGACTGTACATCACAAGTTGACTGGTTAGGATTAGACTTGGATTGCCCAGCTAATCTGACCTCCAATAAAGAACGCCATGTAAGAGGATGATGGCGTATCTTTCAGAATACTAAGTGTGCAGAAGTGTGCATTCTCATCAACTTGCATTATTCTGGCCACACTTGGACGTGGGCTGAGATACACCATTACAGGCCATTCTTGATACCTCAGCCAATGAAAAGGTGCCATGGTTTTGCTGACTATTTCACACACACACACCCTCGCCACACACACACACACACCTCCTGATTCGGCGGTTTGACGACGCGTTTGTTTGCATTTTCTTTGATTAAAAGCAAATGTTTTGACCATAAAAACCACTCAGCCATCCTTCTGAGACCACTAAACAGAGACGATGTTTCCCCAATTCCCTGCACAAAATTGTGGGTTACTGCCAAGGTCTTATTAAAAATCTACTCGATGGACGACGGGGAGAAAGCTTTCTCTCAGTTCCTCTTATTATTTTTTTTTTTTTTTTTCAAATTGTGACTAAAGTGACTCAACCTGCTTGCAAAGATGATGAGCCTGACAGAAAAAGTTTACTCTGCTCTAATTTATTCTGGAAATCCTACTGTGAGCTTGGTGACTCGGAGGGAGTTAGTATTGTCTCGCGTGCAAGTGATGAACATGCAAGAGCTAAGCAAGCACCACTTTACAGCCCCATTCAAGATCCATCAAATTGGACCTAAATGAACATCTACTGCTACCAGAATAGATTCAATTATTCCAAATACCGGAAGCGTCTTTCCTGATGTTTCCTGATGACAGACAGCATATCCTGGATGCGTCACCTTTATGCCCACTCAAGTGACATAGAAAGACTGACGGCATAATTTCATCTCTGTGATATGTTCTCATTGATGGTGCACTCATAACTAAGCCTGGCCTGCTCTGCCTCCTGCATTCTCCTCTGTGTGTATGAATGTGCGTCTGTGTTTATGTGTGTGTGTCTGTTTGTGCCAGTGAATTTGCAAGTGTCTGTGTCTGAGTGTGTATGATTGTGAGTGTGTGTGTGAGTGTGAATGTGTTCCCTTCCAAAAAAAGAAAAATTCACAAACATCAGCCCAAGGCTACTATACAAATCCAATCCATTATGCGACGCTTTATCGTGTTATGAGGGCCTAACCGGCTGTAAAGCTGTCCCTTTCATAAAGAGCGATCGCGGTGCGGAGAGTCAAAACAGAACGGGCTGCCTGCTCCGCCAACAGACGCTTGCTCATTACCATCAGACGACTATTGGTGAAAACAGCTCAGTCACATACTTAACCTTTACAGACTGGCCCTTTCCGTCTTCTTTTTTCCAAAACGACCTTTAGCGTTACTTATTATCATTTCATTTCCGATAATGGTCCGCTAAATTCGGTTAGCTGCATCAAGGCAAAATGTGTTTATATTGGTCAGGGACCCCCTGGTTGGGAAAAAAACAATGCTTAGTCTGTACTGTAGCTGTCTGGCAGCAGTATGGCAGTGAACGTGGTAGAGGACCAGGGGCAGCTCTAACAGTGCAGCTTCTGCTAATGTCACCAAACGCAGACTACTGGGATGGTTGTCGTGGTTCCACATCATCCTTGGGCCTTTAAATACCACATTAAGAGATAGCATTGTTCCAAATGTTTAAGATTGGAAAATGCAAATAAAAGATGCAGAATATGATGTCTCTAGGTTGAAACAGGCAGTATACTCTTAATGTCCATGGAGTGTTGTTTGAAAATATCTAAAACAGTATGTATGGCATATTAGGATCATGTCTTTCCAACATCTCACTGGGCCCTAGTGTCAGGAGCATTAACTTATTATAGCGGCACAGCCTTAGTGGTGAACAATGAACTATTCAGAGATTAATCTCAAAAACAAGCACGTAAATAAAAACAGTTGGAACACACAGACAGACGCAAACAGACACACACACACGCGCACACACACTCACAGTAGAAGAGTATCTCTGGGCACGGGAGGATGTGGCACTCTGATAATTCTGTGGCTTTCACACCCTGCAGCACGGGTGGAAATCCGATGAAGTCGCTAATGCACATGATGATTAAGTGTAACTCAAATACCGACTGTGTTGTTGGGGGACCTGACAGGCTGTAATTTGCTGTATTATATTCCGTGGTTTTAATTGCACGCCGCCGACGTCTCTTTGACACGTTATGAAGCAATGATGTACAATTATTTCGAGGGGCGGCGAGAGATCAGGGGAGTGACATTATAATCATCCTCATAAGGATCTCTTTTTCTTCCTCCTTCCTCATCTGTTCCAACTATTACTGTTAAAAAGCAGAAGATGAAGAGGAGGAGGGCAATGGGTGGGGGGAGAAGAAGAAAAATAAACGCACATAAAAATAGTTTCCCTGGAGTTTTAACAAGATTCTTTTGGAGGATTATAGAGTATCATGTCAAACAGAAGGGGGGAAGGGAGGGCGCACACAATAACCCTGGCTCCGTTAAGTGACAGGTTCCTCTGGATAAGTAGCGAGCTAAGATGCGGTTCTGCTGTCACCGCCGAGGTCTCACATTCACATCCACACACACACACACACACACACACAAATACGGGCATTAACACACACATTACAAAGGACGAGGCAGGGAAGGCGGAACTGATGGGCTATTCTGGGGAGCAGCCGAGACAAACTCAGAGACGTGGGGACACAGGGGGACACAAAAGCCAGAAACACTGCAGATCACAGTGACACCAACATGGCACTCGTAGCCAACTTAAACAAAACTGAGGCAATTCAAAGATGGGGGGAAAAGCGAAGGAGAGGAAGAACTGTGTGTTTAGTGACAAACCTAGAAGTTTTGTGCACGGTCTACTTTTTATTTTCAGTGGTTCTGTGTGTGTGTGTGTGTGTGTCTGTATGTATATGTGTGTGTGTGTGTGGACACACATCAAGAAGTGTGAACTGAGCTCAGAGACAGACGAGACTCCTTCACGGATCCAAAGAGGGCCATTGCCGTTGCTGTTGCCACGGTTCCAGGGTCGGTGAAGCGATTCACGGCGCTTGAGCAGAGATATTAAACCAATGCTTCACAGCATTTAAAATCCTGATGCATAATTTAACACCAACAAACAGCACTGGCCAGCCAGAGCATCTTCAGGGAGAGCGAGGGAGCAGGGAGATGTGGAGAAGTGTGTGAGTGGGTGGGTGTGTGTATGTGTGTGCGTGTGTGGAGGACCAGGCAGGCAGGACGGGTGTCCGGTGGGGGGGAGGGAGAGGGAGTTGGGAGTGAAGGGAGGAGAAAGTGCTGAATCTAAGGCCTTTTCAGAAAATGATGGAGGAGGGGAAAGCAATGCTCATTAAGTGGCTCCGCTGCACTGTGGACACTCAACGCTGGGGGAAAAGACAAGAAATCGCCATCCTCTCTCTCTGTCTCTGTGTTTGTGCATATGTGTGTGTGTGTGTGTGTGTGTGTGTGTGTGTATGTGTGTGGGCTGTGACTATTTTTTCTCTCCTTCATGTTTTTTTCCAATTAAATATGAAGAATCTCGCAATATTGGTAGTAGGCAATTTGGGGCAATCCACAAACTGGTATTTCATTTTTTTTCTTTTCCGCTGTTTGTGCAGGTTGTGTCTTTATAGACCGCTTCAAGAAGATCAATCAGGTTCATATTTTGGTAATGTCATTGCTGTGGAACACACTCTTTAGCATTTTGGAAAAATATTGTCTTTAATTACGATTTTTGCACCCAGGTTGGGACTCCCTCTAGGAAGGAACTAATTGCTTTTCCCCATTAAACTTCCCTTACATTTTACACTCCAATAATATAATAAGAGGTTGATGTGAGCAAAGTGTAAACTAGTGATGGGGGGGGGTGCTAACATCACACAGTGTGTAGAGTTCAAGCACACACAAACACACTCCTGTTCTTTCATGATGCTTTAATTGGCCAGAAGCTAACTGACAGGCCTAGATGTGAGGGAAAGAAAGATGTGGTGTGCTGCAAGAAGTGAGGAATCAGCAGGAAGAGGCTCAAATGGCACGATGGACACCAGGCTAGTCCTGTGACTACATAAGGCACATAGGGAAGAGGAGTGACAGAGCCACAATAACATGGTTTGGAGAAGAAGAAGAGAGACAAATGGGATGAGAGAGAGAGTGAAACAGATGTAGAAAGGGACAGGGGCAGAGTGAGTGAGTGAGTGAGTGAGAAAGCATGAAGGGAGGATGAGAAAGAGAAAGAGAGAAGGCTCTCTGTGAGCAAGTCCCTGCTGTTGCTTGACTGGCAGCAGGGTCAAAGTTGCCATCCTGTCTTGGCCTTGATTTGCATTTGTTAATTACATGCCAAAACAATATCTTTAAGTATCAACAACCTCCCAGGGTCCTCAGCTCTGAGGCGTCCCTGGGTGGCCTGTAGAGGGGAGGTGTGTGTTTGTGTGTGCGTGTTTGTGTGTGTGTGTGTGTGTGTGTTTGTGAGGGTCTGACAGCTGTGGAGGCTAGGGGGATTGTATGGAAAGAGCGGGCTCTGTCGTTTGCACATGGTGTCAAAACACAAAGGGCCCACTGCAGCACATGTCTCCACCTCACAATGGAAGACAGGAATCGATGAGCGAAGGGCAGGGAGGAATTAGTCTGACTGAATATTTTCGGACACTGACAGGCCTTTTGCTCATTAGACCCCTCCCAGTCAGACACTTGTGTTCTCGGGAAAGTCATTGTTGCTGTCCATAATCGGATTGCTTTGTTGGGTTTTGATATCAACACTCGCTCAGAACAGAAATGCTTCCTCCACATCACAGTAAACCCCCATCCCCGCCTTCTTAAGTACACAAAAGAATATCTAATATCAATGCAGTAATCTTGTTTTCTGGGTCATCATGAGGGAGAAAAATGAAAAAAAGAGGGAAGGCAATGAAAAAGAAAAAAACCAAACTTCTGAAATGCATTATCTGGAATTCAACCCTCGCCATTAGAGGAATGGCTCTGCTTTTAAGATTAAGGAAAGTGGAAGACGTTTATCATCTCATTTGAATACTGAATGCAACCAAACGAGCCAACCTGGCCTTAATTACGCTGTCCTGTGCCACACTCTTTTGTTTGCTGTTCTTCAGTGGAAGGCATAGTCACGGCTGCACCATTCGTCAGCCGGGCTGAACGAAACCCCGGGGCCATTCGTCACCCATGGCGGCACAGTCTGTGAACGGGCCCCCTCTCAATTCCTGTGATTTGTGAAAGCTGAAACTGTATTTAGTAAACCTGTTCCGGGGGATGGGGAGGGAGGAACAAGGAGAGGTGGGTGGTATCAGCTAGACAGGCACGTGATAGGGAGAATTTTTTTTTTGCCCCCACATTTGTGGTGTGTTTGCTTACATGTGTGAGGAGTGTGTATGGTTGCAGGGATACAACATTTTGTGTATATGCATTTGTGTGTGCGTGTGTGTTTGGGTCTGTGCAAGTAAGTAGGTGTGTGTGTGTGTGTGTGTGTGTCTGTGTGTCTGTGCATGTTTTAATCATGCACTTGGCCAAAGACCTAACACATTTATAGCACTTGAGAAAACAGCTTTAGCTGGAGGGTCTGCAGAACGTGAACCTTTTTTCTCATTAAGGCCTTAGCTGTGTTTAACTGCAGCTCACTCCAGTACCCAACCCACCACCCCTTCAGTCCCCACCCCACCCCTGCTCTAATGTGTCTGGAAGCAACAGCAGTGGCAGAAACACAACTGGTTGGAAAAAAAGGACCAAGTAAACTTAATGGAACAATTCTAACACACTTTACCACAAATTACTGAGGGAGCAGTAAGTAACTAAACGTCTTCATGTGAGTGTCACCATGGAAACAGAAGATCAAAGCACAGGAAAAAGGGGCTGAATTGCATCTGTCTGGGCACGACCCCCCCGCCCCCCCGGCTAAAAGAGAGCTCCATAGGCTTGTACTCACCCACAGATGTGGCACTTGTACTCCCTCATGCCCAGGTGCCGTTTCACATGGTTGCGAGCATCGCCGAGCTGGGCAGTGGCAAAGTTACAGATCTTGCAGCTGAAGGGTTTGGATCCTGTAGAGAAAGAGATAAAGAAAAGGAGGTTAACCATGTGACACGTGAAGGCCTCACATTACCAGGGAATGCATAACAAAGAATCGCCATGGTAAAATATAAATTGCTGGTCCCCACAGGGCATGTTCCTCACACTGCCTCTTAGTGTACTAACTTTGCCAACTTAAAATTCTAGACTGAAGTGTTTACCGTTAACTTTTAAACAAATGGGGTTGCTTTGAAATTAAAAGCACAACCTCACATAAATCTGAATTTTTTAAAAACCTAAATTGCGTTCATCACTTTTCCTCTGACCTAGATATGCACAGCAGATAGTTAAAGCTCTGGGCCTTGCTCTTGCTCCTGCTCAACCTCTCTCTCCTCTCCTCCTCCTCCCCTCCTCCTTCACTTTCCTTCCATCCCCTTCCCTTTCCTTAGCGACTGGGTGTGTAAATTGGATTCAAAGGTCAGGTTGAAAACGTAAATCAATCCAAAGTGCGCTCGCCACCCAGTTCCATCATTTAGGCACTAATCACTCGACCACGGTCGCTGGAGAAGTTTACTGCTAATTAATGTCATTTATAAATCTGTACAGCGAGGAGCTTGCTTTGAGAGAGTGCTTCAGCCTTCCTCTGCTATTGGTCATTAAAGAGCAATGGTGCAGTATGGCCAAGAAAAAGCTGTACCTTAGTAAGTAAGCGGGCAGCTAGTGTAACTGGCAAGCAATCCTAAACACAAGAACCTGGGGGTCGAGGGTGGTTGGGTGTATCAGGTCCTCTGAGGAGAACATTTTTATTGTGGAAACGACCAAGTCTATCACTCATCTCACTTAGAGGCTTTAAATGTATTTGGGTGAAGATATGAATAACCCTTCCCCCTAGCAAATAGCCAACGACGTTGTGCAATATTTATTCCAGGAGAGCCCGCTGATTTGATTAAGCACTTTGTGTAGATTACTAATACGTTCATGCATGGTTCACTTGCCACAGGCTCGCGGCACGACACATCGAATCTTAACGCTATAACGAAGATTGAAAGCCAACCGGGCGCTAACAAGTCCCACAAATGGGCGAGAGAGCGGGTGTGTGTTTCACAGCTGAGTGGCAGCAAATCGGAAGGTTCTCTTCACTCTGCCGCAACACACCCATCAACCCTCGCGCCCCATCACCGTGTCAAGGTGGAGCCGGTTACCTCCACCGGTGGGATCGCGCGATAAAAAAAACCCCAGCCAGATGGCCCAGGCGCGTATGAAACATGGCAGGGGAAGAGAGATGTTACATCTCTCAGTCGTCGCTTCATATCAAATTATAATTCCAGTGCTCCACTTAAGCAGCCCGTCGTGGGAAGCTGAAATCGACCATCAATGCGGTGTCATGTTAAATTAATACTGTTGCACACGACGGTAATGTGATGTTCTCACGTCTGGGTTGGGACTTGGGATGACTAATTTATCTGCTTAAAAACGTCCATTCCTCCTGAAGAAATATAAGAAAGAAAAAACACGTTTATTTTAACCGCAAACTTTCCCCCAGCTTTTAAAAAAGAATAACAGAGGATTTCAATCATCCTTGGGACAATCAAATTAAGTGTAAAAACAAGAAGCAAAATAAATTAATCAAGACATTATTACTTGAAATAAAATGCTGGCTTGTGTATTACAAACAAAACCATAGACCACACCCATATGTTTCCCTCACTCAAGCTTTAACCACATTTTATTAAACATTAAACAATCATAGTTTAATAAATAAACTCATAGTTGTAGAAACGATTAAACCTCAGTACATGTAAATTCGTCTTTAAGCAGCTGATAGTAAATTTAAAGGTATATGCTACTGTCTGTTAGTCCAAAATGATGCTTTTCTCTGTTTCCAGACCACTAATACCTTATACTATTAAATAGGCCTTAATACAGCATGAACTGTGCCAGTATGCAGTATACTTTCTTAGCACTTCCAGGACACCTTCTCAATCTTCCATCTGCAACATTCTGTGGTGTGTTGTAGTGTCTACATTAAATAGCACTCCCACTTGGTGTAAACATCTATCCAAAGGCACTTTGCTTAATTCTTTCAATACTTTTGCCTAAAAACGTCATTTAGAGATCCTGTCAAGAAGAATAGCCAAATTGTCCCCTGATGCATGTCTGATCAGCTGGCACTTCCCATAAGCTGGAGAATGTGATTAGGTAAGTGTCAATATAAAGAATGTCAATCAGTATGTACATCACAGAAACTCATTATGATTATTAATAAGCAGTCACAGGCTTTGATACCTGGTTTCTTGACTTGTTGCTGCACCTAATTTTCATTCAGTGATTGCTGACACCAAAGGAACTGATTAAAAAAAACAGCCTTGTATCTACAGAATTCTTCTTTAACCACACTGGTCAGCTGATTGAATCCTTGGTTAGGTTTTGAAACCACTGTTATCACCACTGCTTTGGCCTTATCCTGTGGACTATTGACCACTAGCCAGGCTAGCGCCACCTAGTGCTTTCACTCAATTTGTCGTTGCTCCATCACCCAAATAGTAGACGGGTTGATGTAGAAAGTATCTGCCCATGGTGGAGCGAACACATGCCAGCTGCCAGGGTTCAGAAGCTTTGGACGAAGTAAAACGTTGTGAAATTGATCACTATAGTATGTTAAGGACAGTCTGAATAGTCTGAGTTTATGGGGAAACTACATTTTTGCATTTTTCAGAGTGAAAAGGGCCAACAGCCAGACATGACCAAAGATTTAAACATGACATGACAAAAAAAAGAATGAATTCACTTTTCATTTCATACCCAGGGGTCAATGGGTGACTGCACAGGAATGTGTGCTGTTAAAATGGAGAGGTACTGAGGTAGCAGGCCAATACTGCTTTTATAAAAGGATTAGGACGGATATTACTTAATTTACATTTATTCATTTAGCAGACGCTTTTATCCTTAGCGACTTACATTTTGTCAACTATCAATTGTTCAGGGCCAGTCTCCCCTAAAGCAACAGGGCTAATTGCCTTGTTCAAGGGCACAATGGTGGCAGCCGGGATTCGAACCTACAACTTTTCGGGCTACTAGCACGCTAGCCTTGTAATTAAGCAAATTGGTTTACAGGAATGATACAGAAAAATGGTCACCGAGTTCTAGGCTTATTCACTTTCAGCATGTCTTCAAAATTGTTCTTAAACTGAACTTGTCCAGGATAACAGATATAAGCTGGTTATGATTGATAGGTCTGTTACCACGTGGATGGTGGAGGCTAATAAACCTGCTTGTTAAATGAACCACAACATGGCCAGCATGTAATAGCTACATTACATCAACCTTTGCATATAGTTTACGCATTTCCATATTCCCATCATAGCAACATGACATTCACGCTGGTCCTCGCAAGCTTGCTGTTTGTGTTGGTGCTCAGCTCGTCCCGGTAACGTAAGCTTTGTTGGCACATTTCCGTGTTTTGAAGTAGCGTATAACGTGTGACATGCCGAACAATATAACCGTATGTCACGTTTTCGGATTTGACAGCTGTTACCTCTGACCTACACTGCCTATATAGACAATTTCTGATCTCCTGAAATTCTGAACTCCTTACTGCTAACTGACAAGTATACGATTGCCATAGCCTAAAATTACTTGCTAAAAATATGAGTTGTTAGCAGCAACTAACAAGCTAGCCGGTAGACATCTACATCTAGGAGTAACATTAGCTAGCTAGCGTGTGAAACCCAACGCCTGTACTGAAAACGGTTTACATAATGTAATAAATACTTATTACAACGTCTAGTGGTGCAGGCCAATATTAATCCTCAACATCATGTTTCTATCCACATGAATAAATACGATTTATTTCTGATTCATAGCCAACAGCAAGTTCGAAGCTAAGTTAGCTAAATTCAGCTGGAGTCGACACTTCCCATTGCCTATCGCTTGAGTGACGTTTGAGATGTCTAATGAACTTGCACCGCTTATTCAACTAGCCAATAGGAAGGCAACGGGGACAGTGCTTATGTCCTCCAAGGCTCTGAAAACGACGGCAGCACAGAGGCCCAAAAAGCAGTCCAAATGCGACCTCTAAACTATGTGTTTTCCCGGGGAAAATAAAGATTGTAGCCCGAATCATATTTTACACAGTGTATTTATACAGCAATACGATTAAACAAATTCTACACAGGATGGTTGTTTTCGTCTCTTACCTGCTAATCAAGCTGTAATTGCACTGTCCGCGCTTTTTTCTCTTGCTCACAAGTGGCGTACCGTAGAGCGCGCATTACGTCATTACCAGAAAGGCGGGCTCAAGCAAGCAGATGCTCGCTGTACTGTGTGTGTACATTACTGTCTATGGTATGTACAAGGGTATAAATTCTGGACAAGTCTCTATTCAGTGGATCTCGTTTTACTAGCACTAGCACACTATGCTGGAATTGCAGTTACTTTCATCGCGTTAATATGTTAATATTTGTTTTTTGAATGACGCGTGAAATTACGCTTTTCGATGCTCTAGACGCTGGCTAATGTGATTTTGATCCTGTGTCTAGCGTGTATTTGGAGGGCTGGAGATTATCCTCTGTGGGCCCAACAGAAATGTATAGTACTCTATCCTGTAATACTCCACAACAGTACTTCAGGTTGCTTATGTTTTGGGAGTATCTGTACTTTACTTGAGTTATTAGAATTCTGTCAACATTTATATTTACTTCACTACATTTCCTGAGTTAATTACATAGCCCACTGTTACTCAACAACATTTCCAGTTTGCAGTAGTCTATACCAGAATCTGTACGCCTGTACATTAAACATATGTATATGTATTATTGTATTCTGACTGCTTGTCTTTTTATTTTAGTTTTTTTTTTTTTCAGATTTTAAAACATGTTTTTGTCTAAGGTTTGATGTGGGCTAGCTAGACTTCATCTTTAATTACAGTTGCCTAAATACTCACTTTGGACTTCAGTGACATTGTAGTGGGTGACTAACACAAGTGTGACTAACACTTTAGACTACAACACAACCCATTGTGCGAAGCCATGTCTGTGAAGCTTTAGTTTGTGACAGACCAGAAAGTAGGTCAGTTTACTATACAGTCTAGGTTATGTGTTTACCATAAATATGTTTTCCTTTTAAAATAAAATGAAGATGAAGTTCTAAACAGGCTTAGTTTATTAGCTAAACCTTTTGCTTCGGCCTAGAAGTGGATGTCAAATTCTCACTAGTGGTGAGTTTCACAGTGGTCCAACTACAGTAGGCTTAAGAAGTAGGCTATGGGGCCCACTGAGCCCACACAAATACTTAAATGGCGTACTTGGGGGGAAATGGAGGGACTGCAACTTTGTTGAGTACGTTCATGTGCTCGGAATTAGGAATTACAATATTTCCGACAGAGATTTGATTACTGCAAACCCCCTGTCTTTTTGTCTGCACAAGACAGTTGACAAATTATTCAAGTACTACAGAGGTTCCACATATTTTATCATAAATGGTTGTCATCAGTGCTAATATTTAGCTGAAAGTAGCTGTCTTCTTGTTTTATTAATGTGTAATATGTATTTATTATGTACTTTAGCAGCAGGCGTAATTTGAATTTAGCTTCAGGCACTGGCTCAATACAATGCAATCTGGACTTGAAATAGTTCATCATGGACTTTTGCAGCATGTATTGATTGCATCCAGTCAGCCATCTCAAATAAGCTCTTATATTTCAACTTATCTTAGGACCCTATGAAGTGTTGAGATGTTTACAAGAGTTTTTGTTCATAAGATCATAATTGATAATATGTTTATACCACATTGTGCCTGGTATTTTTTATTGTAAACATTTATTATTATTATTATTATTATTATTAGAAGTCTTGCCTCACATTTGGTGAATTTGTCACTTTTCACCCTTTCTCAGTCAAGATTTGATTTAAAAAAAAGACACTCTGAGCATTGTAGGCCCTGTTGATTGATGCCTGTCCATCATGTGTTCTAGTTAGTGATGGGGATGAGACCAGTTATGTCGAGACCGAGTCTTTGAAAGGTTGAGACTGAGACCACTGGTTTTTAAATGCAGCCAAAAGCGAGTCAAGTCTTTCATAGCCATGATGTAATATCACCCCAGTTAATATTCAGAAGCTAGGACTACAGACTAAGCTAGACTGAAAAAAAAAGGGATAAAAGCATCTGCTAAATGCATAAACTTACTGATAGTCTGGAAATAGAAAGATGTAGGTCTGGCGCTGACTGACAAACCCAATCCAAGAGGTAGCACCAATGGATGCCTATCAGAATGTCTCTGCACTTCATAGGACCTGCAGAGCAAATTCAAAAGTGCTAGTAGTATGTCTAGATTAGTAGGCTACTTAACAACATTCTTCCAGTTTTTCTAAAATCAAATAATTTGACAACACACTACAATATAATATTCAGTATCCTTTAAAACTTTATTTCTTCATGACAAGTATATTTAAACAACGTTCACAACTACAACACGGGACGCAGATTAGGTTAACAACTACAGCACTCTGTGATCGCTCCAGCAACTGAGGTCACTCACAGAATCTTTGCATAGCACCGTGGGATGTAATTTTCAAATAATGCCCATCAACATTCCCTGTTTTTTTATTATTATTTAAATTTCGTAATGATGGATAACTGGATATTTTGATAACATGAACATAAAAAAATATATTGGTCTCGAGGACTCGCTCTAAAATTACAAGTCCTTTTCGTCCCACTGTGGGCCAAGACCGATTCAAGAATGAGTCTTTGACGGGTCAAGCCAGAGACAAGACAGAGAAAGCAGAAAATGGTCTCAAGACCAGACTTAAGTACTACAACACTAGTTCTTGTCCCCACACACTTGCTGCAAACACATTGCTCTTTTAGAAGTAGTGCTCAACAATCACATTGTTGCTCTGGCTGTTTGCTTGGCATATCAATTAGCATAGTACAGGCACTTGGCCAGACATATCCAAATTGTATACACAATCTGTAGCTTCATGAAGAGTAAACAAAACTGAGCTGTGCAATATTCCAGAAATTCAGCATTGCTTATAGCACTGAAGAAAAGGCAGGAATTGGCTTAGCTACGGAGCGCAACAATTAATTACTAGTGACCTTTGACCAAACCATCTAGAACATTCAGTATACAGTACATAAAAGGGACTGACCTGTTTTAAAGCAATACTTAGGCACTGTAGCAGTGTAGGGTGTTTTTGTGAATGGGCACTAGTCCAGTACTAGTAGTGTTTAACAATTACGTTGTTAGCTCATTTGTAAGGACTCTGATAATACTACAACCAAAGTGTCACGCTATGTCGAGCCTTGTGTGTTTTAGAAAATAACAATTTGAATACGTCTGGCCAAGTACCTGTACTATGCTCATTGAAAGCCATTTGGTTGTAAACATGAAAACAATCAAACTTAAAAGCCCATCTATACCTACTTAATTCTGTTTTTAAATGCAAGTTTGACTTGTGTCAATGCTAAAAATATTGCTTCATCGCCGAAGTATTGCATTTGTATGTAAAGCATTTGTATGCTGAATCTAGTTGCATTTTCCAGAAAGACAGTAAGCACCTCAGTTCCATTTTCATTACTCTCACACACTGCTTCTCCACTGCTCCACCCTGTGTCCGTTATACGTCCATCCCCTTGCCCACACGTTTGTAGTGCCCTCTACAGATGAATGTGTCAAACTGGGTGAGGCCTCTGCTGATGGATGGTCAGAGATTAATCACCTGCTTCCTGAGACGGCTCTGACCAGTTTGGCCTGCTCAAAGACACATTTAACAAGTGCATTTTAATTGACATCTGGACAGGTCTTTGGGGTGATAAATGGAACTGGGGTGTTGAGGACATTGTTTACCCTTCCTATAATTATGGTTAATTCATCTCAGTTAGAGGTATTTGACATAGATGGTGACAATCCCCCTACCAGCTCATTTTTCATTAAGGTCATTAGTCATTTGTATGCAGATGTACTTGTTAAGGGAATAGAAGGTTGTGATGTTTTCTGTGAATAGTTTCATGAGTTTTGTAACATTTTACACCAACATGTACTGCAGATCAGCATTTAGTGAAGGAATGACTCATAAACGTTTGATTAAATCTGTAATTCATTATGCATTAGTTTATTGGTCGAAGGACTGAAAATGATCTCAGACAGCAAAGTTGCTCAGACATAATCTAAATGGCCATTTTCAGGGACAGGCTGTTACATCTTTATTTGTCAGTGCACAGTGTGTGTGGCACACACAATCCTAACAGCAAATCCGCTTAAAAAGATTTTGTAATATGATTGCTGCTGGTAGTAATTAAAGGCCAAAACATGTTGACGGTCTGTGATGAAACCCAGTTGTATAAGCATAAAGACTGTTGTGAACAATATTCATTAGACAAACAGATATTTGCTAACAGCAATGAGTAACGGGTCCTGTCTTGACTGATTTTGGGTAACAGAACGTCATCTTTATTTATGAGGCAGTTTTATACATCACCAACTGGGAAAAACATACATGAATACACTCTCCTCTGTTGTTCGGTTAGAGATAACCTACTGAGTCTGACAAATAATCCCCTTGACATGGTGCTTTTAAGTAAAATCTGAAAACCTAGCCATTCCATGCTTAATAATAGTCTGAATAATATTTGGCAGTATTTTAGAGTATAAGACAATATACAGAAGATATTTACTTCTTGATTTCAGCGACTTCATGAAGATAGGAAATGAACAGCTTTGTCCCTTCAATGTAGTTGTACCTGTAAAACATATTTGCAGTGTTTAAGAGCGGCAAAAAGAAAATGGTGAGAAACATTTTACACGATGGCGACTTGACAAGACATTAAGTTACCTGCTCATTTTCTCATTCTGGGAATGAAGTCCATCATCAAAGCCTCCAATGGGAAGCATAATGATGCTCTTCCCTGTCACGTCTTGAAAAGTCCGAGCAATTGGAATGGTGCCTCCCTCACGAATCAAATCTGGCTCCATTTGAAAAACTGTGTGTGTTTGGAAATATTGTGCTATTACTCGTCTTGTTATAAGGATTTATATCAACAGCAGACAATTGTTAATAAATGTATGAAGTGTATGACAACTCTGTCATACTTTATCTGAAATTCAGTCATATATGACAAGGTAACATGTTGGTGGCTGTTTACAATTCAGTTTTTCTACCACATATTGTGGATATCAAAAGGAGGCCAGACTACGTTGAGATTGTTTAAAACTGGTTACCTCTCCTTACAGCTGCTTTTCCTGCCTCATACAGGTCATGTTTTGTGTCAGCCAACCAAGGTTTGGCCCCAATGACCATTGTCACCTTTAAATTGTTGGGACTCTTCCGCTTTGCAAACACGGAGTGCAAGTACTCTGTCACCTAAAGAGATAAGTGCATCACAAGTTCATCTATCACACACACACTCACACACACACACACACTCACACATATATATATATATGGTTGTGTTATATCTACATTAAACCAAAATTTGCCTTAATCTGGCAATATTTGAGAAGGCCAAAGACAGCATTGCCATGAGTACCTGCTTTTTAACCATGGCAGGGTCCATGTCAGGGACCTGTCGGATGGAGAATTTGCCAATAACTTTTGCCGGAATGACAGTCTTTGTGCCAGAGGCAGAGAAGGCACCTTCTATGCCATGAATGGTGACAGTGGGATGGCGCCATCGGTGAGCCAGCAAGTCCACCTAAGGGGGCGTTAAAATCAAAAGTTCATTGTGAAACCAAATTAGATATATTTACAATACATATAAAAACACTGTCCCTACTTGTTCAAACAGCACAATGTCTGAAGTTGCAGTATACAGCATGGTTAAGTGAAACTATTTTACTCACTTTATTGTTGTACATGAGTTGATCGACGCCAATCTTAGATTTAAAGTTCTCCATGTCAAACTCAATATCCTGATACATTTTCCATTCCTCGTCAGAAAAGGGAGCCACAGCCTCTCTGATTCCTGGAACAAGGATCTTTCCACTGGGGCTGATTAGAGAATCTAATGACAGAATGATGATAATGATGTGGTAAGCCTACTAATATTAAAAAACACATTGCAGCTTTTCAAACTCAATTCAGTAGATTTTAAGTAAATTTTAAGACAGCATTATTTTTATAGAAACTATTTGTTTGTGAAGCAAATAAAACTCACCTAAGATCCCAATGAGGTCTGTCATGGGTTCAATCACAGTGCCCCCATAAACCCCAGAGTGCAAGTCCTGTTTAGGTCCCTCAACCTGTCAGGCCAGCAGGCACAGATGTTAAAAAGATATATCATTTTATAAGAGGATACATTTAGTGGTCCAAAAATTAGCTACAATCATCAGTCTTGCCTCTGCAAAGAAGTAGCAGTTTCCTCGGGTACCATAGGTGAGGGCAGGCCTCCGGCTCAGCCAACCACAGTCTGAAATGATGATGTAATTCACATCGGAGAAGAAAGAGTCCCGCTTTGCTACTATCATTGAGTCCAGACCATTGGAACCAGTCTCCTCCATCCCCTCAATGAGAAACTTGACATTTACGGGTAGATCCTAGTGTGGGTGTGAGCACAGAGTGGAAAAAGGTCACAAACTGCTCAGGTAATTTTACATAATCCATACAACAGAATCCAGAATAATCCATAAATCTTCTAAATAATAGAGATTAACAAGCACCAAAAAAAAAACAGGAAATAAAATACCTCTTTCATAATGATTTTTCCTGGGGTGCATTTAGTGCAATTGGATAATATAGAGCTGTTCCTCTCTAGAGACAAATATGTGGCCTTATGTACTTATGTTTGCCTGGATGTTTGAATAATAGCCAAACTAATATTTTTTGTGTCAACTTCTGTGGTATGTGCCAAGTAAATTGCCTATCCCATTGGACTGTAAACAATCTGTATTTACTTAATTTAGTTTAGAGCTCTAACATTGGGATTTCTGAACATGTAATCCCAATTTGATTTGATCTGCTCTCCTGCTCTCTCTCTCTCTCTCTCTGTATATATATATATATATATATATATATATGTGTGTGTGTGTGTGTGTGTGTGTGTGTGTGTGTGTGTTTTCATTCACTCACCAAATTCAGGGCCTGGTAGGCCTCTACTGCATGCATCCATGCAAGGACTGGAGCCTTGTTGTCTGATGCTCCTCTACCATACAGGTTGCCTGTTGAACACACACATTGTTAGATGTCACTATTTTTTTCACTAAGTCACATTTCTGACTGTCATACCAACAACCCTGGTTATTATTCATAACCTGATTTGCATTTTGGTAATGAGTTAGCCTCTGGTGTTGTTCCATAGGAGCAGCATATGGTGTAAAAGATAAAAAGCAACCAGGATTGAAACAGATTTGATAAGCAGATTGAAGGAATGAAACTGTTCTTATTTGTCCTGTCCTGGTGGCCTGAAGAGCTCACCCTTACCATTAATGTCAGTCAGGTTATAGGGATCGGTGGCCCACCCGTCCTCCTTTTTGGCTGGTTGGACATCTACATGTCCATAGATACACACAGTGTGCTTATTGGAATCCTTGCCGATCTGGGCAGTAACCACTTTTGGTAGAGAGATGGTTGTGCCATCAAGAAGCTGATGATGACATGATATGATGATTAACATACAATATGCGTATTTATGTAAAAATCCTATGAATCCTTGTGAATCTTGTCAAAATGTTATGTAGTAAGACTAGAACTTTTTATGAAACAATTCCTTTTGGTACAATCGCTAAATTAAGTTGGATAGCATAGTCATATGCAGGGCAGATAAACACAAGTGAACTACCGGCCACCCAGTATATGCACCGTGCAGTTCTAGACGGAGAGTTGGAAACCACCACGAAATTAAAAATGTACAGACTAGATTGGTAAGTAAGGCTCTGGAAAATGTTTGGAAGGTTTTGTATGCAACTATCCCACTAGTTTTACACAAAAACTCCATACTGTTGCTTTAAAGATCATTATTATGATAATGATATTATTATTACAGCTGAATCAGATTTGTTTTGATATCTACTGATAGTACAGCAAATAGTCTACAAAGGCTATGGTAGTGAGTCAAGTATGTTCATGTAGTAGCCATGCTGTATGTTGGCATTTACTGTATTAGTCAGAATATAAGATTATATTTTTGTCCTGTAATTACTTCTGAGAAAGGGGGGTTGTCTTATTTTTGAGAGCTATGCAAAGATAGTGAAAAAATATAGAGGCCGCCAAAACACATTTGTTGTGTGAAATGAACCGGCAGCATCTCTGCCACACACGATGGAGAGGTGAGAGATTGTCTTGTCTTGAAATTCAAAATTAGTCTTGAGTGGTATAAAAGAATGACTAGGTTTACATACACTTCAGTATCCCTTGACCCGGTGTTGATAATATTCAGGATCCAGTGTTTCAATGCACACAAAGCTGGCACTTCATGTATGATCATATTCAGGATATAGAAGTCTCTGATGCGGCACCATGGACTGTCACTTTGTTATTGAATGAGTCTTGTCCAGCAGCAGCACAGCCATCGACGAGAAACTGTCTTTTCAGCTGCAATAGTCTATGATCAGACTAAGGAAAACTCACTCACACAGATAGACAATGCTGAGCAAACTTCTGTGTTTTTCCACAACACCCGTTACTGTTGCAAAGAAAGGTAGACCAGTGTGTGAATGCATGTGAGGCATACACTGTAAAGCACTTAGAGTACTCATAGGAATAGAAAAGCGCAATATAAATGCAGTCCATTTAAATGAGGGAAGTGAATCACCGGTATGTTTGTGTGTCTTGCAGTCGGAACCAACTTCCCCTTTTTGACTTGCAAGCGTGTACCCTCTACGCAGACCTCTATAATGCATATGGTTTTCTGCCTTGTAGATAGCCTACAGTGTATTGTTTGCACTTTCATGGAAAATTATCATTTATATGGTAGCCTACTCCTCCAATTTAAATGTGACAAATTTATCCACACTAATTAATAAATTAATAAATTCTTTTAAAATGTTTTCCAATGAGTTTTCACCAGCATTTTCAAATAAAATAATTTACTATATAAGGCAACATTTGGTCTACAAAAAAAGATTTCTTTTTTTCTTTTTTCCCCAGTCTGGAGTCGGGAGGTTGTCATATTCAGGAGCATCTTATAGTCGGCCCAATACGGTTTCCACCTCTCAAACTCACACACTGCAACAAGAATGGGGTGGCATAGAGCATTCATTTCATATTCTGACCTCTTGTGATCCAATGTCCACCATTTCCACCTCTGCTCCCATCCCTTTTAACTTCTCTGCTGTCATGTCCATCATGCGGTGTAGGTCCTGTCGCTTGGTGACATCACTGGAATCACTCTCAACTGCCACCCACTCTCTCAAAGCCTGTTGCAAATAAGAACATACTAGTTTTTTTTAAGAACATACTAGTTTTTTTGAAGATGCTCTTTAGTCACAAAGCTTCTTTTCATATAGCACAGATGATTTTGTTGCCATTTGTTACACCTGATACAAACCCATGCTGTTTACTGTGTTACGGTCTGGTACAAGATCATATTTTATATTTCACCCATCCCCTCTGTGCTCCTGAAGCAGTGATTTAAATATCTGAAATACAGCTCAGTCTGAACCAAGTTTCACATTAACAGGATATGGCAATTGTCTTGGACAAAACAGCCTTGCTAATATATCAACTGTATAAGCAATTAAGTGTGAACAAGGACAAAACCTTTCAAGAACAGGTCATATGGTATATGATATTCTGGCATGACAATAACTTCTCATGCATTAAAAAAACAACTCGCTTTGGGTTAACATCACAGGATAATCTAAGAGGGAAACATTACAATGAAAAGATTAAACTAGGCCTCCTGTATTCATTTTCTGGATGCAGGATGTCGATTTCAAATGAGTAAATATGGATAAATATGAAACAATACCAATCTAAATAACAACAGTTGTACTTGTTCAAAAACGTACCTGTACATAATCCTCTACATGATCATCCACATATTGGTGTAGTTCATCAAATGGGTGAGCGTTTATTATCCCAAGTATCGCGATTAAAGTAACAGCAAGCATCTGTTGGAAAGAAAGTGATGAAGATAACTACAAATATTTGATGAACTTTGCAAGTGTTTATGTGTTCAGTAAAGGCTAAACAAGCAATCTGACCTTGTTTGGGAAAAGTCAGGATGGTTGAGCTGGCACTTTTAGGATCGCGCGCGTTTTATACTTTGGGTTGTGAACCTTGAATACCTCCTGATGGGTTATCGCCACATAATGAAAGGTTTTTGGAACTTTGCCAACTAAGCTGCCACATTCAATTTTCTCTTATATACACACAGTAGTGCACGCGGACAATAAGCGCACGCTGCGTGTCGACACGGTCAATCGTGCCACAGGTCAACTTTGGAAAGCCGATCGTTAGTTTTTGCGTAATGTACACTGCAGCTCATTGATGTTGCGTGTCTATCAGTGCAGGCACAATCAACAACTTATCGTCGTTGTATGTAGAGAGGTGTTTCATGCTTTACATGAGGTTGCTGTGCTTCCAAAGTTTTTTAAGTTTCCAAAAGACATCAACTATTTCCGTTTAGCCTTGGCGCAAGTAGGCTAGCGTTCTGTTCTGGTAATAACAAAACATGGCGATAGCCTACTGACAGTGAGTGTTTTATCGGCACTTCAGGTGAACGCGGAGAGAGATAGGCCTTTAGGCAACGAATTATCAAGAAAACAGTAGCTTCGTTAATTCCATTAGTTTGACATGGTTGTTGAACCATTATGTTTTCTCAAACGAGCAAAAATATTTCCTGTTCTTTAGAGCACCCCCCATGTCTCTCAGTTGGAGATCCGAAACTCCACATGCTTCAATGTAATCAACTTGGCCTTTGCTTGACAGTAAGACATTGTTAAACTGTCAGTGCAATGAAAGCACAAATGGTCTGTACTGAGGGTAACAATGTTCTTTCTGCCTTGGTTGCAAACAATTCAAAGAGAACTAGGAATTTTTTCCATTCACGAGGACCATTTCCATGGGACTTATGGAGGAGGGTTACGTGTAGGATTAATTACCAGGCAACACAGAATCTTGTTTAACACTCAACAGATTCTTTCAAAACATAACTTTGATTTACACTTCATAGGCGCTTTCTCCACAAGGCATGGAGAATGCAGTTTAGCCTATAGACTTCAGAGAATTACCTGACATAGGGCTTGAATATGACTGGAACAAACTCACTACATTTTCCATAGGTTTCCCTATAGCATTTCATATTTCTTAAATACACTGAAAAAACACTGAATGCAGATTCTTCTAAGGTTAAAGCTGAAGCACAGCAGTTTCTCACTGTCATGGACACAAAAGGCACTAGACGGTCAAATGGAATCAACCCTTCAGGAGACAACAATGGGGGTACAACAATGTACTGACTGTTTGACACTTTGCCAAGACCCACCTCCAGGACAAGATTAAAAAAAAGCAAATGTTGGTCAGTTTGGTGGTTACTTATTAACTTGTGGTGTTTATCAGCAGCAATCAGCAGCCCAGTAAATCTCATGTGAGACACTCATTTAATTATGGTGAGTGAGAAAACCGGTTTCTTGTGACCTATATTTTTAGACTGAACTTGCATTAACTATGAGTTATATGATTGTATATGCCAAATTGTTAAATACACTTTCTTACTTTGCAGGTGAATGATGAAAGGTAAATGCCCTCATGCTGTGTATGTTGTCACCACAAGGTGGAGCTTTTTTCCTTTCTGCAAATTATCAGCCTCATCTAATAAACATTATCTTGAGTGCTGTGAATATTAGCCTAATATGGCTAATAGTTTACAGTGTAATTAATACATAATTCATTTATATTATTGCATTACCTTTAGTGTGATTAATTATTAGTGTTTCATTATTAGTATTAAAAATTAGTGATTAATGAAATGCCACACATATGTTTGTGTATATATTATGTTGTGAAAGTCAAATCAGTTACCATTTAAGATCAATTAAAATATAAGATTGGAAGGTATTTGATATCAGCATACAGTTTCCAACTTTCCAAACATATTTTGTGGTGGCAGTTCCTTTTTACAGTGCACTTTTAAATCTCTTGGTAAAGGCACCATTGACTCAGCATTTAATCCATTCTTTTTTGCAAGCACAAGTTGGACTTTACACAGCTAAACTGATAAACCTTTAATTTTAGCTCCCTGTACACAAAATGCACCAAAAATACTGAAATTTGCACAACAGCCAAAATTACAATGGCGTAAACTATGTCTGCCCTCATTCCCAAGTCTGAAAGGTACTCTTACCAACAACTGTCAACTGTCAGTTAAGCTTTCAGATTCATAATCTCTGTAAGGGGCCTAGATACCAGTCAAGGCCTTGCCAGTCTCCAGCTCTCAAATAGTAGTTTTTCATGCTTGTTGCTCGTCATCAATTGAGAGCTAGAATTGAAATGAGATGGAATTTTATTCTGGTACTCAGAGTGGATGGACGAATAGCCTACAATAGTTCTCAAATTCACAAAGTAACAACAATCATAATAAGACTGAACTTATTTTTTCAATGAAATTGCTACACACCAGTCAATACTATTTACTATGAAATATGTTGTCTTAACATTTTGTGCCATTACTGTATGTTTGTATTTTCACTGTTTGGATTATATCAACAACCCATAGAGCTCTAAAACGTGCACCTCAGGATTGCTGTTTGTTGTTTTATTTACCCTAAACATGATGGTGTAATCCAGTTATATGTGAAAACATGATGTCTTGTTTTTTGAGATGCAGCAACAGTTAGATTTGTGAGCAATTGATCCAGATTTAAAATGAAGTCAAACCTCTGAGGGTGAGGAGTGAGGACATTCCACGATATTCTATAACAGGCTATTGCATGCTGAATACCAGAGGAGCAGGCAGGTGGGTAGACCATTGCTTAACATGCATTTTATGTTAGTGTTCCTTTCAGAGAGAAGGAGAAAAAACAAAATCTGCAGGCTAGCCAGCCATTTCCTGTGGTTTACTTGCTGACGTGTATCGTCAGAAAGGGGGATTTACTGCTTGGTATTATATATGAAAACCATAGGAAATCTAACAGGTAAAAATGTCAAACCTTTTCCGTTCAGTGATGTTCTTGTATTTGTGCCACATTCTTTCACATAATAATTTTTGCTGAGTTGTTTTTTCAGCGTCAGCCATTGCAACTGAGCCCATTGCACAAGACATGCTAAACATGGAGAGAGATCCTGCAGCTTTTTGCTGCCCTGCAGGATGGTCAAAGTCAGTGAACCTGAGTTGGCTTCGCACACTGGTCAAGAGCCAAGTTTTCAGCCAACATGCTGAGCAACACAGAAGCAAAACTGGGTTGCATACCTTTGACCTTAGTCTCATCCTGCAGACATGTTGGCTTAAAAAAAATCTCACTCTCACTCTCTCCCTTTACTCACTCTGCCCATGCCTTTCGCATTGTCTTTGTCTTCCTGTCCTTTGCAGGTCTGCTGAATCAGTTTTTATACCTCAAAATCAAGAATGGTCTGATCTTGAATTATATAAAAAGATTTTTTTTTGTGCTAGATCAGTTAAAAATGTGGGACAGCTATGCTCATTTGAAATATGCTACTAAGGGGGTAAAGTTTCAATCTAAAGTGTGCTTAGTGTTTTGTAACACGTATATCAGGCTGCAAGTTCACAAAACATTTTGAGAAATCCCAGCAACAAGTCCGTGACCAGGATGATAACACTTTTTCTGTCTGAAAAGTTCCAAAGATGTCCAAAATGTCAAAATGTTGCTTGTTTTTAGCTTATAGGTTAACAATATTCTTATTTGATGAGGAAAAGAGGTTTTCCATTACAACTGAACCTATAAAAAAAAGTATTAGTTTCAAGTTGATTATGAATTCATCTCTTTATGTCAGACTACCAATTGGGTTGTGAAAGCATTTTTCAAAGACTTATCTAGCTTTATAGTTTGAATTGCCCACGTTTTCACTATATAAGTAATTAATGGGTACCAATGCAGGAATGGCAAAGTGACAGTGGGGATGTGGAAAGGTAAAGATGTTTTTTCCACAATGCTTACATGAGTGAACTTTTCAGTTGACCTTTCATGAACGCCCTAAAGGTGGTTTGCGTTGGTGGGTTTTCACTTTTCTGACTTCTGTTTTGGTGGTTGCTTGTGTTGGATGATTTGAAGTGTATTTTTTCCCTCTTTTTCGAATTTAGTGAAATTTAGTCAATAATAGCCGATAAAATTGATCATAAACACTGAAGATAGCAGTTAAAAACAGGTTGCCGTAAAAAAAAAAATAATAACATGGTTGAGAATGACCCCCCACAGTTCACAGTAATCGTACTGCAATGGAAAACCACTGAGGGTGGTAAGCCCAAATGCTTACCTCTGCATGCCACATGCACTGCAACAAGTAGGTCAGATGCTGCAGCAGCACCTCAGATGTCAACTGTTTTAGCTGAGCTCAGCCAGGTCAAAGCAGTTACACGTAAAGGACCGGTTTTATTCCAGTCATTTCATTTCATGTCGTACAGTCGAGTGGTATTGCAACACTGTAAGACACTGACAAAAGTAAGACAAATGATCCGTCCCCAACAAATGCATGCGTAAAAGCACAAAGCTGATCCAGCTGATCAGTAAGTCTTCCCCTTAGACACCCTAACTTTTCTGCTTGCGGGCCGCATACTGACAAATCTAAGCTGTCAAGGGCCAGTGCAAAAGTTTCAAGTGAAAGACGACTTCGTTTTAGATAAAAAAAACCTGCAGGGCGTCTAATGCCTCAATGTTTAAAGATACTATTGACAAACATGTCACACCAGTACTGAAACTATGATGTGCCATAGATATACACAGTGTAATATTAGATTAATGCAGTCCTTCTCAAATAGTGGGGCACGCCCCATGACAATGGAGAACATGTTTTTCTTTTGCCATACTACAATAAAGTGTAACAAATAGTGGGGGGCACAAAATGTTTTCTGTTTCCTAGGGGGGGCGTAACAAAAAATTGAGAAGCACTGGATTAATGTAACAACATGCCACATTAAATTAATTTTTTTGACTTAATGGCAGGCTGCATAAAAGAGAGTAGATGGCCGCAATTAGCCCCCAGGATGTAGTTCGGTCACCCCTGCTTTAAGACATATAGCAACTGATTCTAAAACCCATGGATTTAGTTTCTTTGACAGCATGATGACCCATATAGGCCCACTGTACCTGGGTTATGGCTCAAATTGCAGTACTGTTTGTAAGTGATATAACATATAATAAAGACTGGAACTATATATAATTATCTTTTTGTGCAATACCACTATTGTGTGGTTTAATATGCAAGAAGGAAAAATGAGGTAAAAAAAATGTCAACAGTGCAGTTCTGCCTTCCTTACACTGAAACTTTTTCCCATGCCATGTTAACTCTAGAACTCTAGATCTTTTGTGACAGTGCAATACAGCTTTGTTGCTTTGTATTATGTTTTGTCAGTGATAACGTATCTGAAAAGATGGTCATTTAGGGTATGAAATATGCTTCACCTTACTTTTCTATACAGGCCTAAAGAATAGGCCAAAGAAAAATAGACAAAAAATGCATGTTGAGATACTGCGCATGAAGCAATAAGTTCAGAGGACTATTAACATACATGTCAGGTATCAGAAGCAACAGAGGTTGTGTATCTGCCAATGAACAATCAAGGTATTAATGATGTGGGAAAGGAGACATGAAACATGAAAAATTAGAAGACTAATAATGTTTCTTCAGACACTAGGAAATGACCCTTCATCTCATAAGAATAAAATATCATAAGACTGTCAACAACAGTGACTGGAATAACTTTGAATAACCACCTGAACAACATATGTTACATTTATATAATGAGGTCCCTGAGAAAATCTGAGAAAGTTCCAATGACTGATCCTTCTGCCTCTGTGAAAAGGGCCAATCCCTTGCTCAGAAAACACATTCATCCGGATTGAACCAGAAAATCTCTATGTAATAATGTCAGATTTGAGAAAACAAATAGCTGGTTAACTTTTCTGTGTGGAACCCTTTACAGCACTTGATTAAACATGATTTATATCAGTATTTCACTTTAATGAGCCATATTCAGTGGTCTATGAAGTGAAGGGATTTAATTTTCTTTCAAGGAATATTGAGTATCATTGGGGTCATGGGGTATGTCTTTCACCTTAGAATGCCAGCATGAATTCTGGGAATGCATCTGAATGTTTTTCAGTCCTATCAGAGCTATTTATGACACAATCTTTCCCTGTCATCTGAGAATGCTGCAAAGCTGACATAATATCCCGGTTTTGCTATTTTCCTGGGCAAAAGCAAGTGTCAATACATTTAACAATCTCCTTAAAGATACACTATTGCACTAGTATAGCAAGATTACTAGTGCACCTGTGCATGTCTGAACCTGTGCCATACCCAAGTGAATGCAGTAACGGCATTCATACCTTTTTCTTTTGGTGACAGAGCTTGTTGTTGCCAAAAACGACGACAAAGCAGTTAACCTGAAACATCAAATTGACTGAATGCACACACAGCTCATAGATTAGCAGGCCTAGCATTAGCCTCTCATTAGGATCAAAATGAATTATGTTAAAAGGTACCATAGCATTTTTGAAGTTGTTATTCAAATATCCACTTAAGTTAGCATGTAACCAACCTGGCTCTCCTATAATCTGCCACATTTGGTAACTCTAAATTTAAATACAATGCAAGTGAATGCAAAAGCTGTGTTCAAGACAACTCTAACAAAGAATTTCATGAAGATTTAAGCAATATGAGTGGGAGCGAGGTTGTTCTTAGATATCCACACAGGTGTGGTTCGGCCGCAGGCATAAAACCGAAGACTGAGTGCTGTAGGTAACCACACCCGTGAGGATATCCATGAACAACCTCACGACTACAAGTGTTATATTGCTTTAGTTCAACAGTTCCATTGGCAACCGACCCCCAAAATATTTACAAACTTTGTTTTGCTTCTCCCATTCACAAGCAATGCAACAGTTAATCAACGGCTTTGTAAGTTCGCTCAAGTCACCAGACTTATAAATGTGGCCTGGCCTTGGTGACACACGTATCAGTTGTGATGTCAGTTGAGACAATGAGTTACTGTCTTTCTTATCCATATTTGGGAACATAGATTTTTTTTTGTGATAGATCAGTTAAAAATGTGGGACAGCTATGCTCATTTGAAATATGCTACTAAGGGGGTAAAGTTTCAATCTAAAGTGTGCTTAGTGTTTTGTAACACGTATATCAGGCTGCAAGTTCACAAAACATTTTGAGAAATCCCAGCAACAAGTCCGTGACCAGGATGATAACACTTTTTCTGTCTGAAAAGTTCCAAAGATGTCCAAAATGTCAAAATGTTGCTTGTTTTTAGCTTATAGGTTAACAATATTCTTATTTGATGAGGAAAAGAGGTTTTCCATTACAACTGAACCTATAAAAAAAAGTATTAGTTTCAAGTTGATTATGAATTCATCTCTTTATGTCAGACTACCAATTGGGTTGTGAAAGCATTTTTCAAAGACTTATCTAGCTTTATAGTTTGAATTGCCCACGTTTTCACTATATAAGTAATTAATGGGTACCAATGCAGGAATGGCAAAGTGACAGTGGGGATGTGGAAAGGTAAAGATGTTTTTTCCACAATGCTTACATGAGTGAACTTTTCAGTTGACCTTTCATGAACGCCCTAAAGGTGGTTTGCGTTGGTGGGTTTTCACTTTTCTGACTTCTGTTTTGGTGGTTGCTTGTGTTGGATGATTTGAAGTGTATTTTTCCCTCTTTTCGAATTTAGTGAAATTTAGTCAATAATAGCCGATAAAATTGATCATAAACACTGAAGATAGCAGTTAAAAACAGGTTGCCGTAAAAAAAAAAATAATAACATGGTTGAGAATGACCCCCCACAGTTCACAGTAATCGTACTGCAATGGAAAACCACTGAGGGTGGTAAGCCCAAATGCTTACCTCTGCATGCCACATGCACTGCAACAAGTAGGTCAGATGCTGCAGCAGCACCTCAGATGTCAACTGTTTTAGCTGAGCTCAGCCAGGTCAAAGCAGTTACACGTAAAGGACCGGTTTTATTCCAGTCATTTCATTTCATGTCGTACAGTCGAGTGGTATTGCAACACTGTAAGACACTGACAAAAGTAAGACAAATGATCCGTCCCCAACAAATGCATGCGTAAAAGCACAAAGCTGATCCAGCTGATCAGTAAGTCTTCCCCTTAGACACCCTAACTTTTCTGCTTGCGGGCCGCATACTGACAAATCTAAGCTGTCAAGGGCCAGTGCAAAAGTTTCAAGTGAAAGACGACTTCGTTTTAGATAAAAAAAACCAGCAGGGCGGCTAATTCCAAAAAGTTTAAAGAAACTAATTACAAACATGTCACACCAGTACTGAAACTATGATGTGCCATAGATATACACAGTGTAATATTAGATTAATGCAGTCCTTCTCAAATAGTGGGGCACGCCCCATGACAATGGAGAACATGTTTTTCTTTTGCCATACTACAATAAAGTGTAACAAATAGTGGGGGGCACAAAATGTTTTCTGTTTCCTAGGGGGGGCGTAACAAAAAATTGAGAAGCACTGGATTAATGTAACAACATGCCACATTAAATTAATTTTTTTGACTTAATGGCAGGCTGCATAAAAGAGAGTAGATGGCCGCAATTAGCCCCCAGGATGTAGTTCGGTCACCCCTGCTTTAAGACATATAGCAACTGATTCTAAAACCCATGGATTTAGTTTCTTTGACAGCATGATGACCCATATAGGCCCACTGTACCTGGGTTATGGCTCAAATTGCAGTACTGTTTGTAAGTGATATAACATATAATAAAGACTGGAACTATATATAATTATCTTTTTGTGCAATACCACTATTGTGTGGTTTAATATGCAAGAAGGAAAAATGAGGTAAAAAAAATGTCAACAGTGCAGTTCTGCCTTCCTTACACTGAAACTTTTTCCCATGCCATGTTAACTCTAGAACTCTAGATCTTTTGTGACAGTGCAATACAGCTTTGTTGCTTTGTATTATGTTTTGTCAGTGATAACGTATCTGAAAAGATGGTCATTTAGGGTATGGAATATGCTTCACCTTACTTTTCTATACAGGCCTAAAGAATAGGCCAAAGAAAAATAGACAAAAAATGCATGTTGAGATACTGCGCATGAAGCAATAAGTTCAGAGGACTATTAACATACATGTCAGGTATCAGAAGCAACAGAGGTTGTGTATCTGCCAATGAACAATCAAGGTATTAATGATGTGGGAAAGGAGACATGAAACATGAAAAATTAGAAGACTAATAATGTTTCTTCAGACACTAGGAAATGACCCTTCATCTCATAAGAATAAAATATCATATGACTGTCAACAACAGTGACTGGAATAACTTTGAATAACCACCTGAACCCACCTCCAAAAGTGAGGAAAACAACATATGTTACATTTATATAATGAGGTCCCTGAGAAAATCTGAGAAAGTTCCAATGACTGATCCTTCTGCCTCTGTGAAAAGGGCCAATCCCTTGCTCAGAAAACACATTCATCCGGATTGAACCAGAAAATCTCTATGTAATAATGTCAGATTTGAGAAAACAAATAGCTGGTTAACTTTTCTGTGTGGAACCCTTTACAGCACTTGATTAAACATGATTTATATCAGTATTTCACTTTAATGAGCCATATTCAGTGGTCTATGAAGTGAAGGGATTTAATTTTCTTTCAAGGAATATTGAGTATCATTGGGGTCATGGGGTATGTCTTTCACCTTAGAATGCCAGCATGAATTCTGGGAATGCATCTGAATGTTTTTCAGTCCTATCAGAGCTATTTATGACACAATCTTTCCCTGTCATCTGAGAATGCTGCAAAGCTGACAATGTCCCGGTTTTGCTATTTTCCTGGGCAAAAGCAAGTGTCAATACATTTAACAATCTCCTTAAAGATACACTATTGCACTAGTATAGCAAGATTACTAGTGCACCTGTGCATGTCTGAACCTGTGCCATACCCAAGTGAATGCAGTAACGGCATTCATACCTTTTTCTTTTGGTGACAGAGCTTGTTGTTGCCAAAAACGACGACAAAGCAGTTAACCTGAAACATCAAATTGACTGAATGCACACACAGCTCATAGATTAGCAGGCCTAGCATTAGCCTCTCATTAGGATCAAAATGAATTATGTTAAAAGGTACCATAGCATTTTTGAAGTTGTTATTCAAATATCCACTTAAGTTAGCATGTAACCAACCTGGCTCTCCTATAATCTGCCACATTTGGTAACTCTAAATTTAAATACAATGCAAGTGAATGCAAAAGCTGTGTTCAAGACAACTCTAACAAAGAATTTCATGAAGATTTAAGCAATATGAGTGGGAGCGAGGTTGTTCTTAGATATCCACACAGGTGTGGTTCGGCCGCAGGCATAAAACCGAAGACTGAGTGCTGTAGGTAACCACACCCGTGAGGATATCCATGAACAACCTCACGACTACAAGTGTTATATTGCTTTAGTTCAACAGTTCCATTGGCAACCGACCCCCAAAATATTTCCAAACTTTGTTTTGCTTCTCCCATTCACAAGCAATGCAACAGTTAATCAACGGCTTTGTAAGTTCGCTCAAGTCACCAGACTTATAAATGTGGCCTGGCCTTGGTGACACACGTATCAGTTGTGATGTCAGTTGAGACAATGAGTTACTGTCTTTCTTATCCATATTTGGGAACATAAGTTAAAGATGATATGTGATAACACACACACACACACAGATGACACTTCACATAGAATGAAGTTTAGTATTTAGTTTAGTTTTACATTTATGTATGATAGATAAAAAGAACTGTTTTAGAAATCATTTCGTTTTGCACTTTCTCTCTCTCGTTCTGGATTCATTCCTACTAGGGTCTACTAAAGCCTTTTCCCAATCCCGTTCACTCCCCCTTCTCCCACTCATTTCCCGTTAAAAAAGACCAAAAAAAAAAACTTTTACGTTGGTAAACAATTGTAATCAGGCTATAGCTGCGAGCTATGAAATTAGCCCAGAACTGTCGAGGAAGATCTAGTTAATTAGTTAGGCTTACTTTGGAGAGTAAACTAGTAAAACTACACGATACAACTAATACTTCTGCGTTATATCAATCTACCCTATCGTACTTCACAAAAAAGAGTGACGATCCTGAACTAAAGTCTTACGTCTGCCGTCTATTACTATCTAGAGTCTATTTCTAGCTATTATGAGCATGGAGAGAGATTTAGCTATTCCGAATGAAATCATCATGCTTTGTCATCACATTTGATAGTCATTAGGAATACGTGCACACGGCATGTCCTCACTGCCAGGATATGGCCAATGGCCTCCAGTGACATCAAATGGCACAGTGACACTCTGACTCCCTGTTTAGCCCAGGGGAGGATAGCAGGTCAAGTTAATATGTCACCCAGTCTCCCAGTCCACGTTCGCCAACCCACTTGTGAAACGTTACCATAAACTGGGCACTTCGGCCTTGAAGGACCTCCAGGGGAGGGCTTTGGCCCGACTTTGGCTTATCTCAGCTAACGGGTCGGTATAAAATTGCAGGGCCAGTAGTGTGAACGGGGTGGACATGCTACAGCAGCACTGATCCTCCACACTCACTGCAACAAACCTCCTCTTCTTCTTTTCCTTCTTTCTCTTTCTCCTCCTCCTCCTCCTTTTCTCTCACTTCTTCCTTCTGCAGCCCCCTGTGGATTTTCCTCACATCTTCTCAACATGGGTGTCGCATACAGCGTTGGAGAGTAAGTTTTGTGAACCGAACGTAGCTGAAACTGGTGAAATACTAGCTGGAATACAAAGCAGGAAAAATCTGGAAATCAGGAAGCGCTAAATAGGCTTCCCTT
The DNA here is from genome assembly GCA_027481765.1 of Tenualosa thibaudeaui. NCBI lineage: Eukaryota > Metazoa > Chordata > Actinopteri > Clupeiformes > Clupeidae > Tenualosa > Tenualosa thibaudeaui. Next base: position 4,882,739 of record JAIFZK010000015.1, on the reverse strand, counting down.
TTGTCTTAAAAAGCTATCATCACAAAAGCTGCTGGGAAAGGTCTGCGGTACCTTTTCCCGGACACATTCCTTCTCCATTTTCACTTTCGAAAGACATTACTTTTGTATTAGCTCACCAACTGGAGCGTCAACAGTTGGGTCTAATCCAAGCATTAAGTATGCATGTGTTTTCTTTTTGCCACAGGGTGGATCACCTTTACACATTTTTTGTGCAGTGGTCACCAGACATTTACACAAAGGGCTCCAAGAATCAGGGCTTCATTGTGGTAGAAGATGACCGGCTTGCAGTGATTGAGAACCTGTTGCACAAGAAGTCTATCCACAAAACGTGGGAGGTAAGTTGCATTTATCATTTATTGAGCTCGTCTTGTCACAGCATGCTCTGACAGAGTTTCATTTTGTCTTCTTAGAGACCTAGAGTTAGAGCTTTTAAGGAAGTCCATACATGGTATTTCCTTTTTTGTTTTCCTTTTTTTACCAGCTTTTTTTCATGAGAAATGAAAGTAAACCACATGGCTGCTGGCTGGAAACAAGTGTATCAGAAATACCAGTTGAGAATTTTGCTGGGCATATTTAAACAAGTTTCAGGGAGGCTCATCTCAGTTCATTATTATTACACTGAGGCATCAGTTCTTTACATGGGACCAAAAGCGGACCATTTTAGGATTATTTACTTTGCGAAGAATGGTGAAGAACCGTTTGTGCAGGTGGGTTTGTGTCAACAAAATAATCCTTTCACTGGGCAAAGCATCCTTTGATGTTTTAGACTCTAGACTCTTTTCAGATTTAAAACCTTTACATTGATATAACAGTGTATTATGTAAATGAGTCTTACTTCACTTTCAACTCTCACCATGCAAATGTGTGTTTTATGATGTTTTCAATTCCTCTTTTTTTGTCATATTAGATGTATAGTCTACAGAGTACATAGTGAAATGGCAAGCATAAGGACTTTGCTGCAACAGCAACAAAAGAATTACATATGTAAAGACAAATGCCATAGCAGTCTAAGAACAAAAATCAAACTGGGCACAAACTCATCTTTGTTTAGTTCTGTATTTCATAGATTGCTGACATTTGTAACCACAAGGTTGGGGGCTATCTTTTGTAGATTATCACTGCTAAAGAGCAGAAGCGGAGACAAAGCTTATGTAGTTCAGAGGATGAAGAACCTGAGGATCTACTGCCCCAACTGAGAGACCCCAGTCAAATACTACAGGACCGACACCTTGAAAGAGTGAGTTATTGTGTGTTGTAGTCTCGTTGTCAGGTAATAGTGATTGACTATTGCTTAAAAGGGAATCTATTTAGTGCACATTTATCTTTCATTTATCTAACAGCAAATTCACTCACTGTGATTTTTTGCTCCTTAAGCTGGTCAATCACCTTCCCGCTCGAACTCAAGGCTACCCATGGCGACTTGTGTACAGCACAGCTGTGCATGGCACCAGCCTCAGAACTCTCTACAGGAACATGGCGAGCATAGACAGGCCTGTGCTCTTGGTCATCAAAGATATGCAAAACCAGGTAAGAATCTCTTAATCTTTGCCCTTCAAACAGAATCCATCATTCACTGATTCAGAATGACAAATCACTGCTGTCTCAGGACTGCTGCCCTTACATGACTAAATAAATTTTACAAATCAGTGCAGTCTTTTATTTTCTGTTGCTTTTTATTGTACTCATTCACATGCACTACTTTTTCTTTGCACAAACATCCATGAAATCCTAGTGCTTTTTTTTTACTGGTTTGACTGGAGAATGATGTGAGTGATGTTCCTTCTGTACAGGTGTTTGGAGCTTTCTCTTCTCATCCCTTCAGAGTGAGTCATGGCTGTTATGGAACAGGAGAGACCTTCCTCTACAGCTTTAGTCCAGAGTTTAAGGTAGCACAGATGCTGATGCTATCTTCTTCATTACATATTTCGATTCACTTTTGGTCATTTGGAGATGCATTTTGATTTTGGTCATGTTTAGACATTAACCTATTTCACTTTCTCACAGATGTTCAGCTGGACAGGCGAGAACTCTTACTTTGTGATGGGCTTCATGGATTCTCTGCAGTTGGGGGGAGGAGGGTAAGTGTTCTGAATACCTGAAAGCTATTCATGAATTCATTTCCAGTATTGCGACAATCTGTACTTCCCTGTTAACGGCTCTCAGGATCGTATTTCATGGTTGTTACTTACCCTGCTGTCCTCTAGGGGGCCCTTCGGACTCTGGTTGGATGCTGATCTGTGCCATGGCTCCAGCTATGCATGCCAAACATTTCACAATCAACCACTCTCTACCCACCATGACTTTGGTGTGCGGGAACTGGAGGTGTGGACCTTTGAGTGAGAAGAATCACTACGAACGTGGCTGCACAAGAATAGCACTTCTGGCTGCCAAGACTCAATCTTCACATAACAGGAGGGTTTTCCAGCAGTGTGGCTACAACAACTGGTCTGGCATGACAAAATAGTGGAATACTGAGTGGTGTCAGGATACTGCAACATCATTTATTTCATATTCCTGATTTCTCTTCTCTGATGCTCAGACACAATCCCTCTTAAGTGCCTCAAAGATAAACTGAGAGGCCTAAGCAGGTTAATTCTCACCTATTGAACCACTGTAAACCACAACACTAAGGTGTGTCTGTTTGCGCTAATTTCCAGTGGTGTCTCAGATGACGAAAAAAGGATTTGTGGATCTCAGGTTGTGTTGTGTTGTTTGACATTCTCCAATAACGGAGAGGCACTGAGTGTGTCTGCAGATGTCACACTATGAAAATCTAATCCTGTAACACCAAGACAAAATACCAATTACAGGATTTCAAATGGAGACTGTCATTTCCAGTGTGTAATTTTCTACAGATTATTTAAATACATTCCGTTGAAAAGCATTCCTTAAATTCAGTAAAGGAATTCTATTTTTGTACTGCATCCTCTTTTTAATGATCATCTACCTGTAAAATGTCTTACAGTGCTTACACTGTTGATCCAAATAAAAGGGTCCCTGATAAAAATGAGAGAACACCTTCTTCCTTTCTGCTTATCATTTTCTTCCCACATAAAAGCTACACACAGGACAAAAATAAAAACAATGACTCCCATTTGTCTATGTCTACTAGACATAATTGAGTTCAATGTAACATCTGATATTTGGCCTTTTTTCATTGAGCTCTTGAGAAGAGTCCTCCACGTTTCAGCCCCTGCCCCAATCTTTCCTTATTGGTACTTATCTTGGAGACAGAAGACTTCTCAATTAGCGCTAATTTATTCCTTTCTCATGGGTATGCTTATAGAGTAACACATTAATTACAATAAGTTACAACAGATTTTACCTCTGCCATTTCAAGAATTAACAATTAACTACTTCGAAAATGGTTCACTAATTGAAATATTTATTCACTTTCATGTAATCACACTTTTTTCTGCAAGAAGATAGCGACAGAAAGATGAAAATATAAAGTGCTGTTAGAAACATTCTTTAATAAATTCTGTGTATTCCAACAATGTTGTTTGCACCTTGTGTGAAGGCTCTCCTGTCACAGGTTCTCTCTTTCACCACTAGGGGTTGCTAGTGCTACACATATCTGAATGCCAACCCTTTATGCAGCAATTGATAGACAATATGACAAGATTATTTCAATATAAATACATCTTTAATATTCATATAACTACAAACTACTCAGTAAACTAAAATACAACAGAAAATTTTCATTTTCTAGAAAAGTGAAACAAGTCATTTAATGTCATGCTGCAATTCAATGTAAAATTCAATATGGGGTAAGACTCATGAGTAAAAGAAATAAATTAAACAACTAGCCAGGAGGCTCTCATTAATTATAATTATTGAGCAGTGCAGTCCACTCAAATCTGTAAATGTCTAAATACTGAATCGATATTCAAACACATTCTTTAGAACTACAGCTCCCTATATGTAATTATAAATACCAGAAACTGTTTTAAAAGTCAGTTTGAATGTCTGCTTTGACCAAAGCTGGTTAATGACACAATCATCCGAAGCAAAGAATAAATGTATGCAACCTTGAAAAGTAAATAAGTAGTTCCTACCACCGTATGATAATAAATACGTAGGCCTAACTGAAGCGTATTTGCAAAAGTGTTAAAACATTTGTCTGGGTTTAATAATAAACGCATGGATCCTTACTCAGATCTTTGTAGCCTCTCATATCTTTGTGATCCAGCTGTCTTAACTCTTTCAGAGAAGATGCACTCACAAATCTGAATCCCTCAATGACCAAAGTGTTACCAGTGTCCACAATGCCCTCTTCACTTACTTCCAGATTAACCTTTGTCTGCAAAAATAAAAAACGGAAATGCATATATATATATATAAAGGTTTTGAGTGCTAATTATTATTATCGGCTATACAATAAACCACTGAAAAAGAGTGGTTTAAGGGCCACTGATGCAGCCCATCACTGCACTAAATAGTGAGCTTGGGGACTGTACCTTGTCGCATCGCCTGGTGGTGCTGTTGTGTTTTAATTTGGTTGCCATGGCACATTCTGTTATCATCTTCTCGATAGACTGCATTAATTCTTGGGCCTGGAAAAGCACTACACTAACACAAGTTTTTATTAACTGGATCCTGTTACTGTCACACGTATCATGCTTTACTTGATGACTATCAAGTCAATTTAAGGCAATTCCTAATTTACTGTAATAATGATTTTCTGTATAATAGGCATTTTCAAGTCTACTGGCCTATGTCTGTCCAAACCTTTATGAAAATGATATGACATATTACCTCTAGTAAACAGTAATGAATTTAGATTGGTTGATGATAAACTATTTGAAAAACATTTTTTTGTAACACTAACAATCTCTTTATGATTCACAAGCTCTCTGTGAGAACAATGGACCTCGTTCACCAATAGCTTCCTAAGAATTGTCTTAGTTTTGTTCTTAAGGTCTTAAAACATTTCACTATTGTAATATTTTATAAGTGCAGAATGAAAATGCAACAACTAATAATTCTGCAGTCACTGCTCAAAGGTTCAAGTGCTCTTGAGTGTGCATAGATTTAGTTTTTTCTATGAACAAACATCAGAGGTGAAAATATTGGTGAATGACAAATTCTCTTGAAAACTGTATAAATGTAACAAATTTCTTGCTGAGAAATATAAACACAAAGAAACACTCTGTCATTCAGAATCACTTTACACACATTTAACTGGGTTTGAGGAAACTTACATTCTTCTGGTTTGAAATGGCACATCTGAAGTCTCTCTTTACAAGTCATGTCTTGCATGTCCATTGCTTCCTCCATGGCAGTTTCATAGGATCGTTTAAGGATACCCCTCAAACGTTTGGCCTTAGGGGGGAAACGAACTGAACATTTGTAACCTTACTGCAACACAAACAACATACATACTTTTTTACTTAAATGACTCTCACGTTAGCTGGTAGAGGACGGAAGGGCTCCACTTTGGGTGCTAGTGCCCAAAATCTTGTGTGTGGAGTTCCAAGAAATTCAACATGGTACTGCTCCACATCCCCATCTTTATCGTAAGTTACATACATATTATAAGACGGATCAGGGCTCAGTACTGCAGGCCACCTGTGCACAAAAGTAAATCTCCATTTAACTACTACTACTACTAATAATAATAATAACTTGCTGTGGAGGAAAATATTCTTTACATTTTGTTGTAGGTCACTTACAATGGCCACTTACTGGCTTTCACCAGAACCAAGCTTCCAGCAGGTAACTGGGAGTAGATGACCTTGAGGCCCTTTTTTCTGAGGATGGAGTCCTTGTAGTTTGAAGACTGAGGTACTATGCACTGACTGAAACATGGGTCAGGGTTCATGTAGCAGAACCAAGGCTTATCCAGGTCCAATTTATCATGTTTTGCAATGTGTCTCCACTTCAGACAGTCTAATGACTCACACTGCACCCAAATCCATTTTGAGAGGAATGTTGCTTCGTCCTCATTCACAGTCTGGTCAGGAGAATCCATTGAGTCCTTTTTGCAAACTGACTTTACTCAATCAACCCTGTAATGTGTGAATATACCGGTAAGTCACTTCCAGAAGTCCTTTCAAGTTCATTCATACCAGGTGACTGCATGCTTTAGCAATAATTCTGTAATGATGACTGGAACTGATGTAACTAAGAGTTAGGCCTACAATTCAATAGAATTAAAATTTGTAAGGTACGAAAGTACTGTATGTACAGGCCACTGGTGGTCACAAAAATAGGGGAGTAGGGGAATGAGCAGATAAATGTAAGTAGATGGATGGATTGTTTAGAGAGAGAGAAAGAATTACAAAACCAGAAAGGTGTCTTAGTGCTTGCTCTTAGGGGGATTGTGTTAAATAAAATTAATTTGTTTTTTGAGGACACATGTCAGCATGGGAAATACCACACAGTGCAATGAGTATAGTTTGTTGGTGGTAATGTCAGTTGTTTTTGTGCTTTGCACTGCAATATTGTGAAAGTGGCAGAAATGATTTTGAAACACCAGAAGACTGCAACTGCTCTGCAAACTCCCTATAGTTGCCCTTGTTATCTGAATCTGGCCCTTCATCCCGTACCCTACATGCCAGCTCATGCATGCCCAAATACGCCAAAGCATCAATCAAGCATCTTCAGCGTATCCCTATTACGACGCGCTTTAGCATTGTGTTGTGCCACTTGCAACCGAGCACCCTCGTCCACAAGTTGATCAACGGGCACGCTTCCTAGCTATTTTACGCGAATAGCTGCACCAACGTGATAGTTGCACTTGTCGTGACGCTTGGTGGCCCTGTTCAAATTTTTAAGGTCACTAAATCCCTGCACAGACCATGTTTGAGAGTTCCATACCAACAGGCAAGGCTAGCAATATAGACGATTGATGGTAACACTAGCAGTTAGCCATGAATATATTTGATACCATATGGTGTTGAAACACACTGACCTTACCATTCGGTTCAATGTCAACTTTTTTGGAACTGGTCTCTCCTCTGTTTTGATTTTCACCTTCTCGTCGTACTCCAGTGTGTTAAATGGGGTATTAAACATCATTAATGCAACGTCTCGTTTTTCCATTCTTTTTCATTGACACAACAAAGCAAAACTACAAAGGCTCAAACTCGTACTAGCATAGTTATCGATACTAAATTACTTAGCCTACCGTTGCTATAGCTCTGTTAGCATGTCTGGTTATCCTAGCGCCCTCGTTTTCGACTAAAGGTGCTAATATAATAAAAATAAAGCAAAACAAAGCAAAATAAAACAGTGTCACCATTGTCTTGGTTTATCTAGTTTATATAGTTGGAGTGTTTTTCATTTGTCTCACTGTCTTGCATGCAACGAACCAGCTAACACAACCAGATCAAAATGTCGCCATGAATTAATTATAGTCTCATTTCCGAATGAACAATATATACAGCAAACATTTATAGATAATGTAATGCTTATTACTCTTACAGTTCGAGTCGTGCTTGCTGCTCTTCGATACCACCACAAAATGTGGTGTAGATACTTAATTTCTTCCTTGTTGCAATTCGGTGATTCTATTGTAGCTAGAATCAAGGATCAAGATCAAAACGTCCCCAACTAAAAAAGCACTCGGAGAGCGCAGACCTCCTCCAAGCCAATACTGACGCAATACACATGCCAGATGTAGTTCCGGAGTCACCACCAAAATGTAACCTTCTGTTCCTTGCCCTAATACTCACGTTGCCCGAAAGTTTCATCCAAATCCGCGCTGTACTTTTCCGGTTATGTTGCAAAGACAAACAGTCAAACACCGGCAAAAACACTATCTTTGTTTGCTGAGTAGTCTGAAAGACAAGCCAATCAAGTATCAATATCAAAACATCACCAACTAGAAAAGCATTGGGATAGCGCAGACCTCCGCTAAGGCAATATAGGCAGAGACAAGGATGGATTACTGCACGGGGGAGGGCAAGCCTCCACGCTACCATTTCAACATTGTTTTTACAACATTATGCATCCTGATATCATATTGGGCCCCTGAAGCCATATAACACTGGTTATATTATGTAATATGCCTTAATATGGCCCCCCCATAATATGCCACGGGCTCTGTAATTCATCACTGATATGTGAAAGGGGCCCCTTTATCAAATAGCATGGTGCGTAATATGTAATGTAGGGCCCCTGAACCTCTATATTTCCAAACGTATATGTTGTGCTTAGGTTATTTCTCAGACTGTCTGTTACCAGCTGTGAAGGAGACTAATCATTCTTTCTTTTGGGTCGAATTAAAAATGAATTAAAGACAAAGATGAAACGTCTCTCCTGGCTTTTTCTGGTGGCCTTCGAGAGTGAGCTGACCAAGTCGTTAGACTTTGATGACTCTGTACATGAATTTGTGCAGCACAAAGTCTGGATAAGATGCATTTAATATATGTAGATAGATTTCTTGGCTGACATAAAGTTATTCGTTTGATAGGCCTATATGTTACATAGGCCTATACGTTGCAGATCAGTGCCCCATGGGGCACTACTTCTGTAATTCTAACTCCATTGTTGTTTATTTATTATAGTGATTTCTTGGCTGACATAAAGTGATTCGTTTGATATACGTTACATATATGTTTCAGATCAGATATTTTATGTCAGTGATTTGTTCAAAAAGTGATTTTTCATGAATAAAAATGTAGAATGGTTTTTAGCGCAACGTTTGGGGGGGGGGTGTTTTATTTTGTTCATATGCATTATAGGTGCCAGATTGGTCTTATAAATGTCATTGCAAGTAGTCTTGAAAAGGTCTCTAAAAGTCTGAAATTTAAGTTGAAAAATAAGCTATGCATATCAGTATGGCCAGGGGGCCTATCTCCATTTTGAACTGCATAATAGAACTAGGCTCTGAACTATTACTTTAAGACACAAGTGTCCTCTTTTTCTGAGCCTGGTCAGTAGTCACCCTACTCCAGGAGCAAACATTGATGATTATTTTTTTTGGTCAGGGACTACAGCCATACCATTTACATCATAAAATATTCAAGTGAATATCTATAAGAAATTGCAGCATCTCAGATTTTGTATCATCATGTGTTAAAGCATATTGTGCAGATTTTAATCCATTAGTTCATTAACCTGACAGTACAGAAACTATGCTCATTTATCGAAAGACCTCTCTCCATTGACCAGAATTGGTTTTATTCGTCATGGCATCGATTCAACAAGATGCTGGAGTGAAGGTCGGCCTGTGTTTTAAAGGGTTAAATGTGTTTATGGCGGAACCTTTGCGGCAGAAATTTTTTCTGCCATATGACTTTTTGAGCTGTGTGAGCGATGTAATTTATCATTTTTTCTTTCTTGTGCTTCCTCCATGTGCTGACTTGTAGCTGTCTGTCACAAAATCACAGGTGTGGAGATATGGTGTACACAGTTGCACAGTTGGTGTACCTTGTTTCATATTCCACTTTCAAGGGAGCTTGAACTTCTTTTGCCTTTACTAGTCTCTGACACCAACTATTCATACTGTTTTTACCTGCTTCATTCAGCTTGTTAATAGCTATTATCACTGATCAATCAGACATAACTGACTGACTAAAAACCCCTGCTGGTCCACCCTGTTGGCATAAACCATTACTAATCTTGACATTCTGGAAACCTGAACATGTGCTTTAATCATATTATTATCCATGCTCATTGGATAACTGCAATACATTTGCTTGTATTCACAGTTATTCCAGATTTACAGAAACAGCTGCGCCATAAACCTGAAACACAGCCTCTAATACTCTAGTACCATTTATGTCTTCCTGTCATCTAACTGTGTTCCAGCACCTTGTGGAGGATCAGTCCACTGACAATAGGAAGTCAGCCCCTCTGCTTCCGGATGCTGCAGAGAACAGTGTTTGCTGCAAGGTGTGTGATATGGACAAAGGGACCCTGTTCTGTGTAGAGTTTGGAAGGTGCTTCCACAGAAGCTGTCTTGTCTCTCTAATCACCACCCAGGTCATGTATGTTGGAGATAGTTGTAGACTTGTAAATATGTTGATCGACAAGCTTCTCTGCACAATTTGCTGTAGAACTGTTTGGAGAGCAGGGGTGCAAATATCCATGTGTACTGCACTTAAAACATATTCTCCAAAGTAAGTCAAACTTGCATTTTCCCCTCGCATTTTCTTTCACACCGACGGCTACATCATTGCCAGTAGACTTTGATTTCATTGACTCCCTTCATTCCAGAACTGAGGTTTGGATTCCCCTTAGATTTCCCATTCTGTGTTATTAGGATGATAAGGCACTAAGTCAGTGCTCCCACACAGAGGCGAGTGGAAACAGCAATAATAGAACTGAATTGTAATTTACACTGTAACTGGAATGGCTAAATGATAATGGAAAGATCTCTGTTATTAGATGCTAGAATGCAGCAAGCAAAGGAAAAAAACTTGTGGCATGATGTGAAAAAATGCAAGTAATTCAGTAGTTCTGAAAACTACACTACTCAGTTCTGTTAACAGAGATTTCTCAGTCTAGGATTAATTTTATTGAAAATCCATCTCATCTCTATCCAAGTTACAGAACACTGATGATGTTCTAATGCAGAAGTCTTTTGAGAAGAGGGTCAACCAGGTGTTTGGAGATACCCTCCACCCATCTCTTCTGACACAACGCCCTTTGAAAAGAGGAAGGGATCTGGACCTCTGGTCCTCCTGTTTCCTCCAAAACAGGAGGACAAAACAAGAGAGAGATGTTGAAAAGGGAAAATTCCTCAGAGGACTACACAGGGCCTGTCCTAAAAAACCTCACTTGGACTAGACAGATTTGGGAACAATATCAGTTTATGTGGACTATAGACTAAGTGACAGGACTCTCTAAAAGTAGCTTCAGTACCTTCCTCTCTATGAACTATCAACCGACCGTTGTCTTGGTCTCAAGCCATGGTCAAAGACCTGTACAACAATGTTGATTGTTTTTAACAGAATATGTCATTTCTTTATTAATTTCACTGGTTGGTTTTAAAAATTATATTTTTGAGAATAAAGCTGAAGACGGTTATGTGTGTGTAATGCAAGATCATTGTCACTTCTACACACAAGCACACACAATACACACATACATGTGGTGAGTTTACTCTGTAGATAAAACTTGGCTTTGAAAATTGTTTATTTTGGAGGAGCATCACAATGATTATGCTTTTTGAGGGACATGAGATGAAAATTAACCTATAAAGAAAAAAAAGTGCATCAGAAATTTCTACCAAAGAAAAACAAAACAGTAGCCTTCAAGGGAGGACAGTTTTCTTCTTATTCTTGAATCAAATGTGTGAAAACTTGTGAATGTAAAAACCATGGGAAGCTTACATATATTTTAAATTAAAGTTAGCAAGAAAACCTAGGTGTGGAAAAGGGTCTACAACTCAAACGGGGCCAATCCCAATCCATACAGACAGTAAAATGATCCAAGAACATGAGCGTTTTCCGCCGGAAGTAGCAATAGGTAATTTACTTCCTGGTTTGTGTTTGTCAAATGACAGCTGTGGATTTGTTTAGATTTGGCAACCAAGCGCGCTAATCACTTTTGCTTTACTGATATTCAGTTTGTAACGGAAGGTTCAGCAAAGGATGGTTAATGGTTATCATTCCTTTTGCCAGTGCAAGTAACTTCCATACGGTATGAACTACAGTGCCTTTTTACAACATAATATGGGGTAGTAACAAGCTAGTCTGTTATGCTATCCATGTATGCGAAAATGTATCGTTAACTTAACTCAGTGTTTTATGCAAATGTGTGAATATGTTCTTAACGGGGCATTGACTATCTCCAGTATCAGATTGTGCCATTTGCTCTTTTAAAAGAGGACATAGCTGGTTAATGAAAATTGAACCACATTGTTGTCAGCTAACGTTTTCTTGGCTAGCAACATGGATCTCTTTGTCCAGGGCTAGCTAGCATTGACGTGAGTTTCAGGTGTGTAGCTTGCTAATGTCACTCAGGTGTCGGAGCTAACAGGACAGTTTTATGTAAAGTGAATATTGCTGGCTTCATGAATGGGAATCGCGGAATGGCATGCGTCTGTTCGTTATGCCTGTACAAAATTCCGCTCTCCTTCTGTATCAGTATAGTTATTTTAACGCCAACCTTTATTTGTAGAGTCATTCTTTTACAAAGTTACTTTCTCTTTCGCTTCGAGGGAGGACAAGACTGATCGTTACATTTATTGGGAATTTGGGTGAAACTATATTTACATCTGTAAAGTGTTTTCCTTATTAGTATTTCAGTCTGTCAAACTAACGTAAGGTTGTTGTAACAGCAGTCTGGTAAACATCGAAGACTGTTAGTGACATCCTCTTATGACTGCGTGGAAATGCATGCATTTAAAGCAACACCCACTAGATTAGACAGATTGTTATATTTATAGCAAATGATTCAACTCTCATAAAACGATTGTTCGAATAACTTGCGATTATCAAAGGTGGCTAGTAGTGGTCCAGGCCACTACATTGTTTGTGAAAATCATTGTAGATAACATGGTTTTCTTGATGACCAGAGGTATACTCTAAATTTTACTCAGTACAGCTTTGGCATGGAGCCCCTTGCAGTGGATGATGACATCTGCATCCTAAAGCATGAAACCTATGGGCCCACTGAGAGCCCTGTATCGGTGTGTGCTGGAGATGAGTCTGTGGCCTCCCACTTTGCCCTTGTTACGGCCTACGAGGACATCAAGAAACGCCTGCGGGATGCAGAGCGAGAGAATACACTTCTACGGAAGAGAGTCAAACAGCTGGAAGATAAGGTTAGAATAAGAGTCAAGAGACTCGGTCAATATGTGTTATGTATTTTTATTTATTACAAGTCAGATAGGATTTTAGATAAGCTATGAAGAGGTAGATATGAAACACTCTCTCAGCCTCCTCGAGAGATGCTGAGTAGATTCCTAGGAGTGCTGCTAAGGCCTTGATATGTCTTTATATGACCTACTAGGCAGACATGCTTCAGTAGTTGGTAACATCTCCAGCAAAATGGTTTCATGGTTTCAGTTACAGCATATTATTTCAAAGTGTCATGGAATGTAAGGTAACACAATTAATAGGTATTGTCTGCTCATCATCCATGAAATGATTCATTTTAATCTGCTGACAGATGTTCAGGTCTGAGGCTCCATCAACAGAAGGACCACAGTATGTGAACAAGGCCTTCAGTGCATACCGGGGAATTTACATTGAAAAGGAGGACCTACAGATGGAGCTTAACAAATTGGTACTTGATCCTGGATTTAATCTAAGTAGATGACAAACACAAGAACCATGAAAGTCAAACTTTTCTGAGACATATTTGACAGTGTTGTCACACACAGTGCCATTTGTACTGAGTTGCTGAAAGGAATTTCTAAGACAAACATGTTTCTTCATCTCGTTACAATATGTAAGTCCTTCATGTCTGACTGTATATCGTATCTCTGTCTGCCTGTCTTGGTCAGAAAAAGGAGAAGATGGAAAGTGAGAAGCAGCTGAATGACCAGCTACAGGCCAAAGAGCTGGAGCTGCTACAGCTGAGAACAGAGCTGGAGACAAGCCAGGGTCAGTAGCAGTGCACTCACCCAGACTTTTAGATGACCATTGACATCAGGAACAATGACTATAATGAGAATGGCTTAAGGAGAAAAAAAACTATTGCTAATGTAATGAAAACGTCCACACCACATAGTATGATGATAGTGTGAGTAACACTATCATTGGAGAATGATGTTTCCCAAGGACAGAAGATAAGATTTCTAAGAACAGAAAATGAGAGGGAAGAAATCGCAATACACTGAATTTTAGACATCAGATTCGTCAGCAGAGGGAGACTAGACTTTCAGTTGGACAGTGGACTTTTTATATTGTTATTTTTGGTTATGGTTATTTATGGTTGCCTTTATAGCCAGTGTTCTTGCAGTGATCCCCCACAGTCTTTGAAAATGACCAATTTATAGGCATTTTCAGGCCTGTTTTACTCTCACATATGTCACATTGTTGCTTAGATTTTGACAAGCAATCCATAACATATTGATCTAGAGTTTGTTTGGAAACGAGCCAAGACTGTCTCCAACAGGCAGTCTTGGTCTGTTTTTTGTTCCAAAACATTATGTGATCACTGCCTTTATGTATACTTAATCAAACCAATCTTTTAGGGGGAACCTATCCACATCCTGATTCAACTGCTCATATGAAGCAGGTGTGAAAGCATCCTAAGATAATTTAATCTTTTATTAACCCCACGCAGCACACAGGCAAACTGTAATTACGCCTCCCCAAAATTCACCTTGCATAGCAGACCTGGTCAGGGTAACTATCTTATTGTAAAGTCAACAAAATACAAACAGTCCATCTTGGCAGTTAATGACCTAATAGGGTTCATTCAGAATGCAGATATTTCAGACTAATTTTGTCAAGGTTATGTGTCAAACTGACTGAGACACTGTAACTTGTAAGTAAGAGCAGTTATAACATTGTTGGATATGTGTCCGCAATGATCAGACATTATGCTGGCCTGTTACATAAGATACTGCAAACCTGCTGTAAGCTTATCAGCAAGAAAGCTTTGCATAGCATTTCTTCTACCGTGATGCTGCTCAGAAACACACTATGAATTGTGGTCAGGTAGAGTTATGCAAATAGGGTGATTACTGTCGTGCTATTTGAACTTTGGTCTAGTGCTCCAATACTCCCCATGGTGAACACACTATATTACCTCACAAACTACTAAATTATCTCGATGGAGTTCGTTTTAAATAGAACTAATATTATCTAATACAATCTAGTGTCTAGATTATCTAGTAGAACTAATATTATCTTTAAAATTCGTTTCTTTATCATGTATGGTCATAACTTGTGGTTATTTTATATGTCTTACAGTGATGAAAAGCTTAAAGAATGCTCCTGATTACTGGGAGGTGGATAAAGTCAACTGTGAGCTGAAGATCCACACACTCCAGGAGGAGTTGGAGCGGGCGCAGGTAGAATGCAGGCGACTGCAGGAGAAAAGCCAGGTTAGACAGTCAGTGTTTTTTTTCCCTTCTTTTTGTGTTTTATCTATTTGTTTGTTTGTGCAAAGCACTGATTATGGGAGTGGAGTGGATTTGCAAGGCTTTACCGGTGTAAACAATGTCAGTGGAAAATTATGTCATAGCATCTCTCACTTAATGACAAGTCCGTAATTCTTTGCATAGACAGGGTTCCCGGGTGCAACCATATATTGTATTTTTTTTTTAAGTAAGGTGTGCCATTTCATTCAGTGTGATAAGTCAGTCTTGAGACTGGTCTGTTGGAGTGAATAGGGCTCCTCAAGCTTACACAGTTTGTGTGGACAATGTGTGATCTGTGTCAGTTTTGTTCCCTGCCAACAGAACAGCCCTGGGAAATCAACTAATTGTGAACAGACTGAAGGGGGGTCATATAGCAACAGGTAAGGCATTTACTTGACTTTTCCTGTTTATTTATGTTTGTAATACACTATGTGGTATTGTTTGTGTGCTCATGTATTATTATTATTATTATGTTGTGCACTGTTCGAGTATTGATGAACCACAAGAGGGAGCTATAACATAAGAGATTTTTCTTTCAACCAGCATGTCAGTTTTTTTCTGTTTGTATAATTATAAGTTGCTGTTTGAACCAATTTATTGACTTATTGACATCACAGTGGTTCGGTCATACAGACGAATGGGAATGACAATGAACATGTGAAAAAAATCAGTTATTTACATTAACGTTTCTCTGTTAACAGTTGTCCAGTTGTCTGTCTTTATCTATGTTTCAGACTGTGTTTGGTGGTATTTTAAATGATACAAGATAAGGGGATTGAAAAAAATCCTCTGCTTTTAATTTCAGTTATCACTTTCTGTCCACTGGATGATCTATAATCTATTTTCTTGCTTAATGAGACACTAATTGGCACTAGGTGTGCTGTTTATCTTTCAGTTAGGCTACATTTGCAAATGGTTTGTCACCAACCATAAGAACATGATTTACTTTAAGCCACAGGTTTTCTGAATCATCTATTTTTTTCTGCAGGGAGTCATGTGTTATGAAATCGTATGCAGACCTGTGTGGGGAGATGTCCCGTCTGCACTCAGTGTTAAAGTCACAGTCTGAGCTTGTCAAGAAACTCCAAGAAAAACCTCTACTGCAACCTAACAAAAGAGGTGAGTTTACAAGACATCTGACTGAATTTGTCGAGAGTACAACCATTCAACACATTTTTAGGAATTAGACCAGTGAAAGTTTAAGTGAACAGCATCACTTTGTTCAAATGTTTGATTGAAATGTCTCCATCTTCATACCTTGAAATTATTGGTGTGGATTTGAGTAATAGATAAATAGTCCTCTTTGATTGTATTTTGACGCTAGTGGTTTGGGTTGAACTCCACCACCATTGCTCTGTCACGTCTCACACTTTAACGTAATTGGACCAAAAATGACTCCTGTGTTTAAATGTATCTCCAGAATGACTACAAGCTCTGAAAGGGAAGTACCCTATAAAGCCCCAGTACTCTGAAACCGCTCGGATATCTCAATTTCCCATTTTCCACTGCATCCACTGGACCATGCCGTATTAATATCTGCTCTATGTCATAAAAGAAATACAATATCAAATAATCTGATTCCCTCTCTGTCTACCATCTGTTATGTAGGTCCTGCTGATAGCATTCAATCTGTTTGTTAGTATGCCTGTAATGACATCAGTGGATAGGCAAGAGGTGTAAATTAGAGCTAGCAGGGGAAAGAAATAAAACTCATCTTGGCTTCATATTTATTCCAGCAAATTTGTGCATGGGTTCATATGCCTCTGACAGGCCGCTTGTGTGGTATAAGATGGGAATGTTTGATATGTATTTATTCTGAGATATAGAATATCCCTACTCCTCGGGGAGTTTGACTACATAATCTTCTGCACGTTCCCACCCCACCCTCACCCCCACCCCCCTCTTCTAAAATGAGTCTGATGTGAACAGAAGAGAGATAGATAGGAACAAGATAGATGAATGCAACCAGAGGATGGAAGAAGTTACTTGGCAGAGGACAAAAAAAAGACAAAAGTGTGTTGTGAACTGTGAATTTGTGTGTGTGTGTGTGTGTGTGTGTTTGTGTGTGTTCTCCAGCATGGGTGTTTTTCATTTTACGTGCCTTTTTTGCAGTAGAAACTACAGCACTACCCTAGATAGGTCATTTCTGGAGCCCAGCTTATTGAAGTGTTGCTAACATTCTTCAGAAACCACAGATTGCAGATACAGTGTTTGTGACATTTTGTTGAGATTTGGTTCCCGGATTGAAATGTCTCAATCAGCTGTGAGTTCCAGTGGGCTCTTTGTGTTAGAGCAGCAGTGGGGGCTTGGGAAGGAAAGCTGGAGCCTGGAGGTGCTACTGACGCAAGAGTCTCTCTCTCTCTCTCTCTCTCTCTCTCTCTCTCTCGCGTGCGCTCTCAACTTTCCTTCAGGAAGAGCCAATTAGATCCAGAAGCCTTTGAGACTTGGGACTCCATCTGTTTTTTGTGCCACATTCTTAGCTTTGTTTTGTGGCTTATACTGTATTCATCTCTATAACAACATCGACCTTCAGCTGAACTTCTACTCTGACTTACCAAGGGCACATTTCATTGATTTGGTGGCAAGAATGAGAAAATTAAATGACATAAGATGTTTTTGTCCAAACCTTTAAAGGAAACAAAGGGACACTAATCACAGTTAACTGATGTTACAATCTGGTTTACAGTTGTTACAGCTGGGCAAATGGAAAATGCAGTGTTGTTATCAACTTACTTGAACATGAAGGACAGAACGTGCAATACTATAGTATTACAGTATTACTAGTACTTCTTGATTGGAGTGATTTAAAATGGTTGATGACATAAGAATTCATCCCCAACTTTTAGATTAAAAGTGTCCTCCTCCAAAAGATGCCATATCTGCTATATTACTCTATGAGAGTATCTAACATTATCTGTTTTCATTGTTTCAACCAGCTGCCTCGACCGTGCCCGTGCAGTGCCTGGATGACGTAGAGAAGAACCAGACGGTGAGGGTCACCGTGCCTCGCCCCCCCAGTGCCCCTCCCCTCCCCTCGAGCGCTGGGCGCCCCTGCCCTCCCATTGGACCTCCAGTTGTGACAGTGGTGACCCCTGTCCTTCTGGAGGGTTTAAGAGAGGACTGCTGGCAGAAGCCTTGCCCCATTCCCAGACCCGCTCCTGTGGGCAGCCCGGCCGTCACCCTGCCGCCCCCCCAGCGCATGAGCTCCCTGGAGGACAGCTCCTGGTCCATCCCCAGCCCGCCTCGGCCCAATGACGCCCTCTTCTGGGAGGGCACCAAGCCTAAAAGCACCACTGCTGACTGGGCCAAGCCTTACTGAGAGGCCATGGCCTGCGAGCCCAACCACCCTCACACCCACCTGCCCCCTGACTCCTGACTCCCCAGTTAGAGACACCCAGCCTGCCTTAAGATCTTCACCTCTTTGATCTCCCAGGACTTTTTCGGGGAAGACATACCTCTGCCACTCTGAACTCCAAGCCACCCCCCCCCCTTTCCCATTTCTTGGTCTCCCAAGGAGGGGCGCAAATGTGATGGCTTTGTCGAACTTGAACGTGACGACATCTCACACACCAAAGGCCAGCGAGTTTGAGAGGACTAAGGATTTTTCAGTGCAGACAATGAGGACAGAGAGGTGAATGTGTGCGCGTGTGTATGTCTGTGTTTGTGTTTGTGAGAGTATGG
The DNA here is from genome assembly GCA_027481765.1 of Tenualosa thibaudeaui. Lineage (NCBI taxonomy): Eukaryota > Metazoa > Chordata > Actinopteri > Clupeiformes > Clupeidae > Tenualosa > Tenualosa thibaudeaui. Next base: position 4,864,066 of record JAIFZK010000015.1, on the reverse strand, counting down.
GTGCGTTTGTATACACACCACTGTGTAAATATTCTGCAGATGTATGTGTGTAAAATCTTTGTTTCCATACATTGTAATGATGGCTACTTCTTAATAACCATTTATGTGAGAAGGGAAAAGCTCACTTCTATCCTGCTGTAAAAAAAGTAGACATCTCTGAGCTCTTGAATCGAATTGATTGAAAACTAGATAGATGTGTATTCCTGCTTCTGGTCACCCTTAGCAGATAATGGAAAAGACACAAGGGAAAGTGTATATCTCTAACTGTGGAATGGCTTTAATTGTTTACCTTTCCTAAGAACGTCAATTTGAGATGAGCCCAAATCACTGAGCTCCAACACAGTGGGTGTCCTCTTTAAGGACCGAAGTCATTTGGAGCTCACACTCTAAAGATGTTTTCTGAGGGGGACATTATGAAAGTCTCAACATCCTCTATCAGTCATTTTTGAATGGATTCAAGAAAGTGCACTTTGTCCAGCCTTGAGGACAAGTCATTTGAACCAGATCATTTCTGTAATGTTTCAAGCTGACCATTTTAAACAACTGTGGAGAAATGAACGCATTTTGCTGGGAAAAAGATTCCTATCTTCTCAACTGACAAAATATCACTGGATATTTAAAAAAGAAAAGAATTGAAATCAAGTGGTTTCTCCCTATAATAATGTATATTTTAATTTATTTGTATTCTTTTGTGAAGAAATGCACAAACTGTTGTTTTATCAGCAACAATATAAATAGTGAATATGTGAAATGATTCAGGGGGGGACCCTTCATAGAACCCTACTGTGGGACTGCTTTGAAGCCAGTTCCCATTTGAGGGATTGGTTGTGAAAGGGACAGAGCTGATCACCATTGTGCAGTGTGCCTACAGCCGCCTGGAACAAAGGTAGTGTTTAAGTATGTGAAGGTCTGTGGTGTATTACTGAAGGTATGTTATTCATTTGTCTTTTTTCTCTTTCATTTCTAATTTTTTTTCTGCTGCTCTGAAATTGCATAAACAAACATGATCTCACATGTTCAGTGTAATACAAGGAATTAAATTCAACGGCCTCAGTATATACAAACTATAAATTGATTTGCCCTCAAATTGTGATCAAATCAAATTCAGTCATCAAATTCTATAACGCAATTGGTGATTTATTACAGAAGGCCTGTGTAAAGCCCACATAGAGTTTATAGAGACTCCTTAGCAGCCAATTTCTCAACTTGTTTTACAAATCATCTTTTGAAATAGTTGGTACCTGAAACCATTTTATTATCCAGGCTGATGAGAAGGGGGTTTATTGTGGTGACAAAAGTCGATGTCGCACACAGGCACTGAAATCCTGTATCACCAACCAGGTTGTGATTTCTGCAAGCCAATTCACATCACTGATTGAAGTTCCGTCTTCTTGTCAGAAATGTATGAAGCACTCAGAGCAGTTGGGAAAATTAACATTAAAATTCAGTTCAAGATGATATTAAAGCAGTTTTTTTTGTAACAGCTGTGATGTATACAATATTCTTGCAAGATTTGCAAAGCAAAATGCAATGTACAGTAGATAAGGTTTATTATATTTTAGGATTACCACTCCGGAGACTGTAAATATGATTTAAATTAAATAAACAAATGAATGTCAGCATGTTGTTTTGCATCACTTTAACATGAAACAAACATCCTTATTGGTATTATATGCATCTATATAATTTATTTACGTATGTGCTAGGTTGAGTAGAACTTTCTTTTTCTTTGACAAACATTTCAACTGTCATTGTAAGGGTTCACTAAATGTAGCGTTACATCAGGTGTGTGGAACAGAGATTCACACGGGTGCAGATTTCTGAGTTGAAAGGAAATGCTTCAGACGATCGACAGTCAATACAGCATCTCTTAACTCGTGTCTGAAAGCTACCAGCTGTTTGTTTTCTTTTGTTGCGGTGGGGTGGGGTGAAGACATGAAAAAACGCTAATTTCTCATGTTTCCTCACAAGGTGAAAGCCCATAGGTCAGGTGCGCTTAGGTACACCTTACAGCCTGGCCGGCTCTCACTTATGCAAACGTATGCAAACCATTTCAAACATTTTTCCATTAAATTGTTGTTTAGGGTATGACAGCTGTGTGGTCACCATTCTGGCATGATGCTTCTGCAGTATCAGTACTTCATCTAAAGTCAAAGAGGGGAAACCATGAAGAGAAGACCATGCATTAATAAATATAGATGTTTACTCCTCAAAGTCAGATTTGTTTACATAAATTTTCATCTGAGCCCCCATCTCAATCATGCTCTTATTTTTTTACAAATCAAACATTTCACTTATATATATATATGCTTTCTACACAAATCAACAATCTGCTCAGCCAGTTTCTGACTTAACTACGGTTTTGATTCTGAAATACCTTATATTCTCACTGCTCAGAGTAACATCAGTTAAACATGTCTGCTCACTACCTTCCAATGTTGTGTGGCAATTTGTGAGTCATTTCTTTCAGAGGACAACTATGTTAAAGCAATGCTCCAAAGCATAGTCCCTCAGGTGAAAACAGCATCAGTGTCCATCATCTGATCGAAAGGGGAGGGGGAATCTCTATGAATTTTGATCATGTCAAGACAATCTCCTTTGCATTTTAAAACAAATGTGAATATGAAGTACATTGCATCTGGCTGAAAAAAAATGCCTTTCGGCACATGTAACCAAGCTAGTGGTCAATACAATGCACACACACGCACACAAAAAATACATCAAAGTCCCTCAAAGCAGACAGGAATATTTTCATATTTACATCTGCCCTGTAGTTTTTTGCAGAATTACTACAAATATGAGGCTCAGCACAAAGCAGTGGACGATGGGAATTCCTGGGTGTATTCACCCCTCTCATCATGTTTGTCCTCCAGACAGGACAGATGAAATCTACATGCTGGTTGGAACTTTCTGGATCCTCTTCTTGGCTGGAATCCCTGTTCTCTGAAACTCCAACTTCTCTTGAATATACTCTTGCTTACACTCTTCAAAGAAGGCAGGGTCTTGGTAACTGTCAATGAAAATAAAAGACCAGTACAGTTTCAAAATATTAGAAATATATTTCCTGTGAGATAAATAGAGTATCTATCTATACATGGAGGCAACCACATCTTAACAAGGAAAGTGGTGTGATTGCTTTCAAAGTCTAACAACCTTTAGCAAGTGATCATGAACAAAACCAACACATTGCACATGCAACTTTTATAAAAACTCTAATGAGCCCTAATTTGAATCATGAACAAAACTTATTCATTTCCAACCATGAGCAGAAGTGCAAACATTAGTGGCTTAAGTAGCTAAATGTTCCACATGACAGCTTTAAGCTCAGTGAATAAGTCATTATGCTCAGTGTGTGACCATTCCGTCAGTCATCCGACACAGCCCTATATGTGTGACAGAGATGTGTGCTGCTTTGCTTAAGCAACTTGGCCAAATCTTCACTCACTGTTTTGTCAGGCACTCCTTGAGAAGTGCGTTTTCTTCCCTGCATTTGAACACCATGAAGAATCCGCTCTCCTTGCAGCACTGAGTAAAGGCTGGGACAAGAATGAGAGAGGAATAAAAACAAAAAAGAGGGTTAGTGGGTTAGACAATGAGACACATTCAACAATGACCTCTTTAGGGGAAGCCGTAACACATGGCATCGGCATCTAATTCCTTATTCAAGCCCAGGGTCCACAGATATGCCAGGTCCAAGCCTCTTCCCCCATCTCTCTCCCCCTCATGTCCTGTCAGAGCAATGAAGTCCTGTCAATCAAGGCTAACAGGCCCCAAAACATAGTTGCAGAAATTAGTCCTCAAGGGGTGATCCATTCCTATGTAAAGAAGGTAGGTACACATTTTACCTTTCTTTCTTATACAACCCTCATATTTGAATTCATGAACAAATCACATATAATTTTCGGAATACCTGTACCAGTAGCTGGGTACATATATACAAAAGATAAATAAGGAGACATAGAAAAACGGTCTCAACATGAACCAGTTCCCCTTTTACATCAACTTTTTAAAACTCTTTTACATCAACTCTTTTTTAAAGAGTACATTCAAGGTCTAAATAATGGAGGACCACAAAGGAACTGAAACACTAGCCCACAAAAATAATGCATAATGAAGGAGGGAAGTCTATTACCTATACTACAGAAGGCCCAACATGACCAACTGCTTCTCTGATTGTGGCCTTCAGTGACTTAACCATAAAAAAAACATCTACGATTAGCCTTACCACACACATTATGAGGCACCCTCCCATATTGCTTCAAATCCGAATGTGGCCTGATGGGTCATAATTGGCCACTAATGGCTTATCTCAAGGGGCCCTGTGTTCCTGTGGCAACTCAAAATAACAAGAAGGCTGCCAGCAGACTTCCCTCTTGCATCTCAAACGGGCCTTCAAAAATACCTTGCGCTGCTTAAAAACACTATTTAAAACTAAAGCTCCCACAGTGCGACATAAACGATTGGACACCCCTGATAAAAGTCATTATTTCAGTAAAGAACTTGCTTGGCTTTTCAATAACATTTCAGTTGTGAACAGACATTTATTGAGTCAACAGTAATGCAGCAATGAACGCGTCCTTCATCTGACTGTTTGCATTGTATAAAAAAAAAGAAAAAAAATCTGAACCTTTGGCCAGGCCATCATTCTGAAGAGACACCTAATTCCTACACTTGTCACATTCTAACAGAATCTCCTGGGCAAAGTTAATGTTGGCATTGGAAAAAGGTGACACCAGTGAGATTTCACACAAACTTAGCTCTTTCTAGATGGAAGGTGTAGGTCATAGTGTGAAAGAGCCGTCGAGGAGTTCCAGGGCCTAACCCTATTAGCGACTCTCTGCTACTCATTAATTAAGGCCTCGCATCTCAAAGCTAGCGTAAACAGCATCCCGTAATTACTTTTATCTGAGTGATTATCCTGATACTTTTCATCTGTATGCAGACGAGATTGAGCAAAACCAATTTCAGCAGCCATGATCCTGAGACTAATCTAATGACAAATCTAATATTGCCCCTCCCCAGACAAGCAAATACAAGCAATGGCATGTCACACATGATCCTGCACTATACATATGCTGCATTGAAATACTAAGCCAGTCAAACAGGCAATGAGTGTGTTGTACAGATCTGCTTTTTTTTCTATTCCACACAACAGGATGCTTTCTTCTAACTGATTATGCACTTACTACTCACTCAGTGCTTTATGACGGTGTCCTTTATTATTATTTTTAATATAATATCAATATTAAAACTAATTTCCTATCCCTACAATTCCATCCAAGTGTGCTATCTGCGCTAATTAACTGCACTGTACAGACACAAACACAAGTATTACACAAGTGAAAATACACATGTAGAGGTTCATTATTCTTTTTCCTTTTTTTGCTATTTTCTAAAACAATCCAATAGTAGATCTGTCATTCTCTGCCCTCCAAAGAAATGTGTCTCATTTCTTGCCTTTATCATCATAATCATCTCTCTCTCCTTCCCTCCCCCATGGCTCAGTAGCCCAGCAGCTGAGGGGATAGCCTGCACAACCATAGTCAATTAATTCTCACCTGATTATGCGCACGCAGCTATTCAAACTCAATCATGTTTTCGCTGGAGCAGAAGCTCCTGTTTCAAATGTGATTCACAGATTAAGCAAGCCTGATGGTTCACAACAAAGACTGGTAACTGAGAGAAGGACTGACCACAGAGAAGTCATTGTCAGGATCAAATCTGTGGCAAAGCCAAAACATGCCCTCGACAGGAAATTAAGAGTTAAGGGTTAACCCTAACATATATTAGGCTTTGGGAAAAGACAATTCCAGTGCAATTCCCAACATGGTATGCATGATGGGACACTCTTTTAGTCCTAGTTCAATACGAGCTACAAACCTCTGCATGCACACATATTTTATTAGAGGTTGTGGGGGTTCCTGCAAGTGGGACTACTTTGGTCATTTCTGTCAATTACGCAACCATATAACATACCTATAGTGTGTGTGTGCATGTCTGTGTGTAAGTGATTTAGAGTGACATTTTGGAAAATGCAGATTTTTAAAAAAAATAATGGACTAGCATTGCAGAGAAACACATGGCAGATCGCTGGTTGTGCAAGAGACTGCACAGGAATATTCAAAATGTTTGCATTTCAGAAGTGTTGAATCAGGTCCATGTTATAGTTCTGTTCTGTTATATGTTTTAATTATAATGATTTAGGAGTGATGAAGCATACCATTTACCATTATACATTCATTCTTCAATTTATAAATACATTTTCTTTATATTTTATGTTTTTATTTAGGCATATGCCTGTATAAATCTCACCTCAATACATAAACGTGCCAGATAAAAAGAAATCATGATGGTTGGGTGGGCTACTCTATGGCCTAAGCAATTTTTCAAATGATATGGACTGTATTTTATTCATTGGAGCTTTATCACCCAAAAAGTTCTCACTGAACCATTTGAAGAATGTGCACTCCTCATGCATGACCTAGAGTGCTTATAGATGCCAGATGCCATGTAGCACAAACCACAGATGTTCTGTGCAAAAACACTGATATGAAAGGCATAATGTCAGCCCAAAGTTGAAGAGACAATGCAGTTATTTACTTTGATTTCAAAACTGCATTATTCATGAATAGCTTACAGTGCGGATAAACGCATTCTTGAGTTAGGCAGGACTATGCAATCAAGTTGCTTTTGTAAATGTATTGTAATGTAAATTCAAAGTTTATTCTCTTGCCATTTCTCAGAGAGATCAGTGACTAGCACCACTGGAAAGTTGTGAGTTAAGTTTCAAATAATATGCATTAATAGCTCAGTCACAAAGGGCATGGTGTTAGAGGTGCTTAGTGGTCTGCTATGTTTTTTGATAAATTAACTTGTTTTCTTTGAACATGCAGGCGCTCAGGAGGAATAGCACAAATACCACAGATTGCGTGTGTGTAAAAGATAACAAGTAGGCCTTCAAAACGTGAACACGTATTCATAATATTAAGACCACGTAGGCAACTTCAAGACGAAAAGATAGCGTTAGCTAGTTCAATGCGTGAGACTTGAGAGCCCTGCCTAACAGACTCTTGTTCCCAGTAATAGGGAACAATCAACCACTGAGCTAAGCATCTGCAGAGGCTGAGGTGTGAAAATGAGGGGGCTGCTTTGCCTGATGGGTAAGGAGGGGGTGGGAGTGTTTCCATCCACAAGCCCCCATCACCACCACCACACCCCCCCTGCACAACATAAGCTCCTGCTTGATCTCGGCTGTCACGTTCTGGTGTGGTGTCTAACTGTACGGACAAGATGAACAGCGCTCAAAGCTCATGACCACAACCCTCACACCTTGGCAAAAGCAGACAAACAAACAGGGTCTCTGCTACAGATATGGCAAGCAACACGAAATAGAAACCATATGGCATAACTTCTCCAACCCAAACAATAGACTGACTGCCTAATGGCTTGAAAAGTTAAGCTATCAATCTTGCGATAAAAAATGTAAAACATCATCAATTCATCAATTAGTTGTCAGCTATTAAATGAACAACCGACCATTTTGACAATTAAACAATCAACTAATCAATTATCAGATTTTTTACTTGATTTACTCTATTAATAAATTAAACATCTAATCATAACCATTAGGCCCATGGCATAGTTCTGCACCAAAGGTATGTGCAAGCATGCAAACAAATTATTGTGACTGCACAACAAGATTCCACTGAGTGTTAGGTGTATGGGGTGGATTAGGCCTAGGCCTATAATTAAAAGTTGGGTGAGTTGCACATCTTTACAAATGAAAGTAGACGCATTTCAGGATAGATTACATGACTGCATCTATGACACCTATATGCACTTATGCACCTATAACAAAAGCATTCGTCAAAATTTCAACTATTGTATTTCATCATAAACAGTCAGAAAACAAGACTTCAAGTATAAAAAAATCAAACTTGTCTTTACCTGAGAGGTAGGCCTGGCAGTAAGACTGACAGTTCCTCTAAAATTATGTTAGACTGCTATTGAGCACTAAACAGTTCAGCTGGGATAATATTTGGATCTCATAACAACAAAATAGCATCCATGCGGTTCAGGACATACCAGCAACATTTTCTGCACAACGCTCCTTTGCCTTCTCCCTCATCATCTTGGGTATCAAAACATCTGTCTCCACATGGCGCAACACTGGTTCTTCTGTAGCTGAAAGCACGTTAGGAAAAAGAGCATGATGGGAAGTAAGAGTGAATGTGCACAGAATGCATTTGACTAACGTTAGAGTTCAAATGGCAGAGAGAAACGCAAGAAAAAAGAATTGCACATCAACTGATTGACTGCATACTACGGCTGAAAGACTACTGAGTAACGTCCTGCTGGACGAGGGTAGAAATTAAACATTCACATCACGCTTGATAACTGCCCAGTTAATGGCAACTGGAACTTACAGAACATCAAAATACCACACCATAAGTTTACAATCGTGTAAACAGGCTGATAACGTTAGTTGTATTAGGGCGAACGAAGTAATGGCATTGACAGCTCTATCTGAACACACAATCATAACAAGGATGTGTTAGCAAAGCTATATTAAGTTACCGAGCACACCAATAATGTGTCAGTAAACGTCATGTTTTCGAGATGGAAACAGGAATTGATTTTCGCCCTGGTGCATTACATTAAAGGTGCTCCGTGTACTTCACGATCATGGTCATAGGTACATGATCCCCTGATGTTAGCTGTTCGCTAATGCTAATGCTAATGCTGGCTAGGTTACAGCGATTTCACGCCGCTACCTCCTACTACAACTTTTAGTGGTCTGGCTATGCATTAATCAGTATCTTAAGTTACAAGCTCATTTCACACAATTACCAAGGACAAGGTGGGTTATGTGTCGCTTTTGACATCTGTGAAAATACCTTGTTGTGACGCTTCCATTGTGAAAAGCTATTACATGAGTTTCGAAAGCACTTTCCAAAACAGCGTCTGCCCTTCTCTCGGTTGACCTATCACTACCAAGGAAAACCCGACCTAACAAACGTACTTCCGCTGACGAAGGAGAAGCCCGCGGTTCAGGAGCTATGGGTGTCTGCCTACTCAGTACCTATGCCATAGAAGTGTCTGTCCATGCTCAGTACCCGGCGTGCAGCCACAGACGGTGGCGCTTTGAAGAATAGTATCTCATTTCCCGCCTGAAATTGCGCAACGTGCATACGACAGGTGGCAAAAAAGATGATAGTAGGCATATTTAAAAGTATGAGCAAGAATTCTGTTTTTATAGAATGCCATTTTAAAGTAAAACTATGTAACTTTTAGCCACTATTTTGTTTTTAAGTAGGCCTGGCCTTTTCATCACACAATTCATTTTGGTACCATCTCTAAATTCGTTTAGATTCATAGTCGAAGGGTAGGCCTACACAAGCATAACTCCCACCAGACACCCACGGTATACACAGTGCAGGTCTTGGTGGAGGGCAGGAGCCACCACAAAAAAGCTAGTAGCCTAACTGCCGGATTGCTGACTGTGTCATGAAACACCCATCAGCATCTTCTATCAGTGGCAATAGTGCTTGTTTGGCAGATTTTGTGTGCTTTTTAAGCAGCTAGTTTAATAGCAGGAGATACATCACTTTAAAAAAGCGTAATGCAAAGATGGCAGAGGAAGACCTGCCCTGCAGTGAGAATAGAGAATCGCATTGTTGGGCATGGTATGATTGACGATTAGCCTTTCGTTTTACCATCTCCATCATTGTAGTGCTTTGCTGCAAGTGTTGGTGCAGGTGCAGTAAATAAATTGTTTAGATTTGCATTTTTGTTAGCATAATTTTTTTTAGCATTATTTGAGCAATCTAAAAGACAGCATTGAATTCAGATTTAAAGAAGCATTCACACTATGCAACATGTCGATCTGAAGTTATGAATATCTCCCCATTGATTTAGACAGAGTCTGCACTTATTACTCCGAAATAGCTGCCCGAAGGCGTTACCCGGATGGCCGCAGAAGGGATTTACCTTTTTCCCCGCCCACCTGGCGATGCGTGGCCCACTCACCTCCACTTGTTGCCTGTCGCCTACTGTCATTTAAAATGAATGGTTGCGCGTCGCTACGCATCTGTGTTTTTGTTGCCCATGTGACCAAGGGAGTCGTCTCTTTGGTTGCTTTTGTAGCTCCGGTGATTTTACAGCTTTTGTCACTCTTGGTGTGAACAGTTATTCTTGTCAGTTGTAGGCTAAGCTAATCACTTTGAATAATTTACTAAGTGGAAAGCAAGCATGGGATCACATCAGATGTATTATTGCTAATATTTCTTATTTTTCCTCATGAAGCTGGACCTTAGGCAAAGGCTATGGATTAATGTTGTTTTTGGTGGCATTGCTGATTTATGGTATAATATGTCAGATGGTCTCCGAACGCTCTGGTAGTAAGAAAAAAGGCGTTACAGACCAGCACAGTACAGACTTCCATGGTACCATGAGTTTTGGGAAACAGTAGTATTTGAGCTGCTATGTAGTACAACCATACATCGTACCATGATGGTTCAATGCTAACATTCATAGTTGTAAGGGAAACGCACCCCTGATGGATAAAGCTGTTTGCTTTTCTGGTGGAGCAGGCATAAAGGCTTCTATATCTCCTCCAAGAGGGCAAGAGGCTGAAGAGACTTTGTGCTGAGTAGGTTGGTATCGCTCACAATCATGGGTGAATGGGGCACCAATGATCTTTGAACTGATGGGTGTAAAGAAATATAATTTCCAGCAGAACTGTGAGTGAGTGAAGAGGTCAGTGATTTATAGATGAACCAAAAGAAATAATCTCACTAAACAATTCGTAAGTGAGGCAAGAGCAAAGGAGAACAGCATGTCTGCCAAAGTTGCACTGAGTGGGATAGCGGCATGAAGGCAGTAGCATTGTCTGTAAGTCTTTAACACCTGCATGCCTGTACCTTAACCAGAGTGCAAGACATCACAGCACAATGAACTTTAACTGTTTTTGATGTTTACGTTAATCACCCAGGAACACAGGCACCACAAAATAACATCAATGAGAAAACAGCTGCATCTCTCTGTCTACCTGTTGTTTGGTCGTCTGTCACTAGGCCATGCATGACCTTTTTATTTTTCTCACTCCCCCTGATGAGACAGTGAGCCTAGTTGTCACTTTCGCTCGCTGAGGAGTGGCTGCTGGTGAAAGTTTTCCACTGCCAAGGGGTTCAACCACAAGACCAGGCATAGAGAAGACTGAGAACAGAGAATACATGTTTGTACAAAACCCAGAAGGACTCTTCCTGAGTGGCTGGCACGCTATCTGTATGTCTGACTGCCCAGACTGCACATGTGGCGTAAAGAAGGTGATGTGTTCTTAAAGTAAAACAGAGTAGGAATTCCCTACTCTGGGGAATTTTTTGTCCATTTTCAATGTAATGGGTATCCATTTAGCATAAACTGGTCATGCTTAATAACAACATTGCTGCATAGTGCAATATAAAGGATTTAAGGAAAAACAACATTGCTTTTAGTGAAACATAATAGCTCTTTGTCCGATGAGCAACAGTGTATACTGTGTGTGTGTGTGTGTTTGTCTTCTTGCCTTGTGGGATTTTTGATCCTCAGAGGGCACCAGGCAAGTCAAGCGCCCTTCTCTGTGGGGGACCACCATGATAGCACCTGCCAGAAGCTGTGCACCTCTGCGTTTACTTCTCTCCATCTGACACCATGGCAGGAGGGGGGGGGGGTGACACACAGGAGAATTTAATAACAGTGCATCGCCCTCTTGTCAGTGATTTTGCCAAAGCCTGGACTCTGACCCGGAGAGTCTAATATACCCTAACAGCAGGTGACCATGAACCTGGCAGAGGGAAGGTTAACAAAGTTAAACCCTCTTATTGCATGCTTCACTGGGCAGGCCAACTGTGCCACCCCTCCTTCCCCATCCCTCCAACTGTCTGTGGGTGAAGGACGGCATGGCTCCCATGGCCAAATGTTACCAGGAGCAGCACCTTGTGCAGCTTGGGTTAAGCGTTCACAGTGAAGTCACTGATTCCATAATCAAGAAGGTAAGGAGAGACAGATGGTCTGAGGTGAGGAAACTGTTGTTTATTTGGAGTAAAAACTTTAATATTTAAAATGATTTTTTACCATGCAGAGTATTAACATTGAGGCCATTATTCTGCAGTATTTATTTTGCAGAGAAACGGAATGCAGAAGCAGTCTAGAATGAAAATGAATGCACTAGGTGTAGTCTTTTGGCACAATATGTAAAGCCTTAGCAGATGGGACTTTAGATCCAATATTTTATGGTGAGGATGCCACAGTGGAGGAGCTACCACCCTTGGAGCAAAACTCTGTGCAAAGGCAGTTAGGCTACTATGCTCAAAACCAAACGAATATTTTCTTTTAGCCGATTCATATCAGGCATGACAAAAACTTCTTAGTAAAATGGCTGCAGGAGAGATACTAACCACAAATGACATGGTGATGAACAAGACAGTAGCCCCTGGCAGAGATTCATAAGATTCCAACAGAATGATTTGTACTCGCACAACTCCTTTGCTGTTCCTTACATTTGTGGATGAAATTCAAACACATTAAATTAAACAGTCATTGCGATAAATGAACTATTCTGGCTACTTACCCCCAGCATAAGGTTTACATTTTTAACAAAATTTCTAGAGATGTGTGTGTATGTGATCTGAGTGATAGTGAATTGATCAGTTAAGGGTGTGAGATGTTAATGCATTAATTATTGTAAAAACCTAAGGCTTTAAAATCTTTTGGACTCTTTTGTGCTAAACCGCAACATTTCCAAAAAACATTTTAAAACTTCTGTGTACAGTAGCAGTGCAAGTCGCTAGCAGTGCAAGTCAGTTCTCTAGACATGCTTAACATGACTGACTTCCACAGATTCACAGACACTTCTCACCCTCAGACAGACGTTTTTTCACCCGTAAAGTGCAAGGCAAGGTACCTATCTTTTTTTTACTCTATCTTTTGATTTGGGTTTAGTGAGCTTGATCAAACCTCTTGTGACAGGAGAGGTGAGACATGTCTGATGAGTACACTGTCAGAGACACTTTCCATTTCTCCCCTCCAGACGTCTCTCGCACCAGGTACTCCTCATGTCACCACATCATGCTGCTAATTGATCTCTCTTTAATTAATCCTCTTAGATTGTATTACACAGAAAGACACTGTTGTCCCATACAGCAGTCAGACAGAAATCCTTATTACAGCCTTGCAAGGCCTGTATGAAAACACAGCCTACGCCAAAAACTCACCAAGCCTTTGGAGCATCAGAGAAACCACATGGCTGTAGTATCTAGGTTAATTAAACATTTTAATTTTAATTAAACTTTGTACAATTACAAATAACGCTGTACCAAGGTCGCCAATTACTATGACTTAACATATACTTATACAAGAATATTGCTTCTTTCATGTATAAAGTGTAAAAAAATAAATAAATAAAAAAATTCTCTACCAGATTCTCTGCCTCAGTCCCAGAAAGCTCCACCTGGTAGGGTCTCCAGGTAGCACCCTGAGTTTGATCACAGTGACCCTCCTCATGACCATCCCCACCACGCTAACATGCCCTCTGAAGAGCGGCAGCTTTTGTTTATCTTGGCTCCTTGCTGGCCCTGGAGCCCTGGCGGTGTCAGGAAGCATTTCCTCTGAACCAAGTGAGGGGCTGCCACAGCGCTGCAATCTGGACCCACTTCTCAGGCGAGCAGAACCCTTTGACACCGCGGTTTTTAATTAAAATTACATTATGAGTAATCAGCCGGAAGAGCACGAGGGTGGGGTGGAGCAAAGGAGGAGGCAACAATGGATAGATGGAACACTTTTCAGTGTGTGTGTGTGTGTGTGTGTCTGCTGGAGGGGAGACAAACTTTTTGATTACAAACCTATATGGGTGTACACACATTGCTAGTGTCCTCAGGATGACAAAAATCTTTGCCATGTGTAACTGGTTTATGATTCCTCATTGTCATTTCATTTGTGTGTTCTGTGTAGAAATCCATTTAAAATCATTGTTGTTGATGTCCACTGTGCCAATACATAAAGCTCATTTAAAAAGACAATTAAAATTAGTACTCATAGAATGAGTATGTTAGTCACAGAGTAACAAAAGTGATTATCTAAATGCCTCAGAGTGGTACTCACAGGATGTTCTCTGCATGTTTTGAGTGAAGAAGGGAAGGATGCCTTTCATTGAAAGAGAAGAAAAGCAAAATCGAATTGTGAACAAAAGACCAGAGGAGGTGTCAGTTTCTGGAGCAACACTGGCTTTTTAAGGTCGGGCCACCTCTCAGCTGCCCTCAGCACTTTTGCACTGGTGGATTATGTGACTGTGGCATAACTTCAGGGCAGAAAGGGCTTGAGGAATAACGCACCCTGGTCTCCAGACAGCCAGTTGAATAAAGATTAGATGTCCACTGTGGCCCTAGGTGCATTTGGACCCTCTCTCTGGTACAAACCTGACATATCCTGAGACTCTTTCTGTCCCTGTGCCTCATATAAGTTGATGTGGCCTTTAGTATATTAAGAATCATAAAGTGGCAACCTGTCATATGTTGAATTCAACTCCCTTGGTACACTAGAAATTGAAACTGAATTGAAAATAGAGATTCAGATTCAGCAAACCAAGAGATTAATGAAATCCTGATGTGATGTGAAGCAGTATATATCTACTTTAACACTGTAGATATAATAATAATGAATAAATTAGGCCTAATAAAATAGTTGTCAAATAACTGAAATTATAAGGACAATGTCATGAGCTGGAATATGAGAGCAAAAACAGCAGAGTTACACACCAAATGTTTGTTCACATTATGACATTACTTTATGCTGTGCCATGTTATGTGATGTAAACAGCATTTGTATGTGTATATAGTGTGTTTAGATAGGCTATATATTATATGTTGCGTGCATACTGTATATAGAAGGTCTAAGTGACACTAACATGTGTGACATCTTGTGAGTCAGTAAAAAGAAAAGCAGGAACTGGCATGAGGTTTGCAGCAGAAGTTGAAAACTTGGATGGTCTGTATCTGGGATATTGAGGACAAAATGTTAATATGACTCTTATCTGGAGCAAAAAAAAAAACCCTCCCCCCAAAAAAGACCACACAAAGACCCCTTGGTTCCTCCTCGAGTGCACTCACCAACATAATTATAAGCTTTATAAAGGCTCTTCCCACCAAAAAAAGTAAGAAGAAAGCTACCCAAAGAATGGCTGGAAGTAAATTACTTCTGTGGCCTGGCTTTATGCTCCTTTAATAAGAGGAAGAGGAGGATGTTCGTCTTCAGGAGGAGGCAGCACAGGCCTCGGCTTGCGCAAGGGAGACAGCCAGAACAAGGACGTCCATTCAGTGTCCTCAGTGGATTTTTTGGGGTGTTCATTAAGTCTCCATCCTACATACTGGCCGAGTGGTTGTTCATTACTCAACGCCACTCTGATGTGTTAAAATGAAGGAGAGGCTAAAAAAGATGAAGAAGAAGAAGCCATGGATGCTCTGAATAGAAGCCCACAAGCCAAACACCATCACAGAGAGCATCTTATCAATTGTTTGATTTTTTTTCACACTCTATCTCTACTGCTGTAAAATACCTTTTGGTTTCCTGCTTTTTTGTGTCTTTATTTTTGTATTTATTATTTTTTTAGTCTGAATGCTTGAATTGGGTTAATTACCAAAGAGAGAAGTTTTTACCTGTTGAAAAGGTATCCTTTGGGAAGCCAACTTACTATGAGCAACAAATGCAACAGAGGAGAAGGTAGTGATGAGAGAGAGAAAGAAAGAGGGAGATGGAGGAAAAGAGAGGCCTTTCAAATGTATCTTTAATGAGAGCTCCTGTAAAAGGTAGCTTGAAAGCAGGCACAGAGGAGCAAGAAATCTATTAGTATTTTATCCATCCGACATTTCATTATATAAAGGTTAGGAGACACTATAGGGTCTGTCAGTATCCCATTCAGAGTAGACCTTATAATGCACCAGACTGACTGACTATGTCTTTTAAAAGCAGAGAATGGCTTTTGGTGGCTTTCAGACCTGTGAGTCTCGTTGTATCTTTTTACATTTGTGTGCTTGCCTGTTTGTGTGTGTGTGTGCGCATGCTGCACATATGATACTGCAGGGACCAACGAGAGACCCAAATATACGTCTCTCAACCAAACTGCCCATCACACCTCTCTCAGCATGTTAACGTGTGAAAACATCTACAGCCATTTACAGTTTAGGACAACACATCAGATTTTGTTCCATGTTTTTGCCTTTAGGCAAGTCGGTTGGCAGGCAAAGGGTCACCAACATCACTGCCCCCCCCCCCCCCCCTTCCTCTGCCACTTTGACCATCTGTTAAATAGACGGACACTCCACCTAAAACACTGGTCAAAAGAGTCAGACACACAGAGCCTTTAGGACAATGAGTGATACAGAAGTCAGGTATTCACGCCAGTTAGTTAGTGTTTAATATAGTTGTTACTGCAATTCCATAATGCAGTTACCAAGAAGACACCTTTTATTTTTTCAGATTTAAGCTAATTCCTAAAAAAAAAAAAATTCTTAATTTTATTTCAAGTACTTCATGCTGTCAAGAGTATTTTACTACATAGCAACATAAAGCACAGTCTGATCTGAACAACAGAGATCAGCCTCTTCCATATTTTCATCGTGTCCAAACTTTTTAAAATGAGTATAATCTGGTTTGGTGGTCTAAGTGGTCCTATCCAAAGTGGAATCCCTTGAATTATCTCAAGAGCACAGTAAATATAAGAAACGTGCCAGCTATTACAAAGTTAAGAGAAGATTGAAAATTTTAATTTATTTCTGACAGTTCGAAATGCATTCAAACTCATGGATGCACAATCTGAAGCAATGTTACAGGATCATAAAACTTCATGACTGCTTTTGCACGTGCATAAATCACTGGCACCTCCTTTACTTGGCTCATTCCCATACACATGAATTGATCTTCCCCTTCTTCGTGCTATCATATCAAGATAGAGAGATATAGATGCCCGCTCCTGACTCCATGGCGACCTCACTCTGCCCACCGTGCCCCCCTAAGCCTCCTCCCCAGACAACTCCCACCTCCTCCACACTCATGTCAAAGAAGTGAGAAGTAAGATGGCTTCAGATCTATTAACACTTTTGAGGCGAGGGTGTGACAGAGGGGCCACCACAGATGTATCGTGCGTGAACGCTTCCACCATCACCAGGGACCAGGATTCTGGCAGAGATGATGTGTGTGTGTGTTGGGGGAAGGTCTTGTAAATCTGAGGTGCTAGGAGGAGCGGAAGGTTAGGTGGGGGAAATTATGTTCACTTGCCACAAACAGCTCCAGTAAATTTTGGGGTTGTAAAAATAAAGTGTATGTGTGTGTGTGTGTATTTATCCATTCACATAACCACAAGATCTATTCCTATGCAAGATTGCCTGGCAGTTGTAAATATAGTCTGAGCTGTAGTAAAAATGATTTCATATTTCTTGCATGGCAGTCCAGCCATGAGAATAAGACACATTCTGAAGCCCCTGATCTCTTCATAGATAAACTGACTTTAGCCTCAAAAGTGTCTGTGATCCAAAGGAAATGCGTTAAAATATACAGCGAGAATATTTCTTAAAAAAAAGTGACAACAGAATCAGGAGGTAGAATCGAGAAATGCAAGCAGGGGGTTGGACAAGTGCTATGTGAGACAATTGCAATCTGTTTCTTGGGGTATTCTCTGACTAAGTGCTCAAAATATTTTCAAGTACTATTTGAGTTATTGGGCCTATTAATAGAATTATTATTTTTTAATTCTGACGCATACTTTTTAAAAAGAATTTTATAAATGATACTAAGAGTTTGGCTGGTCTGGGCCTCCTTACATCTTTAGTCCCCATAAACCGGCACTGAGAGAAGCATATGGATTGCAAATAAGAGAAAAGTCATGATTAGACATTCACAAATCATGGCATGTCATATGACATACCAAGTGACAGGATTGTCATTCCCATAAACCCCTACACTTTTCATGAACATTAATGACATTGCCATTAGGTGTCATTTTGTTTTTGTAATGTCTGCATCCCAAACAGTGTCAACTTTACATTATAAAATCCAAATGACAATTACTGACAGCAGTCATTAACATAAAAAAACTGTCACTAATGTTCACGATACATGCCATGCCATGTTTATGATAGGCTCATGTCAGTTTTATGTAGACATCCTTAAGTAGAGTGTGACAGAAAATTCATGATTAGACATTCCTAAATCATGACATGTCATAAGACATTTGTAATGACAGGATTGTTATTCCCATGAACCCCTAGTGATACTTTTGATTCCCTCAAGTGGTTGCTGATGTGTGTTTTGTGCATTTACACTGATGGATCTATAGCAAATTGCAGGTTATGTCAATGTTAGATGGCGATGTTTGGACAACCTCAATCAATGCCTATAAGACAGAAATAAAGTTAGCCTGGTATACCAAATGCTTTCATGTTGTTTCACTTATCCAAAGCATCTGAGTTTTGTTATGAGGATCACTCTTGATTTTTTCTCAGTATCATCTGTATGCCGTAACACTTTGCAAAGCAAAATAAAGTATGGAGTGGGCATGGAGACTTGCATGGAGTCAAGGACAAACTGATTTTATTGTTTGATAGTTATCCATCCTTGCCTTTGCCAAAAACAAACTCAATGCTGTGTGAAAAACATAAACATTATACACTTATAAATTAAATGATTATGATAGATTGAAATAACAGCAAAACTTCACACTGAAAAGGGAGAGAGAGTATGAAAATACATGAAAGAGACTCATTCAATTTCAGAGTCTGTTTGACAAGAGCAAGAACTAGGTAGACATGAGGAATTTCTAACATAGTTCATTAGGAAACTAAAGTCTCTGTCACACTCAATAACAGATTCATGGTGCATTTCTGCATTAAAACTTCACATAAAGCCGATTAATTACCTCAGGCTTAGGTTTGTTTGCGTACAATGTGCCTTAGTGAAAAATAAAGAGCTTACGTATTACCTCTGGGACACTGGTAAGCTGAGACACCAATAAATCAATCAATGGATGAAATGAACCTTGTCTACATTTGCTACAGTGCATGCACCAGGAACTAAGATTACAATCATCTGCAGAATAACAATGGCAGGCAAAGATAGAGGGAGCTCTAAGCAAATTGTTAATCACAACGTGATAGGAGACTCAGCATATTTTCAAAGGGAAATGCCTAAATACACTTGCAGGACACATCTATCTACACAATGTCTCTGGCTGAGGTGGGTTATGTACCCTTTATGAAACCTTTGATGAATACTGATATGTAAATGGCTACTAAATAAAAGGAGTACAGATATACTATACATATCTACATTCTGTATTAAATGCTGTACATCAGTGCACCTTTCTGTGTACACACTTGTACATAAACATAGATATGCCTTATTCCACTGATTTTACGCTACACTAATGCAAGCACATTCTATTTTCATGAATGTGATTGGTGTTAAAACATTCACTGGATTAGCAATGAAGAATGGATTATGATCCTTTCCTTAACCTATACACTTTTAAACTAAAAGCATTTGGGGACAACAACATGACATGGAAAAAAAGCAACAGCACATGAAAACGAGTTTATATGAGGGAGGAAAACAGCACATTACAGTATAAGATTGACAGTCCAATAATGCACCCTGGCACAAAAGTTTTTTGACAGCTCAGATGGGGCGATAATGAGAGAGTTGGTCATGGCAGTGACCAGAAGAGTCAACCAACTCAGCTTCCTGTTCATCAAAGATCAGAAATGTCAAGTCTCCCATCCTGTGAGAAAAAATGGAACCCTCCTTCTTCGTTTTATAATGCTGTGGCACAGAGTGGCCCCCACTGACATTCAACTGGTAAACAAGATGCTAAATTTTGGTGTTTATTTAATCTGCAGACATGCCGATTAAAATATTAGACTTCACTTACCTGGCTATTTTGAATTAGGCTAAGTTTTGGTTATTTGAAGAAATGTTATACCTTTAGTCCCATGTCAGTCTGCAAATTTACAGTTTAAAGCCCTTATTAAATCATGACTCCATGACCAGTTAAAACTACGGTGTGCTTTGTATCAAGTGGTTGTCACATTGATTCAGTGGCTTTATAAGGGTGTCACAAACAAAACGATGCTAACAGCATCTAATTAGCGAATGCAAATGAGGATGGGTATCGTCTGTGTGGAGAGGCAGAAGAAGCACTCCATGGGACAGCTGGAACGTGACCGTTCACCAACCGCCCCCACGCTGGGGACCAAATGTGATGGTTCACTCCTGCTGCTGCTCTTTACAGGAGAATGGACTGAACCATAAAAATACTCAGAGGGGGTAAGAAGGGGAGGAGGTCACTAAAGGCCTTGACCTGCTGGTGTCCAAATCCCCTCCAACCTGTTCTGGGGACATTTTATATTGGCAGGTGTGTACAGCAGGTACGCCTAAGCTTCAGTTACTTACTGCACCAAAGATACATGAACTAGAAAAGAAGCACCTTTTCTCCCTCTGCCCTCTGTTTTACGACTCAGTGCTTTTCCTAATTAGACATTTGGATGGGTGGAGGTTGAGTGGGGGATTTTCAACGCTTGAAAATTCTGTGAAATCAGGTGCTCAAAAAAAAAAAAAAACTCACCAATGGCAGCAGCCCCAGATCTTCCTGCTATGGCAGAGCAGAGACTGGCAGTGTGGTTGGCACGCCGATGGAGCCAGGCCTTCTGCTATGGCAGAAGCGGAGTGGCCAGAGCGAAGGCGGGCGAGGTCACCGGCACTTTCTCCCTGCCTGAGAGCACCACAGGGCAGGGTGGCAAGGCATCAGATTGGTCCTTTAGATGTGTCAAAAAGAAAGCACAGGGGAACCACAAAAGCGTAAAGCAAACTAACACCCTCCCACTCATCCACTCTCTGCCTGACTACCGCTTCCAATAATCAAACCCCCTCTGACACATCATACCTACACATCTTCAGATCAGAGTCGACACTTAACATGGGATGCTATTCAATAAAAAATAAATCACAACAACTCTAACGGCTGACTAATAATTCTGCTTGCACTGATAAGTCAAGTAAAAAAAAAAAAAAAACACTCCTGCTACTAATACTACTACTGTGGCTTGACAGAAATGTGCAGAATCACATTCTAGTTTAACCAACTCCTTACTCTCCAACCACTAATCCGGAAATCTTTGCTCTTCATGTCGCAGTTCACCCGTCATGGTGGTTGTCACAAGTCTGGGTGGTTTCGAGCTCCTGACGACAATTTGTAACAAACAGGCTGTGCAGTCACATTTTCCAATTCAGTGAATCAGCCTATAAATGATAAGTACCCATCTGTATAGCGTAAACCCAAGAAAGAGCCTATCTATGAAGTGATGTACAGATATATTTAAGACTGCTAGAGATGAAATCTAAGAGGAAATATGAAAAGCACTGCATAGTGCCACTTACACACTAACAAGTGAATGTATGATGCTCTCAAAGGAATCTAAACAAAATTCTTGATGGGCAAAAATTCTGGATTGGTCGAAGAATCCAAAATGCTGACTCTCTGCAGGTTATCTTTGCAGCAAGGTTGAAACTGAAGGTGAGAAAAGCATCTACTGTCTTTACCTATTTTGTACGGCCTACAGCACAGGGTAGGTCACACCCATACGATGTCATCTTCTTATTGCTTTGAAATTAAAATAACCAACCATATACATTATTTGTATATGGTCATCAAAGCTTATCTTTATGACCATAAGAAAAGTTGCACTTAATTAAACAAAAATACATTTATGTCTTAAATTAACATATGACTGTGAAAGTCGTGGTAGTCATTTGAAAGCATTCAAGTTTATCCAATATTCAGATGTAAAAAAAACAGACTAGCAAGAGGCAGACTGATCAATCATTTTAAACCATGCATATTCTACTGATAGGGTGCTTTGCTGTGATTATTAATTACAGACATTGTAGTGGGCCAATTGGGCTTACTTTAGGCTAGACCTTCCTTGGATTGAGAATACTTTACATTAGACTCTAGCGGAACAAGCATCCAGTTGTCCAACGCCATGACTAGGACATTGCGATGGTTTGATTTAAGCATGTAAAGATAAGGATATATTGGATGTAATGTATTTGAATAGCACAAGGATTTAGAACTGATCTGAACACAAAAATATCAGTTCAATTTGTACAACACAATTATGATGAAAAGAATAGAATTCATTGTCAGTAGCAGTGTTTAGTGCGTCACAAAATGCAAAAAAAAAAACACGTACAACAAGCCACACATCACACATCCTCCCATTCAGTTGTTTCGACATGAGATGTGAATTCTGGCTTGCACGTTCTCTCACTCTCTCATACAAACACATCGCAGCTTGCTTTTTCACACCTTAAAAAAATGAGTCATTGCACAAGCAAATGCAAACATAACTCTCAGGTGCTTGAAGGCCAACAAAAGGAAATGGAGAGTAAAACAAAGCTCACAGTTGCAGTAGATTCCTGTCTGTATCCACACGGTTTGGTAGTGCCTGTGTAGATAGGAGCGACCCATATTGCTTCATTAATGGCTGCCTGCCTGCCCTCCTGTCACTGAGAAAGCAGCAGAAATGTGTTAAAATTACACATTCGCACTCCTGACTCGCTGATTTAATCACAGCACAGCAGGGCACCCGCGGGTGGGATGATGGTTTTGTGTGTGTATGTGTGTGCATAGTTGCGTGTGTGTGTATGTATTTGTTTGTAAGCCTGTACTGAGTAGAAATGAATAACAACAAAATCATGAAGATTATTTTAAATGTAAATGAGGAGAAAAGGCGTGTGTCCATGCACCCATGTGTGTGTGCGCGTGCACACACACACACACACACACACCCACACAAACACAAACACACACACACACACACACATCTATGCATGCATGTCAGTGACATCAGACTGAATAACACCTCCTTCTTCTACATTGCGACATAATCATAGCCATCTACATAATGAATAGACTCTGACAATCTGCATGTGATGTTATAGCAAGGAACAGGACACCAAACATTTGGCTGTGCATTTTAGCCCATCAAACAGCAGAGAACTGCAACCATCCCAGCCCATTAAGCCTTGGACCGTTTCCCTTTTATTTGCTCGGTTGATTATCGACTTTGACAACAATATGGTAAGACTTCCCTTCCCCCGTTGGGCAGGCCCTGGCCCCGGGCCATCCAAGGTCACTTGTAGACCCCAGTTGGCTACAAGGCTTGTGTTCAAGGGCCACTCAACGCAATAGCCTCTAATTTATGATCCACTAGGCTTAGTAAAATGAATCATGCATCAATTATGCAGCATGAAATGGAATTACATTGTCCTTTTAAGATAATATTAAGCTATGATTGTCAAAGAGTTTTGATATTTTTATATTTAGCCCTGCTAACTAGGTTGTTTTAGAATTTTAATTTACATACAATGTGGCCTGTTGTGTGGCCAATGTAGGTCTAAAGATTTCTAGCTGTTATGATTGGTGCAACTGGTATGCACATGATGAACATACATGTTCCTGGCGTAAACTTTGAGAATGCACTTAACAATTTAATTTCTCTGCACTATTGCACTTTCAACTTAAAATGGTGCAGTTTCTATGTTAGCTTGTTCGTTCTTTCATTGTGTTGTAGCTTGAATGTTATCCTCTTTTGTAAGTCGCTTTGGATAAAAGCGTTTGCTAAATGCCTAAATGTAAATGTAAATGTAAAAATTTTCATGTAAAAAAGCAAAGTCCTGCTGTGGACAGAAGAAACACATTTCAGTTGAGGGTTAATGAAGCCTAAACTAGCAAAAGCAAAAGCATTCAACTCTCAAAGAGTGACTTTAAGGTACCCTATTATTATTTCAAAGGAGCTAGCACAAGAAAAACTCTGACCATTGACGACACCCGAAGCGCTATGTACACTCACTTCACAGTTCCCCATGGTGGAAATAAGACGGGGGGGATTGGAGCTGTTCACACGCCTTCAGCTTGTGGTAGAGGCAAGTACCATGAATCAGACTTGATTGTCATATACAGACAGTAAGAGACAAGGGGTAAGTAGGCTATGGAACTTGACTGATAATTTTGCCTATTTAGAATGTTGCCGAGGAACTTATGTGGAATATTTGTTGACGTGCATGAATTTTAAAGACACGTTTTAGTTGATGTTCGGTTATCTGTTATCTGTGATCTTGTTTAAATAGCCTGGATCATGTTATTTATAATAAACCGTGGCTACCATATATAGTATTAGTAATTTATGTAAGGATGTTAATACCAAGTTGTCAAAAATTAACATTAACACATCACGTCTTCTCACGTAGAAAAAATAATTGCGCATTATTTTACGTGACGTAAATGTTTAGTCTGTCACTGGATTTTTACATAGTAGCCTACACGAATAATGTACACTGGATACATGCTAGGTTATGTCTGTATATGTACATATGGCCCACTATAGCCTATTCAAATTAACATAATTAATGCTTTAGAAGTCACTCGTTTCAGTGCGCGGGACAGTGGTGCTTAAATTAATTTGCCCCAGTGATGGAAAAAAATCCTTGACGTTCATCAGTGATAAATAACAACGACGACAACAACAACAACAACAACAACAACAATAATAATAATAATAATAATCTCTGTCAAAAACAAAGCAGAACTATTCTGATTAATTGAGAGCAACGCAATCTAGCACGTAGCCTATCTTAAATTAGGACAGGTTGGATACCAGTGATGTGGAACTAGCCTCTATGTTAACGCACTTGCACATATTGGTGTTTTTCGAGTCACAGTGACAAAAAAACGTGTCTGAGGGCAGTATGCCAATTACCACAAATGGTTTGCGATGCCTCTGGATAAATATCAGCGATCTAAAGTTCGCAAAACTGTCTGCCTATTTTGGCATGCGCGTTGCACAATCTTTCTTACCCACAACAACGGTCTTTCAATTCCGCTTCTGACTTAGAACACCTCTAATTTTTAGTTTCCAAAGAGTAGCTAAGTGATCTCTCAAAAGTACCATAGTCTAATGCGCAGCCTATAATATCTCTATGCATAATGATACCATATAAAAGGGCCTCCGTGAAAAATATTACGTCAGTGATATCAGAATGGTGTGAAATAGCAAGGGAAATACTATAAACGTCTGGTCTCATTTGTCGACTTCATGGTGACCGTAATGGTAAGATGGTTAACCTTTTTCCAGCCCCGCCTACGACTTTTTGAGCAAATTGGATTTGAGACCATTCCAATTTAAGGTTACCTGAATAGTCTGTCATTACGTGCATGCGAGGGTCTGCAGTGAGTTGAGAGAGGAGTGACTTTTGTGGCTGGTGAGTACCGCATGGAAAAAATACTCCTAACTCATGTGACTGAGGAGACCGTCTTTCTCTCCTGTTCTCAGGTGGCAGTGTAATTGCTTATATGATGCAGCTAGGAGAGGGAGAACTGGATGACACTTCCATTAACCTGCCGAAAGCGTTTTACCATTCGTCAACGAAGAATAACAACGACAGTCCTGACTCCATACACGTAGAGTTCCAAGAGGGTAATAGGCCAGCCTCTCAACCTAAGCAAGGAGTGAAAGAGTTTTTATCCGAAACTGAAAGTGACGAAATGCTTGGAGAAGGACAGAGCGATGTCCTCCCTCTGTCGAAGGCTTCTGTCCAAGACCGAAAAACTTCTCTAGCCACGGAAGAAGACCCATCCGACAACAGGCTAGACGGAATTAGCCCCGATCGTTATTACATCTCGGCTTCTGCGCACCAAACACAAGATATGAATCCCTGTTCTCTGTTTCCTTACCCGGGTCAAGCGGGACCGATTTACGCAGGGTCTGATGGGGCCAGGTATTCATCGTCGCTGCACTATAGCTCCGTTCTCCCATCCACGGGCTTCTCATCTCCTGTCTGTTCTGGACGTGGGCAGTGCGGCTCAGGCTATCAGTTCGGACAGGGTCCTGCCTGTATCTATCCATCCTATCAAGGAAGTGGATCCGGTATTGGTTCCATGCCACTCTCGGGAACAGGCACTGGTCTTAGGGCTCAAGTGTACCTTTGCAATCGCCCTCTCTGGTTGAAGTTTCACCGACACCAGACAGAGATGATAATTACCAAACAGGGCAGGTTTGTTGAAGTGATTTTATGTTGATATAAAGAAGGATGTCTAGATACCTATTTTCTTTGTTGATGTTTCATTTTTATCGTAGTGGGCTATTTGACCATTTCATTTAATATGTGAATGACAATATTAAATTAGGCCAACTAACCTTATACTCAGCGCTATTATCAGAACGTAATCCTGCTCAACACCACATAGGATACTTTCATTAATCAGTTGGGATCAATGTAGACCTGTTTATCCCATAGTTCTAAATCGAACTTTACGTTATTTAATTTTTTTAAGGCAATCTGAAGTTGACGGATGCTTTAAAAAATCGAATGTACTGGTGCTGCATTTTTTATTCAGCCTTGTTTTGTGTTGTATGTTTTTCAGGCGGATGTTTCCCTTTTTGAGTTTTAATATCACAGGCTTAAGACTGAACGCACATTACAATGTTTTCGTGGAAATTATTCTGGCTGATCCAAACCATTGGAGATTTCAGGGGGGCAAATGGGTGACATGCGGAAAGGCGGATAATAATATGCAAGGTGGGTAAAACATGACAATTTTCCAGCAGGCGCCGATGATGATAATTTAAACTCTGTCTTTGCCCTTTTTCTCTATTGCAGTCTGATCTAGCAAGTTGTACTGGGATCAATATTTATGTTGTCCGATTCTAAACGAATCCTTTCTCTATTAATAGGAAACAAAGTGTACGTTCACCCAGAATCCCCTAACACAGGTGCTCATTGGATGAGGCAAGAGATCTCATTTGGCAAACTTAAACTGACTAATAACAAAGGAGCTAGCAGTAGCAATTCTCAGGTATGAAATTACTAACTTTTATATATATAATATTTATATATATAAACCCACGCAAAACTGTCACGTCCATAAAGTATGGAATGATGTGAATGATAATAACATACAATTTGAGTAGTCACACTTTTCACATAATCATTGGCATCCTGCAAATGCCATGGCATTTTGTCGGCATTATGGATGTGACAGTTTGCATGGAATTGCCCATATACATTTTTTTTAAATTGCAAAGTAAAATTAGATTTCTAAAAATAACAATTATATCCCCCAGGGATCATTATTCATTATTATTTCTGTGATGCAGATATATTTCTTTAATGGTTTTGACTTACATTTATATATTCTATTCTGCAGATGATTGTCCTTCAATCCCTCCATAAGTATCAGCCAAGACTTCATATTGTAGAGATTGAGGATGGAGTGGAAGATTTAAATCGTGAGTCTAAGACACAGACTTTCACCTTCCCAGAGAACCAGTTTATTGCAGTCACTGCATACCAGAACACAGATGTAAGTAACTATTCATTTTTGTGTGCTCTCAATCCAGCTGGTATGGTGGTGACTTTCTTAAATGAATGGTATTTTCTACCCACTATGTAGATAACACAACTGAAGATTGACCACAATCCATTTGCAAAAGGATTTCGGGATAATTATGATTCGTGAGTGTGCCTTTTTTGTTTTTTTTTTTACTTTGGAAATATCTTACCGAAAATGTGCATGCTTATAATCTTTTTATAATGTTGTTTATTGTGCTGTGTTTGCATTGTATGAGTTACTGTAATTTGCGCTGGTGTTACTTTATCGATCGATCTATCTACATTCATTTTAAGTAGTTTGTAAGCATATGCTGTGCTGAAGGGCAATACCAATTTTGGTTGGCTCAATGAATGGTTTGACTGTCCGATATAATCACTAATGTATTCCAGGTGATATTTGCTGTGCTAATACATTTTCTCTAATTTCTCTACAATAATGCATGATTCCCCATAACCAGAGAGCATGTTGATGTTGATGTTGATGAAAACTTTTTTCTCTCATTTTTAGGATGTACACTGCACCAGATGGGGAAAGGCTGACTCCGTCCCCAACCGACTCCCCTCGCTCACACCAGATCGTGCCTGGTGCACGCTATGCCATGCAGCCTTTTCTCCAGGATCAGCTGGTGTCCAACCAGAGCCGTTTCTACAATGGTGAACGGGCAGTGCCACAAACCAATGGTCTGCTCTCTCCACAGACTGAGGATGTAACCTCTGCCTCTGCGCAGAGGTGGTTCGTCACTCCCATGCAACAGGCAAGTACTAACAAACTGGACCTGGCCTCTTATGACGGCGATTATTCCAGCAGCCTACTCCCTTATGGCATTAAACCTTTGCCCCTGCCTACGTCACACTCTTTTGGGTACTACTCAGACTCTGCCTTCACGTCAGTGGCCGCCGGGTGGGGGTCGCGCAGTGCCTACCAAAGAAAGATGGCCACCACAGGTCTGCCCTGGTCGCCCAAGCCGAGCCCGACCAGTTACACAGATGACCAAATGTGTGAGAAGGACAAAGCGAGAGAGGGGGGGTCACCAAATGGGCAGACACCAGCCTGGCTAGAGACGCCTTCATCACTAAAGCCACTGGACGTGGAAGACTCTGGTGTTTATGCCAACAGTGAAGAGTGAGGACTTGAGTAACCCAGAGAGATCTGGGCATGGAGGGCTCACCAACCGTGAAGAGTGAGGACTTGAGTAACCCAGAGAATCTGGGTAGAGAGACTTCTTCCAAAGGCATGGGCTATTATGCCTTCTATACAAGTCCATGAAAAGGCTTTAAAAGTTTCTCTAGTCTTTGGTGAGATGTTTTTTTTTTTCAATTCCCATTTTATTCTTGTGGTACAACAGTGTTTGTATAAGTTTTGTACTATGTGCAGCTAGTGTCAAATTCAGCTACAAAGGTTCTTAAGCTTCTTATAAACTGTGACTAAATAATCTAAATTAATTTACACTCCATATTCCACTTGCATTATTAGAACATGATGCATTGCTCCAGCATGTCCTATGCTTTATATTTTTACTGATATTATTTTATTTATAAATCTTGATTCTGTACAATATTTGTGCACTGTAGGAAAAGATGTATTACATGTGATCTTCAATTGTTTGTGTAACAAAGTGTTGTATGACGGGTAATAAAAGTCCCATGTGCTTTTAAAAACCTTTTTGTTTTTCCTCAAAAGTGAGTATTTTTTTGTTCCCTTCACATCTTTTAACTGCCTCCAGCCGGTCGCGCACATATAGCCTAATTTTGTTTATTTCTCTGTTCCTGTATTAACACTAGTAGGCATATTACCGTATAGTCTATGTGCCTTCTTTTACCGGTGCAGTTCATCCAACATCCTCATTTTTAGCTAAGCACCTTCGTGAATTGTTTAAGATCTACCGCGTGGCGCAAAGATGGTGCGGTTTGGAGATAAGACGGATGCTGTATCCCGTAGGGCTCACATTGAAAGTTCGTGGCCTTATTTTGTGATGGTTCACAAAGAGCAGAGATAAGACATCTTCTCGTGTGATTTACATTTTACTATATAGTTAGCATTTTTAATTATCCTTTCAAATAGCGAGGTGTGAAATTGTCCTACCTTTTACCCTACTTTTTTGTTTAGTTCAAGATGTTCGTTTTTGGGACAACTGGTGCAAGTTGCTGCTTTTTTATACTGTGCAGCGGTAGTTAGTGAACATTTGTGAAACAAACCTCGCCTGTCCAACTGATGTGACTGGACTGTCAACTCGTCCTCAATTCATCTAGCCACCAAATAAGTAGGCCTATCGATACGCGAATACTGAGGTCAAGTATTAGCGTACTGGAAGAGAGTTGTGTGCACGTCCTGAAAAATTACGCTGGGGCCAGTATCGATATACTCATACCACGATTAGCACCACTAGAGGGCATTGAAGACGGTTTAAATGAAGGAGATTGTGGCGTCACGTTAAATTTAAAATAATAGATAATCAAAAACGCGCGCAGAAATTGGACATCAGCATTGCTACATTTGTTCGTCAGTATGGCCATTTGTTATAAAAATTTGTTTTTATAATGACGTTGCCTGTAAACACCAATTGGACTGCAATGGGCTTTATCAGACTTTAACACCGTACAGTAGTAACAAACAACAGTAGCTTATATGAGAAAAATACGTGAGGTCTGCATTCATCTGACGCTTGAAAGGCTAACATTATAGTGGTCAATTAATTCCTTAACTACGGAGACTCATGAAGCCCGTTTTATGCCTTCTGCTATTATTTTAGGCTCTTATATTTTGCACTCTGTTCACAAAAGCAACTGATTAAATATCCGTGGCTGTCAACATTAGTAGCCTAAGGCCTAAGTCAAGTTTAAGCAAATATTTTTTAATCAATTTCGCATAATATCGGAAACGTCTCACAGTCACAGTCTAGAAAACTTTGCAGGAGCTCGATTACACGCATGGTCAAAAGGTTGCGGAAAACTGGAACTTTTTGCGCATGGAAATTCTTCATAAATCCCGACTTATGCGAACTTTTTCTTGTAACGGGTCCTTCAACGTAAAAATAGGCCTATACGAATTTAAATGGCCTTACATCTTGAAAAAAATGTCTTCACTAAATATATCCTGTAAGCCCTACAGTTTTTTCCCCCGAATTGCTGTGGTCTAATGCAAATCTATTCGCTCCCCCAAAATGTACCTGAGACATAACACACAGCCTCCCCAAATGTAACTACAACAAATACCTTTTTTAAAGTTCCATAATTTTACTGCCCTTTAGTAACTGTATTACTGTGGATTTATTTGAAAAGTACTACCAAAAAAGTGCTACACCAAATAAGATATGCCACTGACATATATTCAATGTACAGCACCTCCACAATTATTGGCACCCCTGGTAAAGTTGGCTAAAAACACATGTTAAGCCTGTTTAAAAAAATAATCTGTAAGTAATTTACCTTAATCATAAAACGAAGACATTAAGGAAAGATGCAACCTTGATGAAAACCCAATTTATTCTGATAAACAACATTGCATTTTAAATAAATAAATGTATTTTTGTACCAAAAAAAACATCCCACATTCATTGGCTCCCTTGCATTTCATACATTGTAAAGCTCCCCTTTGCCAATGAGACCAGAGTAAGCAATCTCCTTTGACATCCCACAAAGTTGGAGAACAGAAGAAATTCATTTGAGACCCTTCCTTTTCACAGAATCTATCCAGGTTGTCCATATACCCTTACTATACCACTAAGATCAGAGGACTGAGACAATCATGGTGGAGGCTTGATTATGCGAACAGTAAGCTAGGTTTTGATTTATATGAACTTTTGTTTTGGTTGAATGACCCGTTGGATAAGCTAAGCACGACCCACTTTTATTGCCTTGACAGTGACAGACAGATTTTACTTTAAAATAGTCAAGTATTTCATGGGGGTCATGATAGCATACACCCTAATGAGTTTCCTAGAGCCTTTGGAATTAAAACAACCCCAAAGCATCACAGACCCTTTGCAATAGCTACCAGTAGGCAGAGAGCTATTTTCTGTATAGTCATTTTTCCAGTCACCTAACCCGCCAAGTCAAAAAGCTCAGTTTTCATCCCATCTGACCACTAAACATGATTCTAGGCAAAGTCCCAATAGGATTTAGTAAGTCCAGTCTTTTAAATATGTGATAAAATGACAAGAAAGCTTGTTTCTTGGTATGCAGTTTGAATAGATCTAGGGCGTAACTTTTTTAAGACTTAGTGATCCCAAGATGCTCCATTTTTTCTGGAAGTCTCCAACAGTGGTCCTCAGGGGAATTTTTAGCCTCTCATACCACCCTGCTCACTATGCATGGGGGCAAGATAAACATGGGTTGTTACCCAGGCAAGGCTGTAATGGTTTCAGTTGACTGGAATTTCTTAATTATTGTTTTAATTGCAAATGGGCCATTTTTAAGCACATACCATTTTTATACCAGTTCTCTGACTTACAGAAGTGAGCACACTTTCTTGAAAAATGTGTATTCCCCATTGTCTTCCCCATGTTGAAAAATGACTAGGTCATTTAACCTGAATTTGTATGTCATTCTGAAGTCATTGAATACCACACACACTTTGGTTAACTTTAAGAAGTAGAATATTGTGCATATTTTCTAGGGGTGCCAAAAATTGTGGTACATGTGTTTTTGTGAAAAATATTTATTTCTTTTTGATGCATTGTGTTTTCCAGTTAAATATCTTTCTCTTTGAGGTGGAATTATTCTGTAATTTTAATTGTGAGACTGTTTATTCTACTTTATGGTCGTCTTTACCAGGCATGCCAGTAATTGTGGAGGGTGCTGTATTTACCATTATACGTTATACTGTGACTGCAGAAAGGTGCTTATGGTTGTTTTTTTCATTACTTTTGCTGGAACACATTATAAACAGCCTCCACAAAACCTTTACAAAAACCCAGCACTGCGCACTCAACTCTCTAAACTTGAAGAACTCCATACCAAACTTGAAGAACTCCAGACCAAAAAAAGTCTCCACTAAGAACAATTAATCCTGCCTCTGCATGCTGTAGGATAGTGCCACGACTAGTCAGAGCAGCTTTGGCAAAAGAGCAAATACATAATTTTTTGGAATTAATAACTTGCCTTTTTATGCTCACCTTTCAAAGAAAAGTCTAACTCTTCCAAAATGTATGCCAAAGCCGATTCCATCAACCGTTGTTCCTTGGCTACAGCCATCTTAGTTGTTTTGCACCGTCACAGCCCTCTCGTCATTATGCTAAGCCCACCCAACAACTCTCTAAAAAGATAGAGCGTTGTGATTGGAAGACCTACTAAGGCCCTACTCTGCATGGCTAGACATACTAGCTGAGCAAAACTATTTGCTACCGCTATTTGTCTAGATTTCTAGGCCAACCAACCCCTAAAAACAAACAGAAACGTGTGTATGAACTGTATGTTTGGACTGTAAAAAGCACAAGCTCTGATTGGTGTGTGAACAATTTTGACTTCTAGTGTCCAACCTAAGAACTTTGTGCTATATTTGGGTTTCAGTTATGGTTACTTGAGTTGAGGATTCTGAATGCAGATGCTTTCTAAATGACAGAATATGTGCAGGTAATAATACATGAAGGGATTTATATACTGAGATTGCCTCAACAAATTACAATTCAAATTCCAGTATAACTGCATTATTACTGGATTAATTCATTATATATTGCCTCAATGACAACAATCACCAATACACAACTATTTGTTTGAAAGACAAGAGTCTGAGGTATATGTTTATGTTTGGCATTTCTGTTGAAGGAATCAACATGTCTGACATGAGGAAGTCAGTGGTCACAGCTAGCTGTGCATTTGCATGAGCAGTAAGGAAGTAGATGCAGTGGTGCACAATGCAATGTTTTGTTTGGTCTTTGCAGACAACACCAAACTGTTCTCTCTACTTTAACAAATTCAGGTGACCAAAAGCAAAAATATAGTAGCCTACTGCAAACCATTGGGAACTGACCTTGCACTATATTGCTGCTCCCATATGGAACACATCAGTGGATAGATATTTGGGAATCTATTATCAGTTCAGGGATGATACCAGAGCTGTGAGTTTATTATCACAAGTGACGAGCCTTCTGCTTTGATTAGGCATAATCTAGACATTCTTATCATGTCTAGATTATACCTTTCCCAAATAAGTCAGTCCTCCCTGCCCTGTTTCACCAGAGCAAATCTGACGTATGTATTTATACAATAGCCTCATTAATAAAATACATCAGACTTTGCATATATATGCAGATACAAACCATATACACAAACCAATAACTACCCACTTAACTCTCCAAATATTGAATCTCCAGGCCAAAAAATTCTCCACCCATGCACTTTGCCCTTGAGATTAAATAAAAAAATGAAAGCCCTCCAATACCTTTTTTGTCGCTAGTGAGCTCCCCCTACAGTCCCTGAACAGACATCTTAAATTAACACCACTATATGTGGATTTACTAACAAAACTATTTAAGCAACAAAATGTAGACACAAGCTAATGATGATGATGATGATAATAATAATAATCTTCTTTTGATCCTGTGTGGGAAATTTGGAAACACACACAGTGAAGTACACACTAAACCAGAGCTGTTGGCTGCCTGCTATAGCAGCACCCTGGGAACAGTGAGGGTTTAGGGGCCTTGCTCACGGGCACTTCAGCCATGGTCTACTGGTCGGAGATCAAAACAGCAAGCCTTTGGTTACAAGCCTGAAGCCCTAACCAGTAGGCCATGGCTGTCCCAAAGTAATAGAAACAATTTAATAACATGTTAATGCAATTTAAGTTAGCCGGGCGCTGACAACTAACTAACTTAACTCTGTTCTAAGTCTTTAAGAATTTTATGATTTACATAGAAGTTTTACATGTGGTATCAAAAGATCTCAAGTGACAGCATGGTAACAAATGACACTGTGGAACACTACATTTCTTGACCCAGCTTCAGCACATTTTAATGACACTGCCTCTTGTAACTTGAACTGGCCTAATGTGTTGTAGAGCTTCCTTGTATTCATAATTTGATATTAACATTTTA
This sequence comes from Tenualosa thibaudeaui, assembly GCA_027481765.1. Lineage (NCBI taxonomy): Eukaryota > Metazoa > Chordata > Actinopteri > Clupeiformes > Clupeidae > Tenualosa > Tenualosa thibaudeaui. The sequence goes on along the minus strand of JAIFZK010000015.1, from coordinate 4,829,558 downwards.
AAATATTTTATTCAGCTCATATACATCTAGTATGTTATATTTGTACTACTGCTGTTGTTGAATTGTACTATTACTGTTGTTACATTATTCTATTAATTATGTTTGCCTAAATATGTTGTTTCCAGGATAGTTTTGGGCCAAAATTAAAAACATTTTGTGCTTCTCATATAAATTGTTATGTTGAGATGAAGGTGGCTGACTGAAGTGTCTTAGTAATACCGATCACTATGACATTTAAAGGTATGCCACTAGGGGGCAATGTTACATCACTTTCTGTTTGCTACATCACAACATCTTTAATTACACCTGAGGGACGAAGCAAGCTCTCATCAACAGTGGTTGTCAAGGAGACCATGGATAATACAGTTGAAACCGCCCTTTGCACAGGGAAGTATCTATAAGCAGGTTGTTTATTTGTCATCAGACACATTTGCTGCCCTTCTACATTCAATCAGAGTTCTGAGTTCAAGTGAGTGTTTTTATCTTTCTCAATTAAATCAATTAAGTTCAATTAAAGGAGCTACATAAACTGATATAGTAAAGTATAGTTGATTGTTATGTAGTAAATGCTTTTATCCAAAGTGACATGGACTTGCACCATTAGGTTCAGGAATCAAGATAGTGGGCTATCATGAAATTGTACTTTCTAATTCTACTCTGTGCTATATGAAACCATGTTTAAGATTTGGTATAAACTAGTGTTGAAAAGCCAAGCATTGACATGAGGAGTGAGAGGAGGAAAGGAGGTAGTGAACAGAAAAAAGTTGGTTTCCCTTCCTAAGCATTTTTTCATTAATTTGTTAATATAGCCTGGTTTTAGAATCATTTACAGGAGTTTCTGCTTTTCACCTACATTATACATCAATAATTGTTTTAGGTCATTCACAAAGGATGAATGGTGTTCCTCCTTCCAATGGTTTTGTGGTTGTCACCCATGTGTACCCACAACAAGGTGCCCAAAGCGACGCTTCACCTCAGACTGCTCCACCATTCAACTCTCCGCTTGAGAAATTCCTCAAAGGAGAGCCTGCAGTCCTCGGTGTATGTCCATGATCTTTCCACTTCTATTTTGCATCTGACTAAGGCTATGCTAAATAATTGATTTCTTAGAAATAGTGGCATGTTTTCTCAATCAACATTCAAGTAGAACAAGAAGTTTTAAATTTACATTTCAGAATATGTCACACATACAGGCACATAAACATTTTTTCAGAATTTGTTTCGGAATGTTTCTAAATATATGTGATTTTTTTTTCTTGCAGACAGTTCAAATAATGACCGGTATGGTTATATTCTTGTTTGGCATCGTGACAGCATTTTACCCGACAACAGTGTCAACTTTTTCTGGTATCATGTTCTGGGGAGCAGTTATTGTGAGATGAATTTCCTATGTTTTCAGTCTACATTCCTACATACTGAGTTCATTTGTTAAAGACACCTCTACCAGTATGATCATTTAGAAATACTCTCTGTCTCCCTATATATATTTTATTACTTTTTTTGCAGTACATCACTGCAGGTTCTCTTACTATTCGGGCCAATAAGAAGCTCAGTCAGTGTTTGGTGAGTGACTGATAAAATACATATAGTTCAGATAAGGCCTATTGTAGTCACTATACTGTACTTTCATCCATCATAGGCTATTTGTTTGTTGTGTTTGGCAGCATATCAAGTTTTCAACTTTAAGCTATTGAGTACATAAAATGTTTTATTGCTGATACAAACGTTTTGTTTGCTTGTGCAGGTGAAGGGATCACTAGTGATGAATGTCATAAGCACCATAACGTCTGGAATCGCCACAATTCTACATAGCTTTGACTTCATTGTCCCAATATACTCTTATCACAGCTGCAGTTATGAACCCTATGATGTATACGATTACCAGAGGAATAGGACAATGTTCTTGGTCTGTATAGCTTATTTAACATTCAATATATATCATGTTGTAAAAATAGGTTGTTTTCATCTACATCACAATTTTCACGCACAATATCCCCCCACCCACAAATACACACATTACACACACACACCTCCCATTTCAGAGCCGGGCATGGGGGATTGCTGGAGTGATGCTAGTGTTGTCACTGCTGGAGTTCATTGTCTCCATCTGTGTATCTGCATTTGCCTGCAAAGCTACCTGCTCTTCTAACACTCAGGTGAGCACATCTGTAGTAAGTCTTATAGCAAGTTGTCTGCCTCCTTCAGTGTGTTGTATTGCACAGTGAATGGACCACACCTTTGTGCATGTTTTGTATGTGATTTTGCAGCAGGTGATATTCATTCCAAGCCAGGCACCATCTTTTCCCATCCCCTATGTGTCTGCACCTCCACTACACACCTCAGAGGTACAGTCATGGAGAAGCCCATTTATTATGGCTGACCTCGTGGTAAATAAATGGCTCTGGATCCTTTTTAAATGCCTTTTTTAAAATGCCTGTTCCACAGATGCCACTCTTCCCATCCAGTGTGGTTTTACCCTTTCATCACAGTGACGTTGACGGTCTGAGAGGTGGCATGCCTGAAGATCACCCCCCAGAGTACAGCGCTACTCTAAAATGAGTCATGTGACATTGACTAAGGGTAACAAGGGGGACCAAGAACTAGTAATCTTTCAAGCCAAAGAATTTCTGTCTTCATTCTCAGTGAGTAGGCTAAGTAGGAACTGTGAAGAAACTTACAGGACTCTAAATATATTGGTAATTATCTCCCTTAACAATTCTCTTTTCTGATTGGCTGATGAGATGGGAAGTAGATCTAAAAAAAATTGAATCACTGTTCCATATCAATGTGTATGAATGGTAAGCATAACAACCAAAAATTCTAGAGCGCTTTAAATAACTCAGTTACCTAGAATAGAATCAGTCAGTCCACCAGCAGCTGGCCTTCTTTCAATAGTGTGTTTCTGAACTCAACACAACTGTAAAAGAGGAGTACAACAGTGCAAACTTTCTGACCAAATTTACAGAATGTATAGCCTGTTGACAGTGGTGAGTTTAGCATCATCATCTGTGTTATCAGCCATGTAATATTGGTTCTGTTATCTGTTCATAGTCAGCTGCCCATGCCAGCGTTGTAAATGATTATGTCTAGGTCACATAAAAAAAGTTTTAGACATGTCTATACATGACAAAATTACTTTTGGGTACTTTCTTGTCTCACATAAATAAATAAGATCTTTCTGAATTTTAATCTGTTTCTCTAAAAACCCCCGGGGAGAAGAGGACTAGTAGAATGCTGTTTTAAGACATTGTTGAGACTATTACAAGACATTGACCATATAGTCCTTGAACTGGACAGAAGGGCTAAACAGATACGAAATTTTGTAAATACTGCCTGAATAATATGTATTAGTATTTCCCCAGCTTAGAGTTCCCTCATTACACATCCTATTCCTTTTAATGTCCTTCCTCCACACTTCTGCTTCATTATCATCTCCCTGCAGTGCTAGTCTCAGTTTGATTCCATTGAGCTGGTTGTCTCTGTTGCCATTTTTACTGCATACAATCAGCGAACAGAGGAAGGAGTTGTGAGCACTGAGCCAGCATGCTATCAGTCAAAACAGTCAAGGGCTGATCCAATCATTTTAAACTTTAAACCATATACTGAACTAAGAACATTAATGGCCACCTGCTTACATGGTTAAAGGAGGGTTTGAAGGCCACTTACAAACATAGTTGAGAGAAAACAAAAAATAGTGGAATATGAGTAATATGTTATGGGGAGGCAATTAGTGACTGGTACCGCAGGAAGAGGCAGACTCCAGGAGACAGCTGTCATGAACAAAATGAGTAAATTGATGAATGAATGAACAAAACACAACACAATTAAAACAGGCAATTAAAGAGATTTGGGAAGGATGAGCTGCAGGTGTCATAAACAAAGTGATGATGAAACCAATTAAAACATATTTCTATGGGAAATTGGGAGGAGTTATCCACCAACATAAAACTTTCCTAGGGAGAATAGGGGAAATTGAGAGGATTTATCCACCAATATAAAACCTTCCTAGGGAGGACTGCATGATGGGATATAATTTATTTAATATGCATGAATGCAGTGCACATGTTAGCACTTGCAAAATGGCAATGAACATTAGCCTATGTTAGAATATTAGCATCTACATGTACAGCCTACTGCATTTATTTCTAAATGCATGTTATTGTTATTATAATATGGGTTGATTGAATGAGGTGGATGAAATAGTGGCAACATTATTTTGCACACAAGGCTAATGCCTGGCAGGAATTCATCCATTAGGTAACAAAGCAAACATCAAATAGCATTATCCTACTCTATTAAAACATGACTGCTCCATCTTCAAACGTGTACGTGTAGACTACTGTTATTGACTGTAACTGAATGTGGTGTGAAATCAGTTTTGTCAGTGCAACCTGAAGCTATTTAACATAATATTATTTATGCCTGCTGCTGTAAGCATGCAGATGTTAGCACTTACACAATAATGATGCAAGTCATAGGCTATCTATCCTAGCTTGCAACAGAACACAGCAATATGACATGCATATTTTATTATGAGTTCATTGAGTGGCAGATGAAATAGTGATATCTTATTTTAATTACAGCACACTCCTAGCAGCACACTCCTAGTTTAAATCTTACCTCACTGGGCAGTCAATCAGTGTCAGGGGGGCAGTCAAACATCTGTATTTCACCACCTCACCACAGGAGTGGCCCAAATCCAGTGGCCCTCTCTGCCATTTACACCAACTTGCTGGTACTGATTCAGTCAATAAATACCTTAATAAACAGCAGTTAATTGAACAAGCTAATTTTTCTGTGAATAGTGTACCGTACGTAACATGTTTTCAACAAATAAACTTTAAACTAAATTCCAGTGCATTTTGACTTTTGTATCAACTTATGCTCTCTTGAATTTCACAATTTTGAAACTTTCCTTTCATGTTTTGCTTATGGCCTGCAGGCCTCACTGAACTGAGCCTATGTAATTCTGTGAGGGAAATATTCCACTGGAAATATGTGAGTGAGCACAAACACACTTACTCTGTTCATTTCATCTGTAGGTAGGTGCCTGGAATCAATTTTATACATTTACTGTGGTCTCACCCATTCATTTACTTAAGAATTATTCATGATGTTTTTAAGAGTTCATTTGATGTTTGTAGGAGTGAAAATGAATGAGTGACAGTGAGTTTAAAATGTGTTCATAACCAGCCATCCAACACACCATTTATGTTTCTAACTACTGTAACTATTGTGGGGACTTACACCTCTTTCTTTCTCCTTACTGAAATAGACTATGTAAAGCGACTATGTTTATACTGCTGTATGTATGGTAAATATGGGTATGCAGCTTTACAAAGATGTACATTTACTTGACTAAGTGTGCCTGTTGTCCCCTTTTGGGTTCCAGAAGGTCAGAAGGTCAAACAAATAATGTTAATTTCAAAGTCATCTCAGGCTCTGATAGCAGGACAGCAGTAACATAATCATAGCTGACTAAGCGCTATGGAGGAAGGAAGGCATTCTGAATCATTTTATCTGGACCAAAATCATGTTGCAAAATTACATGAAAGTTCTAGTTGTTTTCTTGCAAATAGCTTATGTTTATGCAGATTCATTAAATCAATTAGCTTATTTATATGCACTATGCCAACATGCCAGTTCCGCAGCAAACAAGACTGTACTGTCAGATCTGCATCGGACCTGGTCACGGCCACGCCCCCTCACTCAGCACCACAGACTCAAAGCTCGTCTCCTCGTTTGCACTCACCTCCTCGCACACGATCCCCTTCACCTGAGTTCTAATTGGTATCACCTGGTCTCCACCTTACTTAAGCCTCCCCTCGGCATCACTCTTTGTCTGGTCTCGTCAATGTTCCGTCATTGTTACCCTGGACTTATCTCGGATTTCTGTTAAATCATTAAATCCTCGTTTGTTTTGAAACTGTTGTCTCTGCCTGTTCTTAAGATACATGTACCTTTCTCAGGTGGATCAATCCACCAGTTATGGGGTCCACTGTGGGCCTTAAGTCCATCCCCACATAGGTGTCTTAATGCAGAGCCTATAATGGAGGTCCCACTCATGCTCCACATTTCGCAGTGGACTGCATTTCCTGCCCACAGTTATCCAATGTGGCTCACAAAGAACCTTGTTTGCTGGGTCCTATCATCAGTTTCCATCTTCCGTCATGGACCGTTTTTTTCATCCTCCATCATTGACCGCCACCATCAATCCAGACAGATCATTTTGTAAGGTGTAATTGTCCAAAATACCTGCAGCTAGAATTCAGAGATTTCAGTAGCTATAAAACATCAGGTCATCAGAGAGAGGCGGAGAGTCAACCCTCAACACAGGATCTGCAAATAATTCTTCCATATAAGGTTGTGACAGATTTGCTAACACAACCAAAGGCTGCACTCACTTCCATATATATACTCACATGCAATCACACATTCACACAGGATTCTTATCTACAGACTATAATCAACTACAAATTGACTACAACTTGCCGGTGTAAATGACTTCAGTTTACAAGTGTAATAGGCAAATAGAAATGCAACAAATATCTACAAAATATTGTAATTCAATAGGCCTATGTTTTAACATATTTATTATAAAGCAGATATAAATTTATATTGCAGATATAAAAAACATATGCAGAAATATAAATAAATAGACATGTTATCGCCACACAACAATTTAGTTGGTAATTGTTGTAACAGTTGTAGTTCAATAAACAAGAAAAAAAGAGAGAAAAGAGAATAAAAGAGAAAACAATAATCAAAATAAAACATTTCCAAGGAATAAATTGACTGAGTGCACCCCTTGTTGCTAAGAATCATTCAAAAGTGTAGGAAATATATAGTGTATTAATACAACAGCATAAATACCAGTGTATTAATGTAATGCTTATAATGTGTTAATATCAAGAACACTTTTTAATTAAAGTGTATGCAGCACTTCTGCATTAGTGGTCAGTGGAAAGAATAGTTTGCAAACACATAGTAAAATACTTCATGCATGAACCACTTCAAAAGAACTAATTCAGTGAACAAACTAGTTTCTGTGAACCAGGCGCTGTCCAACCTGCTCTTCGTCCTCTCCTTCCCATTCTATGTGCACTACGCTGCCCTCGAACAATGGCCCTGGGTATTCCGCCTGACTGAGTGTCTTTCCACTCTAGGCATCTGCTTCATGGTTGTCATGACCCTGGACCACTACCTGCTAATCGTCGTCTCTCAGTCTGTCACCATGGGCGCACGCTGCGGCTCGGCATGGTCCTGATCGCTGTGGTGTGGGTCCTGAGTATGGTGGTCTCTCTGCCCAACATCATCTTCATGGACATCAGGAGAACTGGGGAAATGACCCACTGTGGGGTGCAGTTTCCCCGTAACTCCATGTGGAGGTCCTTAGACTACATCAAGATGAACATCCCAGGCTTTGTCTTGCCGCTGTCCATCATGGTGTTCTGCTACTCCAGGATCATCCCCATTGTTATCAACATGAAGATGCAGCGCAAACACAAGGCCATCAAGCTCATCTTCATCGTCTTCTTCCTCCTCTGGACCCCCTACCACGTGTTCATTTTCCTATACATGTTGATGCACCAATGCTACTTCCAGGACTGCCAGCAGAGGAACCGTCTGGCAATGGCCATGAAGTGGACGGTCCATTGCCTTTTGACATTGCTGCCTCGACCCCATCATTTACGCCTTTGCTGGGGAGAAGTTCTCCCAGCTGGTGGTCACGATGTTTACCAGGTGGCTGCCAGGGAGACCTCAGAGTAGCCCAGGAACTGAAACATCCTACAGCACGAGGACTCCACTGCAGAATCCTCAGAGCTTGTATTGTAGCCAGTTCAGGAAGTCTGCAAAACAAAGCACTGTCAGTATCCATATTCTCTCAGATGTCGTTAGACAGATTAACAAAAGAAAACGAAGTCTAAATAGGACATAGTGGAAGTATTCTGCAAAGAAATATTGTATGAAATCTATAAAAGAAAGCCTGAGAGGTCATGGACGTTGTCAGGTCCACTTTATGTCCTAAAGCCCTCCTAATGCTGATCCGATTCTCCTAAGTGCATGGAAATCTATGGTATGGTATGGTATATGCATGATCTCAGCTTTCCAATGGTGCTATGCACTAGTTGCTGTGATAAACAGAGCTTTCAATGCACGTTAAATTTCTTGATACATTCTGCAGTTCTGCCTGTGTCCATACAGAGGCATTTTTCATGTTGCAGTTGTTAACAAACTCAACACCTGTCATGGTCCTGCTTCCTGATACCTTGGCCCCCCCACTGGTCTATCAATGAACTGCAACCTCTGTGTTTTGTTTTCATTCCCCATGTGCTTCTGTTCTGTTGCCTGCCCTGCCCCTTTCTTCTCCCCTGCTTTACACCTGCTACTCATGATTCTGTTTTCCCCATAATGAGTTTCAGCTGTCCCCTGTTTGTCCTGGTGCTCCTGTTCCCTATATAAACCCCAGTCTTTTCTCTGTCCTTTGTCTGATCATCCGACCTCGTTCCCCATTTGTTGTTAGGTTGTAGCTACTCTGCTTACCTACCCGTGAGTTCTGTTTTCGTGTTTTTTCCCCGTTCTCGTTTCTTGTGTCTGCCTCTGGAATTCTTGTGAGTTTCTTTTGTTTCCCCGAACCCCTGCTCTTTTGATACCTGTTTACCTGTTTCTGCCACCGTGAAATTTCCAAGATCTCCTGAGCTTACTTCCTCCACATACTGCTTTTGTATAGTTTTTGTTCTTTTGAAATAAACCGTGCCAATCTGCATTTGGGTTTCTGTCTTGAGCTTTAGCGAACGTGACAACACCTAGCATTGGCAGAGTGCATTGGGATCTTTACTGCGATATTGCCTGCGCCTCAGACAATGCACACACCTTTGTTCCACACCTGCAGGATCAAGATTCAAGATGCAAGATTCGTTTATTGTCATTTTCTCATGCACTGGTGTACACAAAATAATGAAATATATCAGAGCTTTGGTCAGTACCCCACATAAGTCATCTGTGCTTTAATCAGGGAATCTGTGCACAATAAATAAGGTTAGAAAAAAAACACTTAAGACAATAGTACAGACATCACAAGAACCTGAATATTACCAGCTAAAAGTGCATGCGAGGTGTTATGGCCAGTTCTGTGCATCGCCATAGTAAAGAGCAGGTGCAGGGAAAAAAATGTTGCGCATTCTGCTAGGTCTAGAGGGGAGGCCCCTAGACTTTTCCAAGATGGCAGGAGAATGAAGAGGTGATGGAGATCTCTGATAATGCTGGAGGCCCTACGGGCACACCGCAGCTTGTAGATCTCCAATAAGGAGGGGAGGGGGGGACTGATGGTTTTGCTTGCTGTCTTCACAATCCTGCTCAGCTGTTTTTTTGTTTTTTTTTTAAGCAACTTGACCAATTGTCTTATTGTTTTTTGTGATACAACGTACAAACGAAAGTTTGTATGATTTATCCTTCTGAACAGACAAAGCTTTCGGTACTATCTACTCAGTATCCGTACACATGACATTTCAACTTTTCTCATTTTTTTTTTTTTAAATTTATGTGGAAGAGGGGCTTACTGATGATGCGGTGGGGTGTAGGGGGGGTTGGCAGTGTGCTGTGTGTATGTAGGGAGTGGGCTAACTGGTGATGCAGTTGGGGAGGGGGGCACTGTGCTGTATGTATGATAGGTGAGAGGGCAAAAAGGCAGGGCAAACAAGGTTTTTAGGATGATGGGTGATAGAGAGGAATGTTGTGTGAAGAAATTTAGTGGATAAGTCCATGAAGTGGTGGGGGATGTATAAGTGAGTTACAAGTCAGGTGCATGCTTGTGTGTGTGTGTGTGTGTATGAAAAGACTCCCTGAATAATTTGTCAGTGCATTTCCACGTGGCCCACTTACCCGTATTTATACATGCTGAATTGTATTCTTAGTGTGGCTACAGAACTGTATTTTTATGTCTCATGCTACTTGTATCCGCATGCTTTCCATATTCCCAACCTGTACTGTTGTATTGACCACTCACTTATCAAAATTGTAATGTCTCTTTGCTTATCTTTTTTTAGTGCAGCACACAGAAACAAAAACATCCTCAAAAACAGAAAACATCAAACAACTCAAAGACAAATAAAATGCTTGCTCACCACACACACTCACTCACCCGAACCAAATTACCCTACAGTTCCTTCAGTGTATGTGTGGAAAGTTGTTAGGAAGTGTTTTTGAGTGTTGAGGAGTGAATGTGTGCAAAGTCAGTATAGTGTGTGTTTATAGTTCAGATGGCCTGAGGATAGAAGCTTCTCCTGAGTCTCTCAGTTCTGGCCTTGTGACTACATAGGCGTCTTCTTGATCTTAGTGGTTTGAACAGCCCATTATTTGGATGAGAAGAGTCCTTTAGAATCTTTGAGGCCCTTAGAAGTACTCTTCTGGAATAGATGCAGGACAGGGATTTGAGTTCTGATAGTGTATTCAGCTGAACGTGCTACTCTCGGCAGAGTACTATAATCTTTGACTGTGGAGCTCCCATACCAAGTGATGATGCTACCTGTTAGAACACTCTCAACAGCTGAAGTGTAGAAGGACTTCAAGACAGATGCTGAAACCTTGACTTTCCTTAGCAGATGAAGGAAGAAGAGTCATTGTCTGGACTTCTTCAGAACATGTTGGGTGCTAACAGTCTATGTCAAGTCTGCAGTAATGTGGACACCAAAGTATTTAAAACTTGTGACTCTCTCTACAGGTTGCCTGCTGATCTTTAGTGGGGTGTAACTGCGACTCTGTTGCCTCCTATAATCCACTAATCTACCATTTCCTACCATTTTACTGACATTCAGTGTCAAGCTGTTATACAGATAATATAATGAAACATATTATAATCAAAACATCAAAATAATAACAACATAATTCAGGTACAATTAAGTAGCCTGATCTAGCTAGAATTTCCACAAATTTCTGCATAGTCTATTCTCCTCCAATATCAGTCAAATCATAAAGATTGGGGTCTGAGTTAAATCTTTAGAAATGATATGCCACATTCAGTTTCTCCTACATGCGCTTTTAATGAGCTTGACCACAAACAATTGAGTCATTTAGGGTGTAGTGATATATACAGGGGCACTGCTAGAAATGTTAGTCCCCCCAAATATTATTAATAATATTAAAATGTTCTCTGGGCCCCCCCGTCAGTACCAGGCCCAGTATCATCCTCACGAAGTCACTGAATGCTGTCTGTAGGAGAACGAACCAGAAAATTTGATGAAACCAGCAGCTAACATTACCTGAATAGGGCATAGGTAAATGGAACTGAAAGTAAGTTACTGTGCCCCACTCAGTTTTAGCTCATGTTCAGTATTGTATAGTTGTATCAAATTTTCTTGTTCTTTACCTACCAACAGTACTCGGTGACCTCAAACAACAAGGCTATGGATTGATTCACCCCCCACCCATTTCTAGCTTTTGATATCATAAGCTAGAGCAAGACATTTGCCATTCCCAAAATGGCCTCTGTTAAAATGACACCTCCCAGGTTCCATATATATCATGTAAGTATGTAATAGTTTGCCTTTTTAGAAAAACACAGAAAGGTTGGTTTTACTAAAGAGAGAGATGCACACTAAAGATGGAGCTGAACATGCCTGTTGCCCAGAGCTGGACTGAACAGTGCTTAAGGGACGCCATGTGGACTTGTTTGCAAACCAAAGAATAGGAACCACTGATAATCATTTTTGAAGTTGATATTTACTGCTAACTTCAATTTCAAACAATATTTCATGTAGGTTCATTTTGGTTTCGTTCTGTGGCAGAACAGATATCTTCCTAAAGTCTTGTAAATTTGCAAAGAGGCCATAGGGGGACCTAAGAGAGCCTTCATTCACCCCGTAATTTGTCATTTAACCTGTAATGAAAAAATATCCACTCAGAGGGGTCATGCATTCTCTGTGTCCACACAAGGGAGCTGTTGACGATAAAAGAAATGCCCTAGTCAATATGCTGTCTACAGATTAAGTGATAGAAGTAGTAGATTAGTATTGCCATAATTTCCCAAATATTAACCAAGGTTACACTGATTTTAGTTTATACATGGGTGAGGGCTATATATAGAATTGCATTTCTTTTCTACTTGATCTGAACTGATTGCGATTCAATAGTTAATGTTTAGTAAACTGAGGTTAATACATGGGTATATGGGTAACATGGGTTAATACATGGGTATATACACATTTTCTTTGCTTACATATATATATACACATTTTCTTTGCTTACAAGTTGCATACTCACTACTAAATTAGTTTATCAGAATGTTGTATTTAATTGGGTTTATCAGAGAGTTGTTTAACCCAAAGTACACATATAACTCTCTTCGGTAGTTCCAGGAATATTATAAGGTAGCTTGCAGCTGAACATGTTTCTCTTGAATCACATTTCATACAGTGTGTATGGTAAAATAAAAAAAACGTGGTAAAATGTGCTTAAAAAATCTAATAACTAATTGACGACAGGCAATTGCATGAGTTGTCATACACTATCATTCTCAATAGGTCCACATAAGGGCGCTGTTGACCACAAGAAGAAATACCCTAGCCTGATGCTGCAACAGCGCCCCCTCCGGTCGCGGCGCCGAGCGTAAGATGAAATAGTTTAAATCAAATAAACTTCATCAAAAAACTTTTTTCAACTATAATGTTATTTTTTACTTAATGTGTGGTTATACTGCTACAAGCACACGGGATTTTAGATTTGTAGGTGTTACGGTTGTCTCGGGAAAAAAAGGGAAAATGTCTCACTTGATTCAATTGTAAACAATGTTCGTGCCTCAAGTTAATTGTCACTTTTAACGTGTTAAAGTGACCAAACTAGCTTGTTTATGTCATCTACAGTGATTTTATATCAAAAATAGTAAATTACTAAACGGGGACATTCAACCTTTTGCATTTTATATGCTTTGATCTCAAAACCAGCGATAGATGACAAAAGCCTCATAAGTCCTCCACGACACCAAACTGGTTTTGCTCAATCAATTGTTTTATTTTTTATGTTTGATCGTCGTTTTCATGTGTGTCGCTCGCACGCTTGAATCAATGTGGTACATTGTTTAAGTAATCAGTACTCAGGTGATTGACACCTTTTTTATGCAATAGTATTCACTCTTAGGTTTCAAATGGTATGTGGGTTGCCCAAATTAGGAGTAACAAAAGACGTGATTGGTTGATGCGAACCCAGCTAGTCACGCTTGGGCGTTATCGTGCGTCAGGCAATCCCTGTCATTGAGCACGAGACCCACGTGTACAGGCTGTTTGCATTTTTGCGTTGGTTGTGCCAAAATGAAGAGATTTACTTGTGCGCTGGGATTACTCTTTGACCCCGATTTCACCGTGGCAGAGGAGGAAATCCTCTCAGAGAGTGATGACTATCCAACAAGGATTCCTTTGAGGAGGAGGCATTTGATGAAAGGCTGGACCATGTCTTGGACATGTAAGTACACTATGGAGCATAGACAGCACTCGACATGTCGTTAGCATGCATTACAATTAGTTGTTTGAGAACTTTGGTTTATCTTAGGCCTTATATTATAATGTTAGAGTTTATATATCATGCCAAAATAACGAATGCATAACTAAACTAATGCATGACTAAAGGTTTTTGTTCATGAGATTTATGACTATCTACATACTGTGTATTTGACTTACTTAGATTGATGAGATGCAAATGCCTAGTAATCTGATACTGTCTCAAATTTTAAAAAAAATGTTGATTTTAGGCCCTATAATATAAACTTAGAGTTTATATATTATGACAAAATAACTAATGCATGACTAAACAGTGTTTTATTGTTGTCTTTTGTGCATGTAATTTATCTACATACTGTGTATTTAAATGACATGGCACTTTTTCATTTTAGTGCATGTCCCCACATCTGGCCTTTCCTCTTTCCTCCTCTATGATTTGGAGAGGGTATAGGCCCCAGTAAAATTCATTCAAGAACATACATAATAGTTCCTTGAAATTAACTCAGCATGGTTAACTGTGGTTCAGAAGGTAAGAAAAAAGTAAATTTAGTAAAAGTGTTTTGTATTTGGTGATTTTGGGTAGGCCAAAAGACATTTTGGGAACGCTTATGTATACCAAATGTATTTTTTCTGCATTTCTAGCTGTACAAATGAATGTATAATGACTCTAATAAAACTGGATGTCTGAATTAATGGCCCAGGTGTCTTCTTCATTTTAAGTCATGGATCATTATTATGCAAGGTGTAGAACCAGAGATGTTGAAGCCTGAAGTTCAACAGTCAAAAAAGTGACAATCAGCATGATTGTACCACAATGTCAGAGAGTTCCTAGACAGTTTCATGCTCACTCCTAGATTAGTTTATTAGAGGGTTGTATTTAGTTGAGTTTTTTAGGTCATCTTCACCTAAAAGTGTACATGAAGAGTTCAGATACAATTTGAAAGAAGAAATATATAATTTTGTAAACTTTATTGTCAGTTCAACTCCAGTTGTATTTGGCTTGATTTGTTTTTAGTTGATAATGAAATTTTAATTTCAGTTTGATTAATGAAATTATTATAAAGACAACTTATTTTTGCATATTTCTGAAGATGGACCTAGAGGGTTTTGCACCTGTTCAGCTGTTTTGCAATTCTTCACATATACTTCTCTTTAGTAGTTCCAGGAATATAATAAGATGACTTGAACATGTTGCTAATGAAACGCCTCCACAATTCACACAGTCTGAAACTGTGTCTGAGGCTAGGTGTTAAAATGACCAGAAGGTCACATAAACCTCCCCTAGTTGACCAGCTCCTGCTTGAACCTGCTTGAATGTGTGGTTGCTTGTGTTCAGCATGGATAAAGAGCCTTTTAAGCAATATAGGAAATGTTATGTATCCATATAAATGTTATGTATATGCCACTAGCCAGCTCTCTGCACTTACTGTAACTCAAAAGAGCCTCTGCCAATGTACTGCCAATTATACTTCTTGTTTCCAAATTATTGTAGGCTATTTTTTATTTCTTGTTTTGTTTCTCTGTGACAGTAGAGATGGAAGGGGGCGTGTAAAGTCTTTTCTGGTTTGTACACACACAGTATGCTGAAGCTGTGATCACACGTTTACCAAAAAATTGCTGTTGTTTTCCCCCACCCTTGTCTTGGACTTGGAATGAAAGTTTGTGTTGGCTGGTGAAGGCGAAGAGTTTTTCAGGCATAACATTTCTTAGAAATTCACTTCAGGATTTAGTGTGATTGTTGTGGTCTGAGTCCTCATGTTCTGATATTACTAAGAGAGACGTTATTCAAGCAGCAACAGTTTCACCTCACTCTGTAGATCAAACATTACACACAAGGAGACAAGTTTGTTACAGACCATAGCAACTGTGCTACACAGTTTTTGCATGAACCAGTTTGAAGACCTGTGAGAAACACAAACTGTGCAATGTTACTTTTGATGGTGTTGTAGCAAAACCGTGAGGCTTTGAGATCTTCTTTAAGCCTCTCATTTTCAGCTGTCAGCCTTGTAAAATCCTGACAAAGACTGGCACATTTTTTCTGTAGCTGGTCATGCCTCACACAGTGCTTTGTATTCAGATCTAGGGACCATATCATTGTCTTCTATTTCGAGACATGTACACACAAAGAATATCAGAGTGTTGGACTCCAATATTCGGAAGCTAATAGTTCTTGCTTACTCTAGCACTGCAGCAGTAAACCTAAACCACAACAGATGCAAACCCTGAACAAATTACTGTAGTGTCACCAAACTATGAAACAGATGTCGGCTAACATCACACTAGTCAGGTACAGTAGTCATTTGGCCTCAAGTCATGTTTGTGCTGTGCATTTCACCTAACCTTTTCACTCTTTGCCTTCTCTCACTCTTCTAGCCAAATTATGTATAAGACTTGCCTTGTGTTGTTATTGGCAGCGCTGCAATCTCTTGCCTACACTCCAATCCCCTTTAATCCCAAGTTTTGTAATTACGTAAAGATACTCAGAGATTTTTTATGGACAGTGTATAGGTTAATATCAGACTTATTTAGTTTGATATTTAAAAATAGACTTCATACTGCCACTTGGCAGTTGTTCTGACATGGACAATGCACCTGGAAGTTGCCTTATAGTGCCCTCATCCCTCCTCCTTTTACGATTAAATCTAAAGTGAGAGATGATAGAGCTAGTTATAGATTGAGATTAATATGTAATATTCAGGAATCAAGGACCATGAACAAAAATGATGAAAAATAAACAAAATGTTAACATGTTATCTGTACATCTTTTCTTGTTTTTGGACTTTTTGTTAAAAGGTCATGAGTAAAGTGTGAAGGCGTCTGTAACATTTGAGTTGTTTTTTTTTTTTTTTTTTAAAGCTGAGAATGGGAGATAAGATCTGTTTCATCTCACTTGCAGGCACACATCAGGATGTCAGAGAGAGGCGGAGAGTCTATCATCAGAACAAAAACAGGATCTGAGAACAGTTCTGCCATACAGGCATCAGTCAGATTCATTAACAGGACCAAAGTCCACACATTCATACTTCATACACACAAATTCATATAGAGGCCACAGGATTCTAGTCACTGCAGCAAAAGTCAGGAGACAATTCAATGGACCACAATCAGTCACAATTTCAAAACCTCACATTCGGTAAGTGCAGAATTTAAAAACTAATTATTCAGTGTCATTTTTCCAGGTTTGTCTTTTTGTACCAGTGTGAATACACATAGATATGCAACCAGTATTCAACCAAAAAGTTAATTTAATATGCTTTATTTATGCAGAGATCTTTAGACACCCTGTGCACATCAAAGTATATTTAGTGTAGGCAGGGAATATTGAAAAACAATATATTAAATCTACATGCCAAATGCCAAAAAGTGCAATGTTTTTTTTATTTTGATAGAAAAAAACATTGAATTTGTTTAAAATTAATTGATTAGTTTAAAAAGGCTTATGTCTAATGATTTAATCTCCTTCAAAGTCACTCACATTATAGACATACAGGTTGAAGGAAAGTTTGTAAAGTCTGTAGTTTCTACACTTTCAACAGCAGGGGGCAGAATTTGTTTAAAAAATACAGAGGCGAGTCAGTCTCTCCTCCCACTAGAGAATCCCTCTCCCCTTGTCCCTCTGTATCTCTATATTTCTATGACCCCCTAACCCATACACGATGTTTACACTATTGATATGTTGATATGCTGTTTTGACCGATATTTGTTAAAATTATGTCAAAAGGTCTTTGGTAAAGTTATACTGCATTTACTATAAAAAAACACCTTAACCCCCCTGTTGTTGTCAAAGTGAGTTTATGTTAGGAGAAGGGCTAAAGACTGACTTATGTTGTCATATCTCTGAATGTGTGTGTATGTGTGTGTGTTTATAAAACAGATTACATGGAAAACACAACCACCCTGGACTACAGTGGGTACTATGAGTTAGAGTTGTCTGCTCCACCATGCGAAACTGAAAACTTAAAGGCGTTCAGCAAAGTCTTCTTGCCAACGCTCTACAGCCTTGTGTTTGTTGTGGGGTTATTAGGCAATGGGCTGGTGGTGTGCGTTCTGCTCTATTTCCGACGGAGGTGCAACCTGACGGATATCTGCCTCCTTAACCTGGCGCTGTCTGACCTGCTCTTTGTCTTCTCCTTGCCATTCTGGGGTCACTATGCTGCCCTTGGCCACTGGCCCTGGAACGTCAGCGTGTGCCGTCTGGTCACCTGCCTTTACACGCTGGGCTTCTACGGCAGCATTGGCTTCATGGTCGTCATGACCCTGGACCGCTACGTGCTGATCGTCCACTCTCCGTCCATCACCATGTGGCGCACGCTGCGGCTCGGCATGGTTCTGATCTCAGCGGTGTGGGTCCTGAGCCTGGTGGCCTCCCTGCCCAACATCATCTTAGTGGACATCAACAGCACTGGGCAGGTGACCACATGTGAGCTGATGATTCCCCATGCCTCTGTTTGGCACTATTTTGAGTTCATTGAAATGAACACTCTAGGACTGGTGGTGCCTCTAACCATCATGGTGTTCTGCTACTCCAGGATCATCCCCACCCTGGTCAACATGAAGTCTCAACGCAAACACAAGGCCATCAAGCTAATCTTCGTCATCCTCATCGCCTTCTTCCTCTTCTGGACTCCCTACCACGTGGTCATCTTCCTGCACATGCTCAAACAGCAGGGCTACTTCCAGGACTGCCAGCAGATAAGCCACCTCGAAATGGCCATGAAGTGGACGGAAACCATAGGCTTCTGCCATTGCTGTCTCAACCCCATCATTTACGCTTTCGCCGGGGAGAAGTTTTGTCGGCTGGTGGTCAAGATGATGGGCCAGTGGCTGCCTTTGTGCTCCTCCTCCAGAGAGTCCTCAGAGCGCCGGAGCTCCGTCTACTCCCGCTCATCTGACATAACCACCACCAAACTCATATAATAGAAATCACCCTGTGCCCTGCCCCCCCGCCAACACACACAGGATTTCAAAAAAGTGTGTATGTCTAACCTTTTCATGAGTGATATACAGAGTTCAAATACATTATTAGAATGACAATAACTAAAGTTTTATTTAGCAGTTATGGTACAGGGATGAGTTTATGTATTAGAGTCTGATGTATTCTAGATTTGTATGTCAGGTTTCTACAGTGACTTATAACAAAGCATTTTGAAACAGAGCTCAGCGTCAGACAGCAACTAACTCAATGTGCACAGGATTCAAATTTCCATGTGCAATCTGTATTTTTCTTGTGGATCCTAGAAACCAAGAGCAGTCTAAGCATATAGCATATAGCACAGATAAGCATAACATATGACAAATCATTATAAGCTCTGTGCTGATGGTGTGACCGACCAGGCACGTTCTCTCCTGAGTTGGCTACACTTAAACATAGCTTGAGCAGGCTGAATTCTATGAAAAAGATCTGGAAGAAGTTAATGTAGGCAAATATGAGGAAAAGTCTGTAATGAGGCTTCTTAACAGAATTTTGTGATGCTGATTCTGAGACTTTGTTTTCCTGACAGAATTTTGAATTTTAAGCCTGCGAATTAGCATAATACAGGCCCCCATAGGCAACACATTACAATCAGATTTCTCCATGAAACTTCACCGGTTGATTACTTGCAAACCAAGAGTGGGCCCAGTGTAATATAATCAAGGGTAATTTGGATGCAGGGAACATAGGATGAAGAAATGTAGGACCTGATACAGGTGCTCCCAAACCCAAGGGTCAGGTGTCAACTGTGGACAGAGGAAAACCAGACCACTTCCTTTAAGAAGTCTAAAGTGTGAGGGTCACCTCTCTTGTCTTAGACAAGACTGAAGAGACTTCAGGACTTCAGGACTTGTAGCAGCCAAAATGGCTGAAATCTGGACTTTTTCAATAAGCATAGGACAATACTTTCTTTGCAGTTGCACGGTAGTATCCTTGCATAGGAATACGAAAACAAACCTCGACTCTGCGGTGTCCCATGTCTGTACTGGCTATGAATCCTATAATGTCCGCCCTATGCATATAGAGAAGGTTTTTTTCTGATTCAGCAGAGGCCTTGTTCTCAGTCTTGGTTGATGGAGGTCTGGTTGCTAGGCTATGTTTGTCTGAAGCAAATCTAGTCTTGATCAGGTGCTGATCTGGCTTTCTTCTGTCATATGGTAATGTTCATGTGTTGTGTGTTTATGATGGAGGTGACTGCAGAACTTTACACTCTTTATAAAAAAATGCATTTGGTAACTGTAGGTGAGAGAGTAGTCGGTATGTGCTTGTGTTGTTCTGTGTTTGCTTTCTGTGTACTGGCACACAGTTAGAGCAGTGGATAATTCTCTCTCAAGTCTTAAGCCCCTGAACCCTCATAGACTTCACTAGTATGAATGAATTCAGTTTTTGAGGGTTCTAGGTTTAGAGTTAGGTGCAAATGCTCAAAATGTACTTATACAATTATACTTAAACAAATAAGTGTAATATAATTATACTTATATATTTTAAGGCAATGTAAATATACAGCCATATGTTCCAGTAATAGCTGAAAAAAATCTGAAAGAATCATCCATCATGAATGTGTTTTGAATAAATAATGAAAATGGTATGTGATCTGCCTCTGTGCCTCCAGTGTTTTGAGTATATTGCAATGAGCAGTGAGTTTAATTAGTACAAAGAGTTTAATTTGTACTTCCTTGGGGAAGCGAAAGAGATACAAAACATATCCTCATCTTTCGAGGAAGGAGGAGTGTGTGTGTGTGTTTGTGTCTGAAAACCACAGCACTGTTGAAACAGCTGTGCGTTTCACAGCTTCTCTCCTCCCCTTTACAGCTGTAACATCCTCTGTCCCTCACACCTCACACATCTATGCAATGCGTTCACATGGATGCACATGCACACACACACACACACACACACACACACACACACACACACACACACACACACACACACACACACACACACATATTTACACTCAGACACACACATTATAAGCACACACATGCACGCACACACATTATACAGACACACACACACACATAAACAGTACAAAGTGAGCAAACCTGGCTCTATGATAAACAGTATTTTATATCTGTATCTGTGGACGAGGCTGAGAACAAATGACGAGCACTAGTTCAGGTCCCACTGTACCCACACAATGAGTTACTAAAACGGGTGTGTTGAAGCAAACACAATATCAGTCTGTTGTCAACACCTGTCAACCTTTCCAATTGCAATTGAAATTGGAGATGGTTTGTCTGTTCATTCATTCAGTGGTTATTCTAAATTATCTATCTATCTATCTATCTATCTATCTATCTATGTAACCGTTGTGCTGCTGTTAGTGCGAGTGCATATAGTGTGAAAAGTGCAAGAGATGTGTCAACCGTATGGCCAGAACAGGCAGATGGTGTGCAAATTGTATTTAGAGTTTTGAAAATGAGGCTGATTATCGGACAAAAGAGGAAAGAGGAGATTTACAAACAATACTGTATAATTTTGGCTGTGAATAGATTCCTTCCAGTTGTTCAAGCTTGTAATTCAATGGAGTTTAGGGACTTTCTAAGAAAGCTGTGTTACATGTTTTGAAAAACTATGTGAAAATGCATGAAACCAATGAAAATAGGTTAACACAATTGGATGTGCTGGGTTCTGCTGTGTTAAGAAAGTGAGAAAGAAGATTCATTAAGCGCATCTTAGTAATCAAGAAAAACTGTAAGCCATGACCTCTGGCCCACCCAGTGCAACTAGGATTTTTCTTTGATGCTTTTGTAGACCCAATAAAGTTGGCTAGTGGAACACTGCTTTTCAAATGTAATCAACTGATGTATCTCCCTCACTTGTACATGGCTAATATTGTCTTTGGCAAGACAAATGTGATGTGTGCATGTCCCAAATGCGGAGTTGATTTTGCAGGAGCAGTTTGTTGTCATCTGAATCTTATTGTCATCTGATACAGATACTGTGCTGACGCTCAAAGAAAAATTTGTCTCTGTAAAGTCCATTTGCTCTGAATAGATGGACACAGTGTTAGCCTATTTAGCCTGGTTCACACAATCAACAGAAATCAATATCTGCTCACAAGATATAGTTGACCCTTGCCTTAGATTTAATAACCAGCAAACAAAACTAATAACAATTTTTCCCTCTCCAAAGAAAACACACTTCTATGTTTCTTTGGCCAATGTAGGCTAATGTAATGTTGAGTGCAAATGAAGAGTAAAGGCATTGGAATGATTTAAGCTTGTGTCTGATTTATCACAGGTTGGATCATAGGCCAAATATTGACAGATTCAGGCAGATATTAAGATATTCGGGCAGATTTATTTTATAGACCCATCTGTACAGTGGTGGTTGCGGGAACTCCATAATATTAAACAGAGTAGTGAAGGCAGGCCCACACACTCAAAAGTAACACTGTCAGGCAACACTGTACTGGTGGCCTGCTGACTGGAAAACTGATGAGTCAAAGGTCACAGACACAGACATAAGAAAAACCTCTCATGTTCTCAGTCCAAACAGTCTTAGTCACTCTGGAAAATCCAGCATAAAGTGTAAGTTTTCACAGTTTTCACACTTTTAGCCAGAGAAAAACATGCTTTAACATCAGCAGGTGTATGAAAGTGAAGATATATATATATATTATGTAAATAAATAAAATGTGAGATTGTCCAATGTGTCAATGCAAATGTCTTTTGGTACATTTTATGACTAAATGTCTTCCAGAGACTAGACAACCTAGACTGCCAGAGGTAAAAAACACACAATCAGGTGACTGCAGAGCCTCAACACCATCTATAATGCTGCAGTAAACAAAATGAAACTACTCTCTTATCCAGGAAATAGGTCTTGACATGTATTTACTGTATGTGTGTATCAAAAATCAACTGTTCAATAAAGAGCTTATCATGCAAAGTACAGATGACTCCTGTCATGTCCCATACATCTGAGGGAGGCAGTCAAGTCATATGGTGATGTTATGTAACTTTTACTGGTATGAGCAGATTATTCAATTACGGTCTTCACAGATATCATCACACATGAATCTGACAGCATTTACAGAAAGCCAACAAAAGCCACAATGTGTAGAGCCGCCTTAATGTTTGGGTTTCAATAGTTTCAATAGTTCACTTGTCAGACACACAGTCACAGCTGATTTTAGACTAATTGGTTTCCCAGCAGTAACTGACCAAGTGTTACAGCACACATGACCTGACTGCTGCAGTCATTAGAGAGGATTGCATCAGTTTGTCAGGCTATCCTGTGCATAGTGTGTGTGTGTGTGTGTGTGTGTGTGTGTGTGTGTGTGTGTATTAAAATATACACGCTATGTTTACAAATGGGTTAGGGTTAGGGTTAGGGGGTATATTCTCCTCCCCCGTATTAGAAAAAGTCAAAAACATGTCAATCAAATAGATGGCCAATCAGAGATCTGGAAAGCAAGGAGGATCATGTCACAGTCCTAAAACTCTGCCCCCCACCTCCGCTGCCTCCTACAATCCACCACCATTCCCTGTGTTTTACTGACATTCAGTGTCAAGCCACCTCTTCAACCTGATCCAGATGGGCCTATTCATTGTTGTTTCTGATCAGGCCCATGACCACTGTGTCATCTCTGTCATCTGCAAACTTGATGATGAAGATGTGACTACTGCTGAGTTTGCCGTGTGTAGTCAAGTGTAGATGGTGTTCAGAAGTAGTTCAATACACAGCTTTGGGGGGCTAATGGTGAATGTGTCATATGTCAGACCACCCACTTTAACCAATAGTGACGCAGTGTGGATGCAGAGCTAAAGTCAATGCACAGCATTCTTACATAAACCCCCCTCCCCTCTTCCAGGTGAGTGAAAGGGAAACCAGGCAAGTCTGGGATTTTTTAACAACGGAGTTCCCTCTACAGTCACAATTTACCAATTTGTGTGGATTTGTTTGCAAACCAAAGAGTGGGAACCAGTGAAGATAGTTTTTGAAGCCTAGTGTTGACTTACAATTTCACAAGTAAGACTTTCGGTTTCGTTCTACATTGGGTCTGTATTGTCATCTTACCAGGGCTGAAATTTTGTGAAATAGCCATAGGAGGAGCAGAGAAAAGTCTTCATCCATCCTGCAATGAGCCATTTAATCACTGTAGTGAATACAAAGCTGATAAAGCAGCATAAAATCTTGTTTTGTATCCCTGGTGTGCCAGAGGTTGGAGATGGCATCTTTGGCAAGTTCGGCAAGTTTTTTAACCAGCCACTTCTTCACTTTAGATGTCAGGTCTACTGCGTGGTGGTCATTTAGACACGATGGACAAAATGAGTTAAGGCTTAGCAATCTGCACAGAATCACATTGAGTGCAGCAGATTAGATATTCCCTGGTATGTATGAAAGCTGCGGGTGACAACGCATATGCCTGTGCCTATATGTTTTGAACTTTTACATTTTTCTGTGTAATCTAGCATAGAAATGTAATCATACCCTAGTGGTAGCAAATGGTTTTGCTACGCAGGTACGTCTAGAAATGAACCATAGGGCCTCAGTTGCTGTTCTCCCAAGTATGGCTGGACCAATCACATCACTCTATCCTTCCAGAGAGTTGCCAAGACTCACTAGCTATAGCATATATTAGGCTACCTATTGCGTGCAGAGGCAGTTTGAAAGATAACTGCTGATTCTGCCTCTTGGATTGAGCCCAGTCTATTGGTCATAGCCAGACTATCCATTTTAAGGTGTAATCCAAATCAGCGAAGCATTCAGAAACAATAGAATTAGTATTCAGCAAAATTAGCAAAAACATCATATTAAACTGTATACAGTATACTGTACATATATATAAACTACTTGACTAAAAATTTAAAATATATTTACAAGTAAACATGAAATTATTAGGCAATATCGGTAGAGTAGTAGTGACAACGTTTAAAGCAACTCTATGCAACATTCATCACAATTTGAGGTATCCCTTTTATCAGACTATTTTATTTGGTATCATCTTTAGATAAACTGGATGACACGTAATCACATGAAGGGCAGACAAACTTGCATTTTATCACCATCAAATGCCAATTAGTGTGTTCTAGCAGAGCCAGTAATTCTGGGAGGTGTTTGGAAGGTTTGGTGGTAGACCAAATAACAAATCGGGGGCTAACACCAACCGAATGGGGCACATTTCCTATGCTCAATTTAAATAATGTCAGCTGCAGCTGGTTCGCTATTGGGTATATAGTGTATCAAATTTTCTGATTCTTTCCCCACAGACAGCACTCTGTGGCCTCGAACAACAGATTGATTCACACCAGATTTCTCCTTTAACATGATACTGTTATTTCTGATCACTAAATTTCAACAACCCACACAGCGCAGATAACTTAAGAAAGGTGGAGACCGCGGGCAAACTATGAGATGCGCTCCAGGTTTTGTAAATAGGATGTAAAAGGAAGAGGAAAAGCATGCATTTTCTGCAAACTTGCGAAGCCAGATGCAACGTTAACAGCACCAGTTTCAGTTGCTTTGCACCACTGGTTAGTGTCAGCAACCGGTTTGCAAATTCGGTGTATGTTGTACCAAATTTAACATTTTTTTTTTTACCAAACTTCCTTCCACCAGCACTTGACGGCAAACAACAGGAGTATGGGTTGAAATATGCCGGAATATCCGTTTAACATTCCTCTGAAATGCCTTGCTAAACTTCAAGCTTCTGTCATTCATCATGTTATCAGATCTCTGCCATTTCCACAGATATCAAGGCATCAGCCGGCTGTGTAGTGGTTTTGATTCAGAACGAGGGCGGATTTGCTGGAGGCTTGCTAGTTCAGATAAGGTTGGGATTCAAAGCCAAAAGGCATCAAACAGCCACATCCTCTTTTTTTTCTTTTGTTTATTCAGTGATTCAGCCTTTACGGTCCTTTCAGATCAATGCTATTAGACTATATCATCAGAAATATATTTGCACTCAAACATTATCACTCGAAACAGGGACACTGTACATATACTGCATTAAAATAATATTTATATATATATACAGTATTAAAAGGATAGGATAGGATTTTCAGCATAGGGCTCTGTTAAAACAGTGTTATACGGCAAAAAGCAATACAAGCTGATCTGTGTCACTGCTGAGCTTTGTCACTGGTACAAATAACTGAATACAATAAAGCCAAAACCTCTGAAGTCTATGTTTATATCTGTCTGTATGTTAAGCAAGAATAGGATTTGAAATTCTAAAGTTAGACCAGTGATGACTTGGTCAGAGAGCTATCCACTTGATGTGGTGAAATCCCCTTGTGGCCACTGTGCGTGTTTATTGGATAGTATCTGTGTAGCGGGGAATGAAGTCTGAACACAATCATTTCTCAGAAGGTGAAAGTTTTTTCATAGCAGTATTGTGTGTGTGTGTGTGTGTGTGTGTGTGTGTGTGTGTGACTCAGATTCTTGTATGAGATGTGACGGTTCCATAAACACACAGGCGTCATTAACATACACAACAGTGTTGGAGTCAGTTGTAAGCAGGAAAACCCCAGCTTTCTGATATGTGTGATGGGTTGAAAGAGCAAAAGAGCGAGAGAAATCCATACAGGAAATGTACCTTTTGTTGCAGGCAAGCACCAGCCCTTTCTGCACTCTTACTCACTGCATTCTTCATCAGCAGGGACTCAACAGACCTGCCGGGGCCCTGACACAACATGAGGTGAGTCCCTCTCAAACATCCACTCAGATCACATATTTGGTTAACATGTTACACTGTAACAAACAGATAACAGGTAAAAGATATTAAAATACTACATGGATATGGAGCAGCAGGGAGAAAAGAATGACTGAGGGCTCTGCCTGGTGAGGAGTAGAAAGCAGTAGTGCCTGTGCCTGGCCAATTTCCCAGTGGTGGTCTTATCAAACCACAGTGTTTGAGTATGGTGAAGTAGGTACGAGAGCGTGAAGAGTCTGTGTGTGTGTTTGTGTGTGTGTGTGACTGTAGGAGCTACAAAGCCTGGAGGGTCTGTGGTGGGATGTGGTTGATATGAGAGTGATGTCTGTGCTGGTTTTAAAAGCAGAAATGAAAAAAGTAACACATAAACAGACACACGCAATGCAGGAACACACTAATGATCATTAGAGGCAGCAAAAAAAGAGACATCTGACTGCAGACAACTTACTACTAGTACTGAAGCAATGCACGATCACACAACATCTACAAACCCACAAATGCACAAGTATCTACAACCTCCATGCAACCTCCAACTAACTAAACTAAACTAAACTAAACTAAACTAAACTAAAATGTGTAATGATAACTAAACCATTTATTAATGGCTGAACATCTACTCTTTAGTTTCGTACCAAAGCCTTCAGCCTCAGCTTTGTAACAGGATGTTTGGAGAATCTTACGCTTTGGTTGTAAAATACAAACAAAACAAACAAAAGTCCTTGTTTTCTGCTTTGGCACCTATGTACGCTTTTTGTTTTACGTTTTTTGGCTCTACTGATCTTTTGGCTTTACTGTGGTAAATAACAAAGAAAAACACATTTCACAAATAAAAAGTACAAATGGTGGCTTTTGAGGCATTCGGGAGGTTGCCTCAGCTGCTTAACAAGTGAAAGGCATCCCATCCATATCTTTGTCTCTCTGTTGCAGTACCACAATGTTTCCGACCCCCAAAGACTACTATGACTACTCATCGGACTCATCTATCACGCCTTGCTTCCTTGACACAGTTGACACTCTGGGGTCAGCCTTCCGGCCCGTGCTGCTATGGTCGGTTTGTGTGGCAGGCGTGCTAGGCAACGGCCTTGTTCTGTGGGTGTTGTTGCTGCACCGTGTGCGAACCATGGCTGACGTATGCCTGCTTAACCTGGCTCTGGCTGACCTCCTGCTGGCCCTGCTCCTGCCCCTCTGGACCCACCCGAGCACAGGTGCAGGTGAAGCTATCCTCTGCAAGGCGAAGGCTGGCATGTACCAGCTGGGCTTTACCAGCGGCCTGCTCTTCGTTACGCTCATGAGTCTGGATCGCTATCTGGCCATTGTTCATGCCGTGTCGTCCTCTGCCGTACGCAAGCTACGCTACAGCCTCTTGGTCAGTGGCGTGGTCTGGGCGCTGGCCATCATGATGGCTCTGATCAAAGCCTACTTCACCATCAGTGACGAACACAATTGCATCATGGATTATCCCAGCGAGAACACTGAGATTTGGAAGCTCGTGCACAACTTTGTGGAGATCTCGGCATGCCTCGGCGTCTGCCTGCCCATCCTCACCTTCTGCTATGTTCGGATCCTCATGGTGGTGCGACGACAGCGGAGCTCAAAGAAGGGCCGTGCCATGCGCCTCATCTTCACCATTGTGTGCGTGTTCACCGTCTTCTGGGTGCCCTACTATGTTGTGGTGCTCCTGCAGACGCTCCACCAGGACCTGAACATATGGGACTGGTGCAAGGTGTCCCAGCAGCTTGCTGTGGCCTTGGAGGTAACGGAGACCATCACACTTATGCACTGTTGCGTCAACCCAGTTGTTTACTCCTTCATGGGGGAGAAGTTCCGGAAGGGTTTTGCCCTCGCCATAGCCAGACATCCTCTCTGCATGAAACTGTGCCCACGGACTGACCTAGTGATGAGCACTTTCTCCAAACCCTCAGACAATGATACCTCAAACACAGCTGTGTCTTCATCACGCTTGGATTGAACAAAGACTTTGACTAACAAATATATTGTATATGTGCAAAAACTGTGTAAGACTGTGATATGATTTACTGTATTGTTCTTTATATACATTTGTGTGAAAATGTTTATTCAGATTAGGTATATGTATATGCTATGTATAATTGAACAGTAAATGAAAATACAATATACTGAGAATAATGCTTTTGATTTAGCTTTTTAATATGGATGCCAGCAACCTGTTCCATAGACAACTGTTCTCATTGGCAATCTTAGTTATCTCTTGCATACTCCATGAAGACTGCAATGGCCTATTGTGCATTTGCTACCCTCCTTAATCTCAAGTCGCAATCTTGTTCAGGGAGTTTGTACTGATGGTGACCTACTCACTACCATTATCACTAAAGAAGCAACTGGACCCCTGCTGAGTAGACAAGTGACTCTCACAGTGTGCATTATAAGTGCATGGTTAGGAGGACCTAGCAGTAACGCCCTCATAAACCACCCCTGGACCGACAACCTTTGACTGAAAATATTTGATCTACGCAGCTTTCAGGCAACTGTCATAAGCAGAATGCATGAACAAAAAAAAAACAAAAAAGCGACAAAACAGTTCCTGAATGAAACTGACGTGTTGTTGGTGTCTGCAAAATTATGCAGAGAAAAGACTTACAAGCATTGCACAGGAACAATGTGTTTTCATGTTAGGAAAATGTAAAACTACATTGGTCATGCTCTCCAAAGTGATGGAAAGATATCATTTAGCTGAATTCCTGCAAGTCAACTGAAGCTGAAGTCAACAAATGACAAATGATGTTTTGATGCATTGGCAATGAAAAATGTTTTAAAGGAAAGTATGATGCATAAGATAAAACTGGTAAATGTGGAAAATGATGCCACAATGAGGTCACATAGTAGTCCACTATGCAAAGGTTTTTCGACTTGATGAAAACAAAATATTTTTGTAACATGTCAGTAAAATATAATATCTTATATGGTCTTTTTTTCATTCACATTTTTACATGTGTGTCTGTGTAAGTAATGACGGATAAAGGAAGTAATGACACTTGTAATCAAAGTGCTGCTAAGTCGATAGTAACCACAATTTTGCAGCTGTCAGCAGCGACGAACACACACACACATACACATACACATACACATAGGGCGTTCACTCTGAAGAGTGAATTAAACGGACATCAATTTTGACATCCTCAAAGGCAGGGCATAGATGATTTCCTCACATCCTGTGATAATTCAAATTTCAATCAGAGGTTTCATCAGTCTATGTTGAGGTCTCCACCTAGCTAAGCTAGAGATTGCCATGAAAAATGACACAGTGTTAAGAGTGCTGCTATGTTGGCAGGACTAATGACAACTGTCAGCACTTACGAATGCAAACAGTGTTCTCTCTCGGGAATGAGCCAAGACTCAAAAGGAAATTTCGACACCTATGAAGACAGGTGGCAAGGGGACGCCCCCTGCCTATGTGAGAGTCTTTTTCTTGGGGCTTTGTGGGGCTCCATTCTAGAAAACATGAAAAATGCAAAACAGACAAACCCTACCCACCCAGCAGATTACGCCTATGAGCATGACAAGTTACGCTATTTTGGAGACTGATTCTAAAGAGATGAGACAAGGCAAACCAGATAATTGTCAAGGGTCTAATCTATTATTGTGTGCAGGTCACTATTTATCTTTATCTTAATCTTGATAAAAACGGATCAAGTCATCCTCTACCCCTTTCTCCACTAACTCCTCACCACAACCTGTGCACCCTTTCTTGACTTCCTCTGTCTTGTCACAGGAAGCTTGCTGTGCAAACACCGAAATGCACATATGTCAGCGAGTACGAACATGCTTAGCTCCACATTGATTTGTGAATTTACACAACGTTAAGGTATGAGGGTTCAGTTCTGCAGATGTGTTGCATGAATTGTATTGTATTCAAGTGATCAACATCTCCCCTGAAGGCTTGCTGAGCTGTGCAAGCTTTGATACATTTCTGTTGTACCCACTGTGGTCAGTAGCCACTTGTTTACATGGGATGGCCAAAGGGTGGCTGGGATATTGGAAGGGTGGTCATGCTGTGAAAAAAGTGTGGCAGGAAGTCTGGGGGTCCTCTTCCAGGAAATTTTTAATTAACTAGATTTAATTTCCTGTATTCTGGTGTACTTGGTGGCATCTGCTGAGTGTTTTGCATTTGTATTTTTTGCTAAACTAGCAGATATGACATATAGATGATATTTTTTGACCACTGTTCAACCACTGATAAAGGACATATTTTTTAGGAAAGATTTCAGCTCTGCACCTATGCTGCCATTCTGTAGGTGAGGGGGACTTTTTCATTATAAGAGAGTTCACAGATGTAATCAGATTGTTTCTTCACTGTGCTCAGGATTTCATGGATCAAACTGGACTGGTTTTTTGAGTATCATCTTTAACTCATCAAGGCCATCCTAACCCCTAAACCACAGATACAAGCTCAAGCTATTATTCTCATAACTGTTTCACAACCACACCGTAACACCAGCAGCTATATGTAGATAAGATTGTTGAGATTTAACCTGAGGTTCAAACCAATAGGCTTGCTTGAGATGGCTGGCTGGCTGGCTAACTGAGTGGGATGTTATCTGTATTAAAGCATGCATTGCTTTAAGGCAGCCAGCCAGCCTGCCAGCCATCTCAAACATGCCCAGTGTTAAATGTAATTATGTTTTGTCATAGAGACTATGTTACCTGTCGTGTTGATATTGCTGTTACATTAAAATTGTCTCAGGTATTTATTCATGGTTTGCACCCAAGACTACAAAGGTAACAGCAGCCGCATGCTTGGGGCACCTTCAAGATGACCATCCTGGGCTTCATGATACCACTGACTATTCCGATCTCCTGCTTTCCAGACCTTGTTAGTTGGTATTGTAATTGTTGTATAAAAGCAATATAACACTTCTGCTTGTGTGATAGGATATTGTCATGGCTAGTTAACTGTAGCACTCAGCCACTAGCTTTGTGCCTATAGGCCTAACAGCCTATAGCAATTCCAACTACCAAGCCCACTCCTACTCGTGTTGTGTTGCTTAATTAATTCTTCAATTACAGTTCTGTATAGACCTATCAGGTCATTTTGTTCCATCTTTCAAATGGGAATGTGAAAAGCTATATTTAGTATAAATCAAGTATAAAAATATGGGAAGTAAAAAAAACAGGCCAATGCCCTACCCCTCAAAATTCACCACATGCTTTCTGCACACGGTTCCTCCCTTTGCAGTGAAGTCAACCACCAAAAACCCACCATCATGTCATGTAGAATACAGACTTCTACAGCAAGTGCAACCAGAGTGTAAGTAATTCATGTCCATTCTAGCCAACATTGAGATCCGACCTAGATGTGTTGTATTCTAGATTCTAGATCCTAGATGTGTTGTTTTTAGGAACTATGTCACGGAACAGAGTGAGTCGGACCCAAAAGCGTCATGTAAGAACAGTTTATTTGGGATAAGGGAAAGGGAGTGTATGGATGCTCTTCAGATGCAGAGTCGGGTAACCGGGGATGGGGAGCAGAGCGTAGGTCGTAGGCAGGCAGCAGGTCAGGAGCCGGGGCAGAAGAGCTGAACGTAGGTCGAGGACAGGCGGAGGTCGAACCCAAGGGCTGGAGAGCAGAGCGGAGGTCATAGACAGGCTGGAGTCAATACCAGGGTTGGAGAGCAGAGCAGAGGCCGTGGACAGGCAGAGGTCGAAACCAGGGGCAGGAGAGCAGAGCGGAGGTCGAGTCGGTCCGGGGTCGTCAGCGGGTAGGCAATCAAACAGGATACGGAAGACAGAGAACAAAGACAGGCAGGGAAACAGGACGGAGACACGGGAGCAGGCAGATGACAGAAACACAGGAACTACGGGAACAGGTTCAGGAGTCAGGGTCTTTAAATGCTTGCCTTGCGTGAGTAGCAGTAGGTTCGCGGACGGTCTGACGGGGAAGACTGGGAGACAAGGGAATAAATACACAGCAGGACAACAAACAACGAGCAACAGGTGGAAGTAATGATTGTAACAGATTGGCGTGAATGAGTGGGAGGGGCAAGTGATCAGGGAGAGAACGGGTGACACTGACAGAGAGGCATGACAAACTACTCATTTTTCAACAGTTTAGCTGTGCGTTCACACCAAAGGCTACTAAAGCTGTAATTCATTTTCTATTGACAAGGGTGACAAGAGTGACAAAATTGGCAAGTGACAGTTTGAACAGCTCTTGGCGTAAACGCACAGTAAGAGAATCGTTAGCTTAGTAGAGTTTATTCATGGTTTGCACCTAAGACTACGAAGGTAACAGCAGCCTGCATACTTGGGGCACCTTCAAGATGACCATCCTGGGCTTCATGAAACCACTGACTATTCTGATCTTCTGCTACAGCGAAATCCTGCTCAGACTCCTCCACAGTCACCCTGGTAAGCGGGAGGCAGTGTGGCTCATTGTAGTGATGATGGTGGTGATAGTGGCCTTCCTGTGTTGCTGGTCCCCGCACAATTTTACACTGGGGTCTTCTGGGGTTTACACGTTGTTGTGATTATTTTCTAACTTCTTTTGTGCAACTATGTGACTTGTTTATGTGCAAGGGAGAGAGCATAAGGTGTATGGTAAGGTGTATGGTTTGTTTTACAAAGACAGAGACAGTAAGAACAAAACACCATTATACATGAGACCCTGATGATATAGACATGAAAATATGGAACCAGACAAAAATATTGACATGCTTTTTTATAATTTTTTTTAATAGTTTTTTTCCATTGGCAACATAACAACCAGCATTCAACCATGTACATCAAACACCAGTAAAGCAACCAGGCTATGCTATGCTACAACAATGACATAAATACATACATTATTTTAAAAACAACAACAACAATAATAACAATAATGCAAAAGACATAATTTTATAAAATACAAGAAAATGGGAGATGGAATGTGTTGGGTGGGAGTTTATAGCATTATAGAATATTTAGTCTACCTATGAGCCATTAGACTGTTGAAACTGTATAAAGTGTTGAAAATGAGACCAAACCATATAAAATGACCTCTACCCTCATTCAATCTGACAATGAGATCCTCAAAGAAGGCTGTATCTGTCATTAACTTCAACCAGTCTGTGAAACCAGGCCTCACTTAGATTTTGTCTGGCCAGTGTCTAAGCATTATTCTCACTGCAGTCATAAACCCAGCAAGTGTCATGGCAGACTCTGCATTTGACACCTTTGGTGGTAGGAGGGACCTGTCTTCAAACTAACATAACTGGGGAGATTCTGGTAGTGGTGTATCTAACCACTCTCCAATAGTATTGTGGATGCCCTGCCACACAAAACCATTTTACCTGTTGTTTTTGAATTATGACAGGTCTATAAAAGTTTGACTTATATGGTACATGCAATGATCTAATAAAATGCTTTCTGCAATAGCCAATTGAAAGAAATAAACTGAGCAATTAGGCCAATTTGAATAGTTGATCAAATTTAGGCAAGAAGGCTTTGTGATAACCCAATCCCTCTCTAGCAGAGAATGAAGTCATAAAACGACTGGACGTTTGGAGGACTGCTCCTCCATTGATGGTGGCCTAGGTCGATAAGCTGTATCTCACTGTAAGCTAGCTTCACCTCCAGAACTTCTTCAATAAACTGACGAGATTGCAATCAGATATTCACCCTGGCTTTCCTTTAGCCCAATTAACCACAAGTTAAGTGGTCTATCCCTGTTCTCTGCCTTGTGAATAGCCCTCTCCATCTCCTCACAGTGTTTTGCTCTTTTCTGTAATTCAGAGGCCAGTTGAGCATTTTCCGTCTCAATGACCATAAGTCAACCGTCTGCCTCATCCAGCCTTTCATATATGGTGGTAATGTCCATGCTAGTTTTAGTTTGTGCTGATTTAACACTGGACATGTCTTCTTGCATCTCTTTAAGTATTACCGCTAACTTTTTTTTATCGTGCATGGCCTTCTCCAGAGTAACCTGAAGTCCTGTTAGTGCATTTGTTGCAAGGCAAGTATTTAGTGTCATTCTGGATGTAGCGCCAACAGCCATGATTGTATTTTGCTTAGCTGTTCTAGATCTTGAGCAGCTGCAGAAAAGAAAAACATGGAGTAGGCACCGGCATCCAGTTGCTCCAAATGTATACTTCACTTCACTTTGGCTGTGTGTGTGTGTGTTTCACTAATTCATGATTGGGTTAAATGCAGAGACCAAATTTCCCAGAGTACCCAGAGTACCCAGATAGCAGACAGGCATTGAAACTATGTAGAATCAACATTGTATTGTCAACATTAAATCATTGAATCAATGTCGGATTTCGACGTTGATTCAACATCAGTTTACACCCTCAGTTAATACAATGTAGATTTTTTTTAGCTATATACTAGCGGAATTTCAATTGTATTTCAATTAATGTGAATATTGAAACAATATTGAAATTACAATGTAACTACAGATCAATATGCTTTCAATTATATTCCAATTGAAAATACCAAAAGAAATAGTTTAGTAATTTAAACTATAGATTATTTTATTATTATTCATTACACAGGTTGTCTGTTGAATACATCATGCATTAATTCATTAATTGAGTCATTATAGGCAAAAGTGGTGAATAGGCTTCATTGTCATTTGCAATGTAATTTTGTTAAATCTAATAAAATGTTTTGGAGAAAAAATAAATAAATCTGTAAAATAGTCTGGTGCCAATTTCCTGAGAACATTTTCTCTTAGCATGCTCTTAAGACTGAATATATATACGTTACCAAAGTTCTAGATGTGGTTCCCAGACAGTTTTGAGCAATGTAACGCAATATTACTGGTTACTATAACTCAAAGAAAATGGACTGCATTTATATAGTGCTTTTCTACTCCTACGAGCACTCAAAGTGCTTTACAATGTATGCCTTACATTCACCCTTTCACACACATACATTCACACACCGGTGGCGGAGGCTGCCATGCAAGGTGCAAACCTGTCACCAGGAGCAATTTGGCGATTAGTCTTGCTCAAGGACACTTTGACGGGGTCAGGCAAAGCGGGGCTCAAACCTACAACCCTCTGGTTGCTGCACCATCATTGCCCTAAGTAATTTGTTACATTACTTTCTCTAAACTGTAATGCGTTACATGACTCCTGTGTTACTTTTAAGTTCTCCTCACCAAAAGACACACACAAAACATATTTTATCATATCATATCTTGTGAAAAATATCCCTTTTTTTGTATCCCCACTTATTTAGGTCTATGGTGTTACGAGACACATTCTGAGTTTGAAAAAGGCAATTTAGAGCATAAGTGTCATTGTCCTAAGTGTCCACAGTCACACCATTGGTAACATCAGTAGCAGTATGGATCAGCTTTGTTGAGATTTAATCTTAAATTCAAACCAATGTTACTGGTTGGCATGTTTCTAGTTTCCAGGTAATTTGTCATCCTCAGTTTTTCACCCACTTAACTAGCACATACACCATGGTTAGGCAGACAAACAATTCACAAATATAAAAACAAAAGCATCAGACAACAGCTTAAACAATGTAACAAATAATGCTGAATGAAACAAATGGTTCACCTTACTCAGAATGAATGAATCCATGGCAGCTGTGAGGGGATGGTGTCAGAACCTTCCCAATGCCCTCACCTGTGTTTCTGTTACATAAAGGTTGGTCACAGTGGTCACAACAGTTATACCATTGAGAGAGCCATTTTACTCATCATTCATGGGCAATCCAAAAGAAAAGGGAGTACTCCGTACTGGTGTGTACCAGCCCACTTAAAGCACTGGTGAGGAGGATATACTGATGGAATGGCAGAAAGGAAGAGTAGTATCAGTGGGCTCTCTCAGAGAAGGAGCAAAGATAACAGTATTCAATATAGGTTCAAAAACATATGATTGTCTTCTTCCTGCAGTCAAATGGGAGAGAGAGGGGTGTGTGAATGCTCTGACTGATCAATGCAGCATGTGCTCCCACAACTAGGTCAATGCTTCGTATCTGTCCCCGTTCCTCAGTACTGATGGTCAAATCAAACCACATGATTTGGGTCTGTGGTGAGATGTGGTTAATCTGACACTCACAGTATGCTGAATGCTGTGTTGGATGAGAAGATCAAAATAGTAACAAATACACACCTAAAAAAGAGGCAAGAGTTCAGGGGATTCTCAGCTCTCAAACCAATTAAAGAGTTCAGAGTTGACAGCTGCATCAAAGTAATTAAATATTATTATATTATTGTTATCCAGTTAGAGGGCTGATATTTAGCATTTTTAAACATATCGGCATCTGTGCCATTTGTGACAGCTTTTCAGCTGTTGCTTACAGGTAGTGAACTAAAACCACTGTCCATGGGGTTGTATTACTACTATCAGTGCTGATGTTGTCAGTTTCTGGCATAAGAGAATTTCTATCTAAATGCCAGCACTGGTGGATGGTTAACAAATGCAGGTTCAGCAGGCAAACGCAATATGTTTCAGGGCTAATTCAGTGATATTCCTTGTCAAACTGTTGTCATCCAATCAATACAGTAATATGCCACAGAATTGGCTTGTCATTGATGGGTTTGATATCAGCTGCCTTTTGTATAGCAAAGTGAATGGAGTTCCCTTCTTTTGAGCTTGTTCTTATTTATCCACTTACACGTGTGCATTTCACTGACAGTTGTCACTGTAACTGTGAGCATGCAGCCACTTCTGCATTAACCGCTGCCAGGGACGCACAAGGGCTTGTAGTGTGGTTAGACAGAGCATTAGCTGTGAACTTTGCACCGTTTCCTGTTAGTGTTTCTGCTTGGCCATATCTGCAGCATACCTGCAAAATGCAAAATGGAAAGCAAGGTATGATGACGGAATTATGGTTGGTATGATAACACCCACAGCCAGCACACAGTATTTAAAAGACAAATGTGATGCTCACTACATCTTTTTATTAGGACATTCGAGTTGCATCATTGCTGTAAATGTATTTTGTTATTTCAGGTCAGGTTAGGACAGATGGAGCACTTCAGGTTTGGGTTTCCTTTCAAGCCCTAGCAGAACACTAGCAAAAGAATATGTCAACATTTGGAACCACTCATATGAATATGTAGAGAATTCTACAAAGTATTAACTTAGGTGTGAAGGTCATGTTAGTCCTACATGAGTAAGGTCACATTAGACTTCAGTCTCCGACAGAGCACTAGAGACAGACAAAAGGGAAAACGCAGGGAACCTGGGAACCAGATCCACGAGGCATCTCATCAGTCTTACTGGCTGAAACTTTGAAGTTCCTCTTCATGGACTGTGATAGGATATATAAAATATGTTGCAATATCAGAGGCATGATAAGACCGCACCTCAATGAGAAGTAAAACTCAAAGAAGGCAGAGGGAAGTGAAGTCCACTATCCACATGCAATTTAAATAGGCTATATATAAGTCTTGATGATCCTGCAAAGTTATTGTTGCTCAATGTCATCTGAACTGCCCTGCCACCCTTAAGTGAAACATTTTAGTATGTTTCATGAGTTATCTTTGGTTCAGCATAACTTTCCAATTTTATCAATTTACAAAACACGAACAGGTTTAGATTTTGTATCTAAATGTAAATCACTGACCATCAAAATCATTTTGATGAAATTTTGAAAATTGAAAATATTTTGAAATATGTTTCATATATGTGTATATCTGGTGCTTATATTTTCAAGGGACATACATGGCCATACACTTTATACATGTTGTGTGCATACTGTATTGTCTACATACTGTATTGTTGTATATTTTTTATGGAAAGATGGATTATTTTTCAACTGCATTTTATAGTTCTATAGGATGTATCATAAATGTGATGATGTAGGGTCATGTTGTAGGGTCCTGGGTCATGATGCCAGTTCTGTTTTGGCATGTCCATTTTATCTTATGCAATGATGGTGTTTATGGGAGTATTTCTGCTCAGCCTTTGGCACACTGATCATGTCCATCAAAACCTAAATCACTTTATTAGGCTATAGAATGTGGTAATGCAAAGTCAACAAAAAAAAATATTTGCAGGTCAACACCCCCACCCCACATCCTTTTCTGCATTCAGTTCCTCTCTTTGCAGTACACTCAACCACCAAACACCCACTACCCACATCATGTGCACTACAGGCTTCAACAGCAAGTGCAACTAGAGTGTAAGTACATGTCACATTTATCCAGTATTGAGATATTCTATATTTGTATTTAGGAACTACTCTTTTTACAGCAATGTAAGAGATTCACAAGATTAGTAGTTCATTCATGGTCAGTCCTCCAGTTGTTGCATCCTCGGGTTAATCTTTGACATTCTCAGATTATTATGTGTTGGTTGTAGAATTTGTGTCTTCTATTGTATTGCTGCAGGTCTAAGTGTTGGAGTAATAATGAATGACTCAAACACCTCAAACACCTCTCATGATGGGCTCCAAAGTCTGATAAGCAGTACACTGAATACTTTCTCCCCTCCCAGGTGAGACCAGCTGCTTTGGCCACTTGCCGCAAATGGCTTCACAGTTTTGTTCACTTGTGTTCCTTTAAGTCATCACTAATGCCATGAACATGACATGTTTAAAAGTCAAGATGTCATTCTTTCATTTTGTAGTAATTTATTCTTAGGAATGTGAATTAATCAAATACACACAGTCATTGAGGAAATGACAATAAATTGAATGAAAGCTCAATTCTGCAAGAGACAGCTGGCACTGCATTTCACTGGAGTTTTAATTGGTTGGTTGATTGGTTGATTTTTCAAATTCTGTTGCTATGTTGTTTATGTTGTTTACAACAAAAAAGCCTCCATGCAGTCCCATTTCTGTTTTTTTCCTGAGTTGCTTTGGTGCATTTTATCGCAACAGTGTAAAACAGACAAAAGAAAAAAGACCAATGACATGGAACCAATAACTGTTATTCTTGTACTTTGTTCTTCTCTACAATGTAAATGTGGGCCTAGGGGTGTGTTTTGTGGAGGAAAGTGTGGTGCACAAGAAATCCCAAGTGGTCCACCAGCAGATGCAATGCTAGAATATCATTTGTGTAGTGTTCTTATTCTGTATGCAGATGCAAGGCTAGCATATAATTTGTGTAGTGTTCTTATTCTGTATGCAGATGCAAGGCTAGCATATCATTTGTGTAGTGTTCTTATTCTGTATGCAGATGCAAGGCTAGAATATCGTTTGTGTAGTGTTCTTATACTATATGCTATGCCGTGGCTGCCAACACTCCCGTGTTTCTCCCATATTTCAGATCCACCTCCCGCCCATTTTGTCATTTCTCCCGTAACTTACCAAGCCCAAACTTCAATCAGATTAATATATTTCCCATCGTTCATTGCCCCTGCAAAAAATCTCCCAGATTCTGCCACTCAAATATGGGCAGGTATGTGCTATGCAGTATGCACAACACCAAAGCAAAAATCAGGTCAGGTATGGGCTAAAATAGTCTGATTTCTGTGTAATATCTGTCATCACTCACAACTGACAGAATCGTGCTAAACTGACCACAACAAAGGCGTAGGTTTGGCATAACAAACCCAACCTAAACAAATAGTCAGTGGTGAAAAGGTGTTACCTTATCACAGTGGTTAAAGTGTTACTTTAAAATTGTCACTAAATAATTAATCTGACTGCAGTATTAATTCACCCCTGACTAGCTTGGATGTGAGTGTTCTAGCCTGGTTTATCATACCACTGTCTATCCTGGGAAAAAAACCCAAAACAAAACACATTGATTACTGAACCCTGGTCACTGGATCCAGGTTATAATAATACTACCCCCATAACTTTCCAAAGATTCAAACAGAATATAAACGTGGCTTGTTAGATTTTTCAGGTCCAACTTGTCATTTTCTACAATGCTTGTGGTGCTGATTAAAACTTTTTTTTATTTAAAAACATTGTAGCTATTTGCTATAACCAACTTAGGCAGAGTGGGTGGGTGAAACTGCTCTCTCTTCCTGGCATAGTGTTTCTAAAGTGGCCGATAAACTGTGGTTGTATGGCTCAAGGGCACAACAGTGGCAGCAGTGATTACTAGGAAAAAGTATTTGGATAAAAGCATCTGTTCAACGCATAAATGTAACTATAAAGTAGGTGTATAACAACCTGTTTAAATGCACAGGAATGCAGGAAATGGCATCTACTTTATTACATTTTTCTAGAGGAGGATCCCCAGACCTCCCCCAGCTTCCCAAGATAGCAAAAGGCTGGTGATCTACTGCCGGCCCACCAGCAGCCCACTGGAGGCCAAACTGGTGGTCTGCTGGTGTTTCTGCTCATCGGTTCTCTGACAGTCCGCTGCCGCTATTTCACCATATATCCTATGGTGTTTCCCTGAGAACAACATGATAAAAAATTAAGGACCAGACACCAGTGTACTGCCAGCCTCTTGCTATCAGAGTGTTTAAGTTTTATCATGTTCTGAGAAATGCAGCCACAGACAAAAGCCACCCGCCAAAATTAAACCATTTGTGCATAGTGCAGCATAGTGCATAGTGCAGTATTTAGCA
This sequence comes from Tenualosa thibaudeaui, assembly GCA_027481765.1. Classification (NCBI taxonomy): domain Eukaryota; kingdom Metazoa; phylum Chordata; class Actinopteri; order Clupeiformes; family Clupeidae; genus Tenualosa; species Tenualosa thibaudeaui. The sequence continues at coordinate 4,788,983 of JAIFZK010000015.1, read as the reverse complement.
TGTGCTGATTGTGTTCCTGCTCTCTTCAGTTTTGCTCTAACAAGTTCTATCACAGAGGAATACCAAAACCATTTCAATGCAGTTGCAGTTCAGTTCTGATCTGAGAAATGCACTAAAGCAACAGAGAACACCAACCTATTTTGTCTCCTTTTGTGCACATGCATCTCTCATAACTATATGCAAACTACAAAAATCAAAACAAAAAGAAACAGTGGATCATTATGCGTAGTTGACGCCCAAAAGAAAATATAGTCTGTCTTTGTCTCTGTCAGTCTTTTGGAGTGACAAGTCCTTCCACCGTCGTTTATGGCATTGAAGGCACTGAAAATGTCTATGCAGTTCTATACAGTTCCGGTTATGACTGTGTATATGGATGCATGATACAGAGACCAAACTGAGAATTCAAAACATCAACTGAGAATGGATGCAGTGCAGTCCTACAGCACTTAACATAAATGAAATGTAAAATACAGCACTGAATATAAATGAAATGGCAAGTCTGGACAGAGAAATGCTTGGCCTTCCTTTGTAACATGTGTATTTGTGTTTGTTTTCAGTTGTTCACGTGTGCTGACTGTGTTTCTGTTCTTTTCAGCAATGTAGCTAACATTTTTACCACAGAGGAGATTACAATTGATTATTATGAGGCTGAGAAAATTCTATGCAAGTACGAAGGTCTTCCAGTCAGCTTCCTGCCCGCTCTTTACTCCATCTACTTTGTGCTGGGGCTGCTGGGTAATGGCCTGGTTGTGTGGGTGATCATTAAGGGGGTGCGTCTGCGCAGCATGACGGACGTGTGTTTGTTCAACCTGGCGCTGGCCGACTTGGTACTGGTCTTCTCACTGCCCTTTCTGGCACACCAGGCCCATGCTGAGTGGGTGTTCAGTGATGCCATGTGCAAACTGGTGCTCAGCCTATACTATGTGGGCTACTACAGTGGCATCTACTTCATCACCCTCATGGGCGTGGATCGCTACCTGGCGGTCGTGCACGCCGTCTACGCCCTGCGTGTCCGCACGCGTACATACGGTATCCTCGCCAGTGTGGTTGTCTGGATTACTGCTATTTTGTCCTCCTTCCCTGAGGTGCTTGTCCTGAAATTATCTAACCAGAATTCCAGCAACATGTCAGTTTGCATTCGAGACTACAACGACAACACGGATCTGCGTGCTTGGGGCACCTTCAAGATGACCATCGTGGGCTTCATGATACCACTGACAGTCCTGACCTTCTGCTACAGCCAAATCCTGCACAGACTCCTGCACATCCGCGTCGGCAAGCGGCAGGCGGTGCGGCTCATTGTTGTGGTGATGGTAGCCTTCCTGATTTGTTGGATCCCGTACAATTTCTCGCTGTTCTTCTGGGGCCTGCATATCAAGAGCTATTTTGATGACTGTAAATCCAGCAATGCCCTGCTTCTAAGTCTGAAGATCACAGAGGTGATAGCCTACAACCACTGCTGGCTGAACCCCCTGCTCTACGTGTTTGTGGGGGAGAAGTTCAGGAGGCACCTCTTGCGTCTGCTCAGCAGTAGCCCCTGCATCAAGTGCGACTTCCTCAAGGCGTACCTCATCACGGCAAGTGCTGGCTCCATTTACTCACGTACCACCAGTATGGATGAGCGCTTCACTGCAGTGTGACACACACACACACACACACACACAGAGCCACACCTTTCTACGGACTTCCACTCGATTATCATCTCCCTGCAGTAATTTAATTCCATTGTGTCAAGAGCCGATCCAATGTTTTTCAACTTAAACACCTCCAGGCAAATCTCTAGCCCTTTGTTTGTCAATCTGGGGTCTGGGGACCCCCAGTCCGTGAAAAACTTTGCTACAAAATAGCATCAAGCATTTAACTGAACTAATGGTACACCTGTAAGGTCAAACTTGTGTTGTAATTATGAGGGGTCCTTTTTTCTGCTCCATGAGCTGTCCCCAGTCCAATAAAGTTTGAGAACCCCTGCTCTAGACAACATGGTACTTAGGCAATTTTGACATAATGTAATTTCTGCAGCATTTTGAGATGTTTTAACCTAAAAGTTTTACACATAACAGACTGCAGTTAATTTGATCTAGAAAGATCTAGAAGCCTTTAACAACCATTTAACAATTATAATTAAACTTCTAAACATAACAAAACATGGCAAGGAGAAGGAGCCCACCCCTGGCCATGGCAAGTAGAAGGAGCCCACCCCTGGCCTCAGTGCTCCCAGTGTAGTGTTATTGTTTTGGCAACAGGCTCTTCTTGTTTGTTTCCAAGTCTTGGAACCAGGGCTCCTGGATATTTGCACAGTGCCTGCATAGAATGGAGAGCTAAATGTTACAAAAAGTGTTGCAAACTGTTTAGCATAGTTGACAGCATCTACTAACAGAAATTATCTGTTGTAGTCCAGATTTGAAACAGGCCACACTTTTGATGTAGTCCAAACCGGATTGTGGTTTCATCATTCAATGCTGACTACGTCACAGAAAGAGAGATAAACGTGTTTCACCACAGATAGAGGAAAGTCAAAGAGGAAATTAGATTACCAGCAAACAGCAGGGGGAGGAAACAAAATTGTCACCCTGGACCAATATGTTTTGTCTTTTTACATGTGAAATAAGTATAACTCCATACAGACATTTTAAAGTTGTGTGTGGTTCTCATGGAATACTTTAGGTTTTGAGTCATGCTGAGCTCAGCTTTGCATTCACCTACACTGCATTTAATAATGTCCACACATGGAAGAATGAAGCTAATTTTAGGAGTAGCCTAGAGCTGATTTGCATGTTAACCTCAGGGGATATTTAGGCAACATGGTGCTTGAGGCATTGTCAATATGGTTGTTTATTTTGTTAGTTTGTTCACATTCTATTGCCATGATTTTTGGATGTTTTAACTTAAATATATCACACATTTTATAGCCATTTTATACTTTTTCAAGACGTTCACATAGGTCTATGAGTTTCAAATTACTACCTGAATCTTCCCTCCTCTTTTTCTGTTCTCTTCAGAACAGACTGTTTCTCATTACTCCAGTCTCGTTAAGGAATGGGTTGCCACAGTATAATAATCTATCCCATCTATCCTGCGTGAATTTAGCTAGTCTGATTACAAAAACCTGATGCATGTTGTTACTATACTTGCATAATATTACAGTATACTATACTTGATGCATGTTGTTACTGTACTTACATAATATTATAGTATACTATACTTGATGCATGTTGTTTCTGTACTTGCATAATATTATTTGTATTAGGATAATACAGACCAGTGTTGTGGCAAACACAGTTGACATATGAATCTTGTGTTTATGCTTTGTACATAGGCCTACATATTTGCGTATTGAGTCTGCATGTAAAGCCTGCTGCAGACATAGATTTACAGTCACAGTCTTAGCCAGTGCTGCAGTCAGTAGCCTACACTCACTGCCACACCAGAGGTTTCCCAGACATCTTTTCCATCCCCTGTCATTCTGAGTGGACTCTCCTGTTCAGTAGTATGAGTCTGAGTGGACTCTCCTGTTCAGTAGTATGAGTCTGAGTGGACTCTCCTGTTCAGTAGTATGAGTCTGAGTGGACTTTCCTGTACAGTAGTATGAATCTGCAAGCTTAGTTCAGTTGTCAGTAATCTTAGTCATCCTTTGTATACAGTGAAGTTCAAGATGACGTCTGTATTCTTAGTCATTCTTTGCATGTAGTTAGGTTTACTTGCCAGGAAATTTGTGTACTATGTAAAATCTAAGTGAAGTTTGAGTTCATGTTTCCTGTATGTAGTCATTCTTTGCATGTTGTTAGGCTTGCTTGCTAGTATAGCTATGTAAAATGTTATGACTTCTTGCACAGGCTCCGCTATGACTGTTTCCACATTGATCATTTTTGACCAAAGTGTTGTAGAGAGCAGCGTAGCAATTCTGTCCACAACTATTATTACTACATCCTGCTCTGACTGTGTCTGTGTGTTTGTGCAATATGTGTGCGTGTGCAACCCACATGGCAACAACCCACAATAAATACAGTAGTGCATATGGTCCATGAAATCTCTCTCTCTCTGTCAATCAGGTGACCAAGCTGAAACAGAGTACTCCTCTCCTTGTGCAGGTGGGGTCAACTGCTTAGGCATTTTAAGTTCTGACAGGAGGTGCTGGTACTACATTTAATTTATGAATGTGTGTGTGTGTGTGTGTGTGTGTGTGTGTGTGTGTGTGTGTGCGTGTGTGTGTGTGTGTGTGTGTGTGTGTGTGTGTGTGTGTGTGTGTGTGATGTGTGTGTCTGTGTGCATGTGCTTTATTTTCTTTTGTACTACAAGAGTGGCTGTCAGGTTGATATCATCTTTATAGCTAGTTCATCTAAAGAGTCGGAGGTTGGGAACATAGTAACAATTGGAAACTTGCTAACAGGCAAGTCAGAAGAAGAAACACAAATACGACTGCCAGCACAAAACAAACACAATATGCTACTCACTTCTGTCTTCTATTCTTTTAAATTTCCACTTTGAGACTCTGGGTGGACTGGAACCTTAAAGGATTATAAGAGTATTCTAACCCAAAGCCCTGCCCAAAGCCCCCTGAGCAGATCAGATCTAGTCTGACAAGTCAGGCTATAAGCAACTCTCAGGGACAAAGCGATATGATAGCGATCAGGAGAACAGCAACTGAGGCCCTATGGTTCGTTTCTAGACGTACTTGCATAGCAAAACCATTTGCTACCGCTAAGGTAGGTCTAGATTTCTAGGCTAGATTAAATCCTGAGTGTGAGGGATATGTGATGAGGCTTCATTATGTTGTTATCATGCACTGAGGCTTTGTTAGACAGGTGGGGCTTGAAAATTCTCCACCCTCTAAAGTGTGGAGTGACAGAAATGGTTGAGAACCACTGTCATAGGATCATGTGACCTTTAACTTGTATCCAGGCACGATAATCATGGTGAGGTTGACTGGGAAACATATGCCCCCTAGTGGACATAGCAGGTTTAAAGCCAGTATCATGATCATGCTCTGTTTTGTGTACTGTGCCACATTAGGAGTAGATCCATGTCACAACTTGTGACTAACTGGTAAATAAATGACTGTAGTGTTACATCTTACTGTACTTTCTGTGAAATTAACACATTTATAAGTGGACTGTGTACTCATATGTAGTCATAAATCAAAAATTAGAAAGCTTTTCAATTACACATCTAAAACCAGTCTATTCGGTGAACCCATCTCATAACAAAAAAGCCCATAATGGCCATAAATGTCAAATCTAATCAGTGTAGTTTTTGCCATCTAGAAAGTCTTTATGAATTGCTGACCTCCCAGTTCTACCAGCATCTATCAAAATGAATAAGAAACCCCAGGGAACCTCTCAGTTAGTCATATAAAGATTCTGTGGGCTAGTTTATGTACCAGACTGAGTTGCTAGAAAGAGCTCCTTTGACCCTTAACGGGAATGTCCCAATTTCATTGGCTATAAATGTTTTTCGGTGACAGTCTAGTATGCTTTTTCCCCCAAAGAAACGGTTTCACAATGATACATTTCCCTGAAAAACACATCACCGTGTTGTATAAGGGAAAACTACAAAGAAAAAGATTAAGATGGATTCAGAGTTTCTGAGAGAGATCATGGAGATAGCTGGGGTTGTATGCAAACTAGCTGTAACAGAAATAATGTCTATGAGTGTGCACACTGACACAACCCACCTGAAAATGTCACCCTTTGGCCATGTTCCTGTACCCATCCAGTACCCATACTACTGTGAATAAATGTATACAAAATCACTTGACTGTTTTCTTAACTGTCTCTTTGGAAAAAGATCACATCTTTAAAAATAAGCGCATCCTTTTTCTTTACACCTATTCTTCATATCTACTTATCTTCTAAGTTTCCTGTTCACACTACAGGTAATGGAAACAATATGCAAAACAATACCTTAAAATTGTTTCACATCTGAATCTTGAGAGGAAATGCGCTTTGTAAACAGGAGGCACAGCTATCACACCTTTACGCTCTGCTAGTCATCCAACTGTGCATTCTGCTGATAAAATCTGTTCCATTTCCTTATCAGATATCTCATCTACAGACAGGTTGTGAGGTGAGCAGTACATGTGCATGTGCATGTGCATGTGCATGTGCAAAGACATAAAAAAACTTCCTGATTGTTTCCGGCTATTTTTTTCTAACTCTGCACAGGACTTCACTTGCAGATAGCAACACCTTTGAGGTCATCACCCTTTGATCACTATCATGATAGCGTGAGTGCTAACATCCAAGCAACCACAGTGGGGATGCCTGTAGCATGAATGTGAAAAGCTCTGAGGAGCGCTCTAAAACCAGGGACAGTTTGGAAGTTTAGACGTAATAGAGTTTTTTCAAGGGACCCTCAATGCCAGTAGCCAGCGACCAGAGGCAAGGCAAGAATTCGAACACCTCAATCATATTTCTATGCCCTGCTGAGCCTGCACTGTAAAAAACATTAAGTAAAATGTTGTAAATGTAAAAAAGTAAATGTAACTGGTCTCTTTCAAGTGCAGTCTTTTTCAAGTTACGTTAACTCAAAGAAAAAGAGGCTAGTTATGTTTACTTAAGTTTGTGGCAATGAGTTTCCACCAATTTTTCAAGTAAGCTTTCCCTTTTCTTTTTTACAGTGTAGCATAACTTGAAAGAGACTAGTTATGTTTACTCAGACTAGTTATGTTTAATTAAGTTGTTTGAGGCAATGAGTTTCCACCAATTTTTCAAGTAAGCTTTACTTTTTCTTTCGGACAGTATGTTTGTGGTTTAGTTTGATGTATTGTACTTAGTGTTGGCCACAGAAACTGTTGGTGGTCACACAGATGTGTGATCTCCTTAGTTTTAGTGTCAGGCTACTCAGTAAGTAGCCTTGGAGATCATCTCAAATAATCATATTTTATTTTTGATGTTCAGTCATCATGTTCCACTTTCCCACCATTTAGTTCACAAATGGTGATGAAGGGATTCAGAAGATGGGTTTCAGTTACAGCTTTGCATATTGAAAGACAATTTTATGAATGGTTGGTGTTTTCTTTGTAATGCAATGCTATTCAAATATATTCTATTCCCTCATGATGCCATTTCTGTCAGTTTAACCACAAATGCATGCCAGTTCTGTCAGTTTAACCACTAATGCATTCACCCCACATTGTACATACAGGAGGGTGATAGACACACTGAAAAATAGTTAAAGTGTTACAACGCCACAGATGTGCCACAACTGCATGTTATGTTAATTCACTAATGTTATGCATTCACAAAATACAAGTCTGTGGTGTCTGCTGAGGTACCCGTGTGGTGAGTTTTGATGGATGCCTGATTGCATGGTTGTATGTTTTTTAATGTATGCTTGTATTCTCGTTTGAATGTTGAATGCGTTGCTGATAGGTTGTAAGACTTGTGTTCCATCTCCACGCTTCCCCTGGACACCAGGACACTTTTCCTGAACTTGTAGTGAACTGACTCTCCTAATTTTATTTTGCTGTTTTAATCTTTCAATTCTATTATTTTTAAGGCCTGAGATATGTCTCCTAAAATGTCTCATTATGACTTGAACAAGTCCAGATGTCTACTTCAGAGCCACTATGATATGCTGTGTTAGAATAAACAGATATGCTGTGTTAGAATAAACATTTGAAAGAGAAGATAAGTTTCTATCAGCCTTCAAAACCCACAAGGGTGCTTTTAATAACACTCTCTATGCTACTGCTATGAAAACACGCACCTTCAGATGTCACTTCCCTATTTTAAGTAAAGAACACTACAAATGTCATAGTATTTCATCTGCTTTAATCTTCATTAATATAAATATGCAGAGATATAATTTCTGTACACAGAAATATACACACACAAACAAAACAAACATTTAGAATGCGAGTCATGTATAAAATCATGTCCAGTCCCCTGTTTGGCTGTGTAAAAACTATACATTATAAAACAAATAAGACTTAATAACACATAGCCTTAAATCAAGAACTACATCAATGTTTTTTTGAAACCTAATGGCTGAACAGAAGTTATATGTCCTACATCTCAGGGCCTAAAACTCAAGCGGTATTGATACCAAGGCTAAAAAGAAGCAAACCGCAGTCTAGGAACGGGAGAGATACACACTCAAATCATTACTGAAATCACTTCATTGCTGTGTTCCAAAGAATGGCCTAGAGACTGACTCACAGAAACATGAGGAGCAGCTTGGCAGAGCAGATAGGGGTAAAGGTGTGAGTGTGTGTGTGTGCGGGTGTGTGAATGCGTGTGTACGTGTGTGCAGGGGGCCCAAATCATCAGCCACCCTGCACTAGGTACAGCCTCAGGGAACGCAAACGCACCTAGCATGCACAGAAAATTAGTACACTACAACATTTTTATTTTGCCACAGAAATTAGAGGAGCTCATTAATACAAGCTGAAGCACTCACTGTCACAAGAAACCAACGAATCAAACTAAAACACAGGCAAAAAGAAAAGCAAACACGCTATGCACTTATCACCAAGTTTAAGCGTCACAACCGTTTAGGAAGGAGGCATAGAATGGGGTGAGCCAAGGACAGCTTTGGTTTACGTAGAACTCAATTGTGTGGGAGATAAAGAACTGTATGACAAACACCTTGTGCGACACTAACCTCAGAAACCTGACTCGAGAAAGAAAAGAGATATTCAGAGGCCATTTAGCAGACTACTGTAGAAACTTTTTAAGTGAGATCATACTGAACACAGGGAATTGCGACTTAACTGAAAGGGCCTTACATGGTCCTGGTAGAGTATCTCGGAGAGTGTCGAGGCTGTGGTTGTAACTGACTCTAGCTCAGAACTGGGCATAGGGTCAGGCTATAGAGGGTTGGCGTGATCTCTAGAAACTAAAGTAAGGGCAATGGTATTTGGTTGATGATTTTTTTTATTCCAAAGCAACACAGACTCACTACAGCAGATCAGAAACTGAACCAAGGCCAGCCACAGATATCTAGAGGTTTGTCTCCCTTCAGCTTGTTTTTGTCATGAACCAGAGTGACCAGTGTTTTACCAGCCATTTGTTCCCAACGGCCTGAGCACATCATTACATCATTACATTACAACAAATGTGATCTTCAGTTGGCAACATTCACATATTTATGATTGGGACCGTGTCTGGCCCCGAGCTTACACAGAGTCAGCTTTCTGGCTGGTGTGTCTCTGAGCTATGCCTTCTCTCCATGCAGACAGACAGACACTGCAGCCAAAGGAGACTGGTTGAGAGCATGTACCCGCATGAGTTAAGAAAGCATGGTGGATGACTTGACAACACAAATGAACCGACACAATTGAAGATTACACGCTTTAAATTTTGTAATTTCAATTTTGTGACTGCATTTGCACAACAATGTCTTTAAACAATGTCAGTGAGTTTTTTTTTTCTTTACCGTCTCATTCGAGATCTCAAAATATGAATCCTCTGAAAGTAGAATGTCTTTTCACATTTTCGCGCTCCATAGAAAATGTAATCTCTTTAAAAACAAAAGCAAAAACACCAGGGTTTCCACAGAGCACTGGGCACTGTGCTCACTAGCTTCCGAGTCTGGTAGAAAGCAGGGAACTACAAGCTGCAGCCAACCAGCCCTGGGTCACAGGGGACAGAACAGGGGATATGGCCCCCATGAAGCTCTGGTCTGCAGCACAAAGTGTTCCATCTAATGCAGTGTGTGTGTGTGTGTGCGTGTGTAGCTCTGTTATAGCAGCAACATGCAGCAGAATTACCACAGATAGAAACATCTAGTGCAGCAATGTGTTTACTCAGAACATTACACTGTGTGTGTGTGTGTGTGTATGTGTATGTGTGTGTGTGTGTGTGAAAGAGGAAGAAATAGTCCTGTGTATTAGTGTACTTGTGTTGGAGCATGTGTGTGTCCATGTGTTGTCCAAGTGTGCACGTAAGAGGAAGCAATTGTCCTGTGCTATTGGTCATGCAGGAAGGAGGCTGAACAGTATAGTGTGAGAATATATACTGTTGATGTGGTTGGACGGTCACACACCAGGGGATTCTGGGCCGGGTCTGGCCTGGACATGGCTCAGACATGGCCCCCAGTATGTCTGATACCTCCCCATCCAACTCCTCTTCCACAGGAGAAAGGACAGCAAGCAGGAGTCAAGAGTGTCTGTCGGCCTACATGTCCATGAACGTCTGATGCAATGTCTACGGCTGTATAGATTTCACCGAACTGCTAGTTTTTGGGCTGTTATGTATATTGGTACTGTTATGTACGTTGGTACTAGTCTGGATAGTGTTTCATAACTGTGGCTATTAGACTGAGTTTTGAAGGCTGGACATAAAGACCTTGATATTCGGTCCTGCAAGCTATGTTATTCTAGTTCACATGCTGTTGTTTCTGATGCTATGGTGTGAACCATTAGATTGTATATTGTAAGCAGATTTTGAGGTGTGTGTGTGTGTGTGTGTGCAGCTGTGGGCTGTGAGTGTATAAAGTACCGGACGCTGAGTATTGCACGGCTGTTGGGTGTTTAGCGTTGGATGTTGAGAGGTAGGTGTGGAATGCAATGTGCTGAGGGTTGGGTTTTATTAGGAACCGGGTGGTGGATGGCCCGGCTCTAGATGCGTACAGAATGCAGAACGGACAGACAGCAGCTGCCACTGGAATGGACCCGGTTCTGGCCGTGTCCAGATAATACCTGTCCAGGATCCAGAACCAGGTCCCCCCCTGGGTCAGCTGCTCTCTATGGGGCTACTGGCTGGGGACTGGGCTGTGGAGGGGTGATGGGGGGCTTCGGGACTGCTGCATGCTCTTGGCCACCAGCAGTAGCTGTCTCCAGCGACCCCAGCGGCCTCCGCCTTTTTCTTCTCTTCAACCACCTCCTTTTCCTCCTTCATCTTCTCTTCCTCCTCCTCCACATGTTGGCTTGGGGGATCGTGGTGTTCAGAGAGACGCTGGAGAGGCCGCTGCTGCTGCTGCTGTCAATCTGGGAGAAGGTGAGGAAGATAGAGCACAGGGGTGGGTGGAGAGAGAGGGTCAGGAGAGAATACTGAGAAAGGAGAGAAAGTTATGTGTGTGTGTGTGTATGTGTGTGTGTTTTTAGATTTTAATGGTAGGAAAAAGAGAGAATGTCAACATGCGAGTAAAAATCCATTAGCCCATTGATCAACTCTACAACTGAATGTGGAGTAAAACAAACCTGTCAGCCCAGGGGGCACAGGACCGTATGAAGAAATGTACTGCATCTACAAGTCTCTGGTGTTTGGTGTGTGGTTTTGGGACTAGGCCTAATCTATATAAAGGTAAATAGCGCTGAGAATGTGATTTGGAGTTGTTTTACAGAAACCACATTATAAATAGCTGGAACAATTGCATATTAGTTTGGCCTCTGTGAAGACCTTGTTTAAAGCCTGGGACTCAAGTAGGCCTCAGGGCCAGAGCGTAGAGGTAGGGTACCTGGAGGGCGTTTGCCCAGGGCTGGGGAGCGGGGCTGGTGGGGGTGCTGGGGTGGTCGGGAGCGTGTGGCGCCTGCTCCAGTACCACTGCTGCTGCTGCTAGAGGCTCCAGGGCTGCTCCCACCCATATGGCTCCTCTGGTACTCTATGGGAGAGGTCAGCGCTAGGGCGGAAGGAAGGACGAGAGCAGAGAAAGTTATAGCAGTGTAAATGTACTGGACATAACCTAAGCACACCCCCCCCCCCCCCCCCCAACCCATACATATACACACTCACACACCATTGAGGAAGTTGCGCTGATTCTCCAGGATGAGGCTGATCTGGTGCCGCCAGGCTCGGCCCACGGCTGGACTAAGCGCCTGGAGAGTGAAGCGCTCAACACTGCCCCCTGGTGTCTGGGAGGTCAGCACCAGCCTGCCAGGGTCTGCGCTCACAGCCTCCTCCAGACGAAGCCCGCTCACCTGGATTATAAAGGTCATGACCTTTTATAAGATAATGCTGCTACATGTTATAACAAAGCATCTGCATCATTATCGGAAGCAATTCCACAACTTCTTCATGGCTGAATCCTATTATGAATCCCAGAGTTTTCCTTTAAGTTTTATTAGATTCAGGGCTTCAAGTTAGGAGGTTCAGCCCCTGAATTTCTTTGTGCTTCACACATGAGTTTATCAGCCTGATTCCTAAGGCAGCTTTCAGCCAGCTGCAATCTGTCCCATCTTTACTGGTATGCCTGCACCAAAGGCATCTAACAGCTGATCCCTGAACAGTTAGCGAGTCTCTTCCAGTAGAGTTAATAGAGTTAAAGGATAATTACACTAGACTGTGTAGGTGTGAGTCTGCAGTACTTTCTTTACGTTCTTCAATGTTATTTTATTTGTTAGTAGATGTGTGTATTTGTTTGCTACTATGCTGTTTTTGAGTGTGTGTGTGTGTGTGTGTACCTTGATGCTGTTTTTGTAGAGGTAGGCAGGGGTTGAGAAGCCTTTCCTGCGGTCCAGGGGTTCACTGAAGATGATGATCTGCTCGAAGAGGAAGACGCGCCGCTCCTTCATGCGTGAGAGAGGCCCCGTCTCTGCCTGGCACACCTGGAAACTGTCCTGCAGCAGCAGCTGCCCTTGAGCTGTGATTTTACCCTGGAGAACACACACACACACACACACATACACATGCAGACACACACGCACAAAAACACACACACAGAAATGTATTTCATGTTGGGTCAGCTTATCAGTGTATTGTAAGTGTTCAAGTTATGGTTTGAAATCCAAACAGCTGAAGGCTACAGACATGGCGCTGATTCACCTCAAAGCCCTGCAGGCGTCCTACATTCATCATGTCATTACATCGCTTGGGGACAATACACATGACCTCCACTGCTTTCTGCAACACAAACACGCAATACACACTTACAGAGTGTTCTCTTAACCACCCCAGATGAACTGAAGTATGTCCTTCCATAACAGTCACAGAACTCAGCAGTTTCATTGAATGGGACTGGACTCTTCTGTTGATCTAAGTGCTGCAGTAAACTGCCTGACCTCAAGAGTCTGACTTAGAGTAAGTTTGGTTGACAGAGTGTGTGTGTACTGTCAGTGTTCAAGACTTCCTCTACTACTACTTCTACTACTACTACTACTAATAATAAATAGGTTTTATATAGCGCTTTTCTGAACACTCAAAGATGCTTTACATAGAGATACATGCATGTATGGACATACAAAGACATATACAAACAAATACAAAGGTTCAACAGAGGTAGGAAAAACAGCAGGACAAGACAGATCAGGAGGGAGGGAGGGTGGGCGGTGCAGGGAGATGGCATGTCAGCAGTTGTATGCAGTCTTGAAGAGGTGGGTTTTGAGATGGTGTTTGAAGGACAGCAATGTATTCGTTTCAGATGGGCCAGGGGGAGGGAGTTCCAGAGGGTGGTGGCAGCAATGGCGAAGGCTCTGTCACCCAGAGTGCGGTATTTGGTACTGGTGATGGGAGTGAGGAGGTTGGCGTCAGCAGAACGTAGTCGGCGGGTTGGAGAGTGGCGATGGGGGAGGTCTGTCAAGTATGAGGGTCCAAACAAGATGCTATTGCAGTAGTTGAGTCTGGAGGTGATGAAGGCGTGGATCAGTGTTTCTGCAGCTGAGGGGGAGAGAGTGGGTCGGAGGCGTGCTATGTTGCAGAGGTGGAAGTAGGATGTTTTGGTGACCAGGGGGGAGGGAGTGACAGAGTGACCGTCGATGAAGAGAGATAAGTTTTTGGAGGTGGGGAAGATGGATTTTGGGCCAAAGATGATCAATTCAGTCTTGTTGCTGTTCAGTTTGAAGAAGTTGTGGTTCATCCAGGATTTAATATCAGTGAGGCAATTGGTGAGGGTGGAAAAGATGGCTGGGGTGATGGTTTTGGTAGTGATGTACAGTTGGGTGTCATCGGCATAGCAGTGAAAGTGAAGTCCATGTTGGCGGATGATGTGACCAAGTGGGAGCATGTATAAGATGAAGAGGGTGGGGCCAAGGACTAAGCGTTGGGGGACTCCATGTAGAACGGGGGTGGTGTGGGATTTGTAATGCTTGACGGGGATGTAGTGGAATCTTCCAGACAGATATGAATTGAACCAGGAGAGGGCAGAGCCAGTGATGCCTATAGATTTCAGACAGATTTCAGAATGGAATGGTTAACTGTGTCGATGGCGGCACTGAGGTAAAGAAGGAGAAGGATGGTAAGTGAGCCAGAGTGTGAGGCAAGCAGTAGGTCGACTTTGAGGAGAGCTGTTTCGGTGCTATGGTGGGTTCGGAAGCCGGACTGGAACGTTTCATATAGTTTTTTGGAAAGGAGGTATTTGTTGAGTTGTGTAGTGATGGCTCTTTCCAGTAATGTTAAGAGGAATGTGAGGTTGGAGGTGGGTCTGAAATTGTTGAGGTCATCAGAGTCAAGGCCAGGTTTTTTAAGAAGAGGGGTGATGGCAGTAAGCTTGAGAGGTGGGGGGACTGTGCCAGAGGTAAGGGAGGAGTTGATGATGTTTGTGATGAGTGGGGCGAGGGAGGTGAAACAGTGCAGATGGCATGGGGTCCAGGGGGGAGGTGGATGATTTCATGGTGGAGAGTATTTTGGACAGGTCAGCTGAGGTTATAGATGAAAAGGTGGAAAGCTGGTGACCAGAGGATTAATTAAAGTATGGGTTCTGAGACAGGGAGAGTGGCAGAAACTGTATATTTTATCTTAGATATTAGAGATCAGTTAAAATTAGACATACGCTTGGTTGGTTGACTGCGTGTAGAGTACTGCTGACTGTGTGTGATCAGTTGTCTGTGTTCAATGCTATAATATCTTAAGAATTAACCTTACTGTGCAGATTTCTGTGGTCACCAATCCCCACAGGGCAATCTGGCCTTACATTCACTTCACTGGCACTATAAGATGCTGGATTCTAAGTTTATAGGATTTTATAATCTGCTCTCAGTAATGAAGGTTCAGATGAGTGTTGTAGCATACACACACACACACACACACGCATATGCACACGCACACATGCACTGTCTAGTCTGATTTAGTTGAGTTTATTTGAGTGTCACCTCGAGCTCAGTGCAGTCTAGACCAGCGCGCTGGGAGAACTTCAGGAAGTCCTGGAGGAGGATGAGGAGATGGGAGAGGATGAGGAGAGGGAGAATCAGTAAGAGAACGCAAACTACACCCACAGACGACAGAGTTTAAAGCTCTCAGATTTTGATGAATGTCTCTGTTTTGAGAATTTTCAATTGTTGCGGTAGCACCCCCCTACCTACAGAATGGCGGCATAGGTGCACAGCTGAACTCTTTCCTGAAATGCATTGAATTTTAGTTTGTAAAGACATGAAACTCACTGAGCGGTCAGTCACAAAAATCATCACAATGACTTCCATCATTACTTGTATTGCTTCCTTCCTTAGGTGGAAGGATACAGGTGTGAGGAGTTTGAAAAAATAGGTCCACAATTAAGAATGAATGGTCAAAAACCTGCTGGAAACCATACAGTTTACTGCGAATTTTGTGTCATCTAACAGTGAACTTTACTGACCACTCAGTGAGTTTCATGTCTTTTTAAATGACAGTTTAATGCGTTTTAGAAAAGACTGCAGCTGTGCATCTATGCAGCCATTCTATAGGCTACAGCACAACCGAAAATTCTCGGAACAGAGGCATTCCGCAAAAATTCAATCTTAACCACTGTGTTTCATCATAAATCAGAAAAGAAGGTTTTTAGTGTAAAAAAAACAAACTTGTCCTATAAGGCATATTTTCTTTGATTCAAATCTGTGTTTCACCTGGCACATGCCCAATGCACACAGCACACTTAAAACTCTCTCTCAGTGTAGGTGAAGCACAGGTGTGAGTGCAGCTAATCAGGCTTCTGTCCACCTGTGGCAGGTAGGGAGGTCTCTGAGTAGGTAGGAAGCTTACCTTGAGCAGGAGTTGGTATTTCATGATACGCTGAACAGGCTTGATCAGGAGGTCTGTGATGCGCAGCCTATGACCCAGCGACTGCCTCAAACTCTGAAAGACATATTACTGGTTAGTGCATTGATATGATATACAGTAGAATGTTGATAGAGCATGCAATCTAAACTAGATGGATTAACAGAGAACCATGTCCTACCTCAAAATAGGTGTCTATGTATTCAGACACAATATGCTCTGATTTGGGCTTGTTCTGGCAGTAAACCACATACATCTGAAGGCGCCTTTCCTGTATGGATCAAAGAACCAGTTAGACCAATCAACACACACACACAAACACACACAAACACACACACACACACACACACACACACACACACACACACACACACACACACACACACACACACACGTGCCATACCTGTTTGATGAAAAGGGTTGCCAGGCGGTCAGGATTCTCAAGACACCTCTCTAACTCAGCCAGGAAGTACCTGGGTGACAGAAACAACATGAGTGGGCATGTTACAGCACATCATCAAATAGATGCAACAGCAACAAAAACATCATCAACAACATCAACAACAGATGTTGCAGCTGTGGCAGCACTAATAACTAGTGATGTCCATGGTTACTGCACCATATTAAAATCGTTATAAAAAATGTATTCCTGTGGCACCAAACGAAATCAGTGCAAAATCAGCCCTGAGATTGTAGTGGGTTAGACAGATAGTTTATTTCCCTTTCCTGGAATAAAATAGTATGTTTATATATGATAGTTATGGATCTTTGTCCACATTCCTGTCTCTTGAGTACTAGAAGAACACACTTAATAGTGCCGTTGAGGATTCTTACTCTTTGTGCCAGTCAAAGATCTGGTGGATGTTGCCAAAGATGATTTTGTCTTTGCCCTTCATGTCGTCAGGGACTCCGTCCTCGTTCATCTTCCTCATGTAGCCCTGGAGACAGGGTTGCCATGGATACGGTTAACGGTTAACTGCCATGATGACACAGTTCACACCACAGCACCAGCCCAATGACACTTAGTGCCAGGCCTCTGCAGCTCTCAGCTTCCTGTATGGAAGCACCTCTGTCAGTTTGTGGTTCACATACTTTATAAAAAGGACAAACAAGGGCCTCATGTCACACATGGTGATCTGAAAATATCACTACTGTGTTCAGCAGAAAAGCAAATGTCACACTTCAGGTCATTGAGAAGATCTTAGAATGAGAGCACAGGGCATGAGTTCTTCACACACTGAGCTTTCTGCAAAATCCCTTATCTGAACATCAGAACATAAGAACAGTTATCTGCATATGTAAATATGGACATTAAAATATAACAACAGGCTAACACTTTATATTATAATGCTCTTGCTACAGTGTATTTCGTCATTTAGTACAGTGTAACAAACTACCTGAGTGTAACACCACAACACCATGGACACTGATTAAATGGGACATTTCCTTATAGGCTTTTCCCCTGGGCTGGCTCATACAAATGAACTGTGATGTGGCAGGCCAAGCTGAGATACTGTGTTATTCTCCAGTTCTTGTTAATACCTGAAGGGACTAAGCACAGGACTCTGAGGTAGTTGTGATGTGTGTCATAATGGGTTGTGTTGCATTGTGTACAAGGCTGCTGTGTTGTGTTGTGTTGTGTTGTGTTGTGTTGTATTGTGCGTTGTCTTGTGTGTTGCATTCTGTACGAGATGGCTATGGTGTGTGATGTGTGTGCTGTGTTGCGTTGTGTTGTGTGTTGCATTGTGTGCGAGGTGGCAGCAGTGTGTGTTGTGTGTATCATGTTGCGTACCTCCACCACTGAGCTCAGATCCCTCACATAGTCTCTCTCTGTCTCCACCAGCTCCAGGAGCACAAAGCTGAGAATGGGGCCAGAGGGGATTGAGGGGAGAACGAGAGATTGATGGAGGAAGACAGAAGAGGGAAGCAATGAGAAGAGAGGAGAAGTACACAATAGGGATAATGGCCGCCGAGGTGTCCCGATACAGGGGAATAATGGACAAGGCGTGGGCAAAGAACGGCACAAAGCTTTTAGCGGAGTGGCGTTTCCCTCCACCAAGTTCATTACTCCCCTGTATTGAGACACCTCAAAGGCCATTATCCCGCTTATCAGTTTTAAAGGAAGCTAACCCGCTTGGTTGCTGTAGTATTTCCTTTGGTTACTGACCACTGGTTGCTTGCCACTTCAACTGTTGTTTTTGTATAGTTGTTATATTTACCATTCAAAAGAGCAATGATATGGAATAGTGATTAAAGTTTTCTTTTACCAGTTCTACTTAATAGGTGTCCTATTATTGGGAAACAGACAGACAGATACACTGTCAGCCAATCAGAAAACAGTATTTCATTTTTCTGGGTAATAAGTGTGATTATCACACCAAGCCACATGCTGAGATATGTGATATTTGTGTACATGCCTGTCTGTGGGTGTGTTAGTATGCGTGCGTGTGTGTGTCACAGCTGACACAGAGTGTGATAAGTCAAGTTTTTCCGACAAACCCTCACATTCATCACCAATGGCCCACGTACTTTGAGTTGCATACCACACACAAGTAGAGAGAGAGAGAGAGAGCGAGAGAGAGATGGAGAGAGAGAGAGAGAGAGAGAGAGAGAGAGACAGAGGGGCAAAAGGTGAATGGTCATACTGTCGTCTCCTCAGGAAGGCTGTCTTGCGTTCATCTGTGGCTGGGATGGGGGGAGAGGAGGAGAGGAGAGAGTGGTTGCCCGGGTAACAGGAAGGGTTATGGCCATCAACTTGCTCATCCAGAGCCTACATACACACACACATACATACACACACACACGCACACAAACACGTAAGGATAGTGTGAGTTATAGCCCACGTACAGCTAAGACAAGCGTGTGTGTGTGTGTCTCACCATCCTGCTCTTCACCAGTTCTTGTATGGCGGTGACCAGCTCCTCTGCAGTTGGGGGATCTGGGTTTGTGAGCCTAGTTGCTGGACGTGGAGGGATCTTTTGAGACGAGATGAGAGAGACAGAGAGAGGGAGAGAGTTAGAGAGAGAGAGAAAGAGAGAGAGAGAGAGAGAGAGAGAGAGAGAGAAAATGAGCAATGAATGCAGCGTAATTTTGTTATAAGAGAGTGGATACATGGATTAAACACAATCCACATACTTAAAAACTTAAAAACAAACACACCACACAATCACTACACAAATGCAAGAATCTTAGAATATACAAAAAGTACACTGACACGCACACAAAGTGGACTCTTGAAAAATGAAGGCAGTTTTTCACAACCTTGTATATTCCAAAAGCTTGACCTTCCTTGACCTTGCATTTGACCTCGTTTCAAATGTTTACATTTACCACACTGACCACAAACACAGTTCAATGACGTTGATCTCAGGTAAGCAGCTAACACCAGGCCAGATCTGGCTCTGATCTGGCTCTGGCATGGCCCAGACTCATGTTAGCTGTTCGCTGTTACCTTGGCCAGGTAAAGAGGTGAAGTGCTGTGCTGTGCTGCTCACCAGTGTGGTTCTGTCACAAGTTCCCCATCGCCTATGGTTACGTTTCGGAGGCGCTGCCACAGGATGCAGTACCCAATAAAAAAAAGGGGAAGGGGGCGGGCAGAGGAGACTCCAAACTAACAAAAGACAGGGTAGGTTTGTTGGGGGAGTGGTCTGTGTGGGGGAGGACATCTGAGGGGAGATGTAGCATCACACATAGCAGAGGATAGCATGTGTGTGTGGGTGCCTGTGTGAATGTTCACCTGTGCATTTGTGTGTGTTCCTGTGATTGTGTTTGTTCCTGTGATAAGCCAGACACACACAGCTCAAAAGGTGATCAGTAATCCAAACAAACAGACAGACAGATGGACAAAGGACAGAGATTCTATCTAACAAACTGACCCTTTCCTACTAAAGGGAAGAGATGGCTTGACCAGCATTTGAAAAGGATTCAAACAGAGACTGAACTGATGCTATGACGTGTTCTCGTGTGAAGTTTAAGACAGCGACAGGTTGTGGTCAGTAATTCAGGGACAGAAGATAGAGAAGAGGGGAGAAACAGGAGGAGTGGACAAGAGCAGAAGAGAGGAGACAAGAGGAGAAAGAGTGGAGGAGGAGGACGGCTAAATGGAGAGATATGGAAATTGGGACAGCACGGACACGGAGCAGAAATCCACGTAATGCTACAGTGACGGCAGTAGGAGTGCAGAGAGAGACAGAAGACAAAAAAGAAATGAATTAGTGACTAAAAATAATAATAGTAATAATAATAATAATAATAATTCAGCCTGTATGTAAACAGCTGTAACCAAACAGGTAAAAAAGTGAAGAAAAAGTTTGAGGTGAGGTGACCCCAGGAAAATGACCATCTTGAATCTCTTGTGTTTAACTTCACATGCTAATTGAAACATAACCAGCCTTGCATATCCATTAAACACCCATGACGGTAAATATTCAGTGCAGGCAAACTGTAACAGACTGTGCTGAGTGACATGGGATGTGGTCATCATATGGTTGGCACTGGATGTGTTGCATGCAAAGGTATGTCAAACACAGAGGTGTGTGGGTGAGAGAGGATGCGGTGTATGTGTGTGTGTGTGTGTGTGTAAAAGTTTGTATCACTATCCCACTGTGCATTACCTTGTCCTCCTGCGAGTCCTCTTGCAGCAGGCAGTGCTGCTGTATGGCCATAGGGGGCGGTAGAGGAGCAGCTTCGGAGCCCTCCTCTCCTTCCTCCTCCCCACAGCTCTGCAGGCCCGAGGACGAGGACTTCGACAGGGTCCCACTGCACACCACCTCATCTCGCATACGCTAGAGACACACAGAGATGGGAAGAGAGAGAGAGAGACCAGAGAAATTTCCGGTTGAAATACTTGAAACTTGATATGAAGCAGGTAACCCCTTGGTCAGAGAGGCGACAAAAACACATGTCCGTGGTGACGAGCTACTGGGAGACCAGTGGAGGCGATTGGGCCACACGTCGCCAGGTGGGCGGGGAAAAAATAGAAAAGCTTTCTATTTTATACAAATGTTGGACAACAAAACCAAGTGATTTTTCATAATAGGTGAAGGCATGCTTAAGCTAAAAGGTTTGGGATTTATGATTTGGTATTTTTTGGTATTTGGTACAGGTTTTGTAACCAGAAAATACATCGGTGGTGATGTGCAACATATCTACCAGCAACCAACTACAAACGAATCACTGCTTGTTTATGAGTTAGCAACGCCTCCTCAGCCACAACTGTAGCCTGCTCAAACCGCCTAATCGCTGGTACGTGTGATTGCGGAGTAACTAGGACAGAGAGAAAGAGAGACAGAGAAAAAAGACAGAGGGGAAGAGAGAGCACTGCAAAAGTGTTTGCCATGCCAATCAAGGTCAACTGAACTTAGAGTAAGAGAGACTGAGTGTGGGAAAAAGAGAGACCTTGAGAAAGCAAGAGGCAAGTGAACTGAATGCTTGAGAATAGAGTCCTGCTGGACACACAAACACACACAAACACACCTCCTCTGTGTTGTCCTCCTGTGGTGTGGTGATCATGACATGCTCGACGTCCCGCGGTGAGCGCGCTCCGTCGCGACCGCGCCGCTGCTTGCTCTTGCGCTCATGGGCGTCGGCTCGTCCACTGCTGAGCCTCCGCACCGGACTGCTCAGCCACTTCCTTAGCGACGAACCCGAGCGACGGTTGCCTGGGGAACCACCCGAAACTCCACCGTCAGGACTGGAGACGGACAGAGAGTCTGGAGGAGGAGAGAACAAGAGAGAAGAGACAGTTTGGCTTTTAAGGAGTTTCAAATTGTGTGTGAGCGTTAGAAAAGAATACACACATAACCTTACCTCTATTTCACACTTTCACACTCACATTCACACCTAATCAATCAATCGATCAATCAATCAAACAGTCAGTCAATCAATAAATCAGTCAATTCCATTCATTTGGCTCTTATCTTACATTTGCACCTGAGCAACAGAACCACAGAAATCTCCGTCAGCCACGCATCACGTCCTGAACACTACTGTCTGACCTTTCTCTGCGCTGTGTAAAGTTTCATATGGTCCACCTCCATCCTTATGTGTTCATCTATCGCTGGTCTTGCTTCAAGTCTCTTCCAGCCTTGCTGGTGCTCCATAAACATTACATAAAGATCTTGCGTAAGTTGTTTCCTGCCCGTGTGGTGACTGCAGGACTGGACTCTATAAAGCAGAAGGCCCACACGTTTCCTGGAACATGCTCCCCAGAGAGAACCCCCCCACTTTGCTGCAGGGGGCCAGAGGAGATGGGATGAGGCTATGTCATAGCACAAGGTCAATATACGCCACTTCAGCTACTTAAAAGTACAGCACTGATACACCTACACATCAGTGAATTTCACACATTTCACATTTGTATCAAAATTACATGTAATTGCACTTAAGTACAACATTAATTTAAGAACCATAAGCACCATAGAGCATTACCATTAAAAATCAAAGTGTCAAAGTGCTATCTTTTAGAGGTTAAAATGAAGGTACTCTTCATCCACAAAGAGGAAATAAATTCTACATCGAATTATTATTGACAGATGAAGTGTTTAGCTGGGAAAGTCCTGCCAGTTTGCCTGACTTATGTCACTGACTGCCAGATGTCCACCCAACACAAACAGATTGGTAAACAGCTACACTCATGCTTCTATGACAATACAACAGCTTGCATGTTAGCAATTAGCAACCCTTAGCAGCAAGGAACCATTGGCAAACACTGCATCACCACCACCACAGTAACAAGGTAAGAGGAAGCTAGCATAGCGTAGCGTACACACCCAAGTCCAGGAGCCAGTAGCGGCAGCCCTGTGCGGGTCCAGGAGTTGACCTCATGAGAAGAGAGAACTGGGCAATGGGCACACTGCCCGCCAAGCCATGCCAAGCGGCACCAATGGTAGAGGAACTGCCACCCCGAGGGCTGGTATTTATAAACTACAGCAGTGCTCTGGCAGACGGCAGTTGGAACAGAGAGTCTGAAAGAGTGTGAGTGGGAGAGAGGGAAAGAGAGTGCAGGGATAGGCTATAGAACTTGGCAGCTCAACTAAGAGGGAGTCCAATCTAATACTCCTACTCACAAACTCTCTCTCTTCCCCTATCCATCTCTGTCTGTTTCTCTATCTGTCTGTCTGTCACTTTGCCTTTCTGTCTGCCAGTCTCTCTTTCCCTCCCTTCATCTCTGTTATGCTGTCAGGATCTCTGACTCCACAGTGAGAACTCTCACACAAGGTTCTAAAGCATTAGGCTGTTTGCTTTTAGTGTTCCTCTTCCTGTTCCAATGTTCCAAAGCACGAATGGCACGAATGTTCCAAAGCACGAAAGCAAGAATGGTTTGCTCTCAAAGTTCCTCCTTGTTCCACTGTTCTAAAGCACTTGGCCCACTTGCTCTGGGAGTTCTTCCTGTCACAATCAGAAAGATATTAACCACCACCAGCTCCTGACAGCAGATGAGACTTTCAGAGCACACATGCACAGACATGGACAAACAGAATGTCAGTGTCAGAATGCCAAGCCAATATCCTCTGATGGCAGACTATAGGGACTCTGTAGGCCTACTGCTAACACAAGATGCTAGCAACCACTCTCATGTGGGCTGATTTCTACACTCAGTGGAACTCTACTCAACAATACTCTTGAGATATGACCTTGAAAAAATGATTCATTGCTTCATCCTGCCAACACATTGTGAAGTTGTCAAATACAGTTAGCATCTGCTACATGCACACATGTTACTTGTACTTTGCACTGCCGCACCCTGTAATCAAATGCCATTGGGCAACAGATGATGATGATTTACCGTCATCTGTGAGGCCTCCCACATCTAACTAAGTAGATGACACCCTGTCATTCATTTCACACTTGCTAAAGCACAAACAGCTGTCTGACTAGCTAATGTCTCTCACGGGCTGCCATACTAACTAACCATGTAATGTTTTGAGAGGTACATTTCAGACCTCAAACACAAGCACTATGAGGGATGCTAAGACTGTCTAGCAGTATCCCCAGTACTATAAACAGCATTAGCAGCAGACTGAAGCTAACTGATCTGAGACATCACTGCAGCAGAGGGACACCAGCACTGCTGGATGACAGAAATAACATCAGCTGCTAACACACAGAGTGCCAGGCAACAGGAGCTTCCACTGTTAGTGGCCCCATTCCTTACAACTTCCTGTTTACATTTTGTTATTGTAGCAATTAGTTATGTGCTGTTATGACAGTGACAGTGACTGATTAATGTAATAACTGACCTTGCTGGTATGTTTGTTTGACCTTGACCTGATAACTGACTGGTGGCCACAGATTGATAGACTGAATGGCAAATGGACTGACAGGCCTCATCTAGCTGCTGTGCAGACCCTCAATACTGGTACTGATGTCTGAGAGTGTGTGTGTGTCAGCCTTGTCTTTGCTGGTGAAATGCTGTCCATTCCAGAGATATGCTGTGTGTGTGTGTGTGTGTGAGCGCAAGCCTCTACTGCTTTGTAGTTCCTTTGCGAGTATGTGTGATGTGATGTGTGTGTGTATGTGTATTTATGAGTGTAAATGAGAGAGTCTCTCACCTCTGCTGCTGTGCAGGTCCTCTGTGTTAGCGGTGCACTGTGTTAGGGGCAGGTAGAGGGAGCAGCGGGGCACCAGGCCCTCCAGGGTGCCCCCTCCCTCCGAGCAGCGCACGCGGCACCAGTCGGGCCTCTCGGGCATCCCCCCCATGAGCTGCAGACGCTGGCCACGACGCACCGTCAGCTCGCCACCGCTACTCGCCGAGAAGTCCCGCACCACCAGTGCCAACTCACACCCACCAGATACCTGCAGGGAGCACAATACACACACACGGGTAAGGATATCAGTATACCCACCCACCCACAAACACAAGCACACACACAGACACTCTCATACTTATACGCTAACGGGTATACACATGAGTGCACACACACACACACAAACACACACAGATGGATAAAGACATGAGCATCATCTCACACAGATGGACACACATACATCATATACACATACATGGACTGTGTTGTCCAGCAAACCTGTTTAGTCACGCTGAAGGGCAGAAAAAAAACTTTCAAGCGCCCAGCATTGTTTGAATTCTACCAAGTATTCCTCACACACACACACACACACACACACACAAACACACACACAGACACACACACACACAGACTAGCTTCCATACACATATGATGCAATACTCAACAGCTGACACACTGCTGTGTGAGCCCAAACACAAAGACAGGTTAGGTAAGACAGTTAGTCAAAAGAAAGACTCAAAAGCACACTGTGAACAGCCAGAGCCAGCATGAATGCAGGGAGCAGTGAGCTGATAAACAGACGTACCCACTGGTAGTGTGGCAGTGCCAGAAAGCTCACCAGCTGAGCCACTGAGCCTTTCGGTTCCATGTCACCAAGGTGCCTTTAGTCCAAACCCAAACGACAACAATAACTCCTAATACCAGGGGCCATCGCAAAGAGCACAACTACAAACCACTGAAGAACCACTCCACTGCTGCTGGAGATCTGTGCTAAATGCCAACTCCTCCACTGGAGATCTTAGCTGACCTGTTGCAAACCTGGACTAAAACCAGACTCTACCCTTCAGCGAGGAGCCCAGATGAGACGCCAACCCCCCCAGGACTGGTCCAGCATTGGTAGAGGCCACAGAGAGCAGAGAGACGACCAGAGGAGGGAGAACAGCCAGCAGAGAGAAGAGATGTGAGGAGAGGAGAGAGAGAAGAAGAGAGGAGACTCGAGGAAGGGGTGAAGGGAAAAAATGAGAGAAGAGGAGAAAAGAAGACAGGAGAGGAGGAAGAGTGTAGAGCAGCGGGATAGGAGCCTGACACATCATCCATCGCCACGACAACACAGTCTGTCATCGACTCTCTGAGCAGCGAAGACAAGACACATCAGATAGAGGGGGGAGGGCAGGAAGAGGAGAGAAGAAGAGACAGGATGAGGAGAGAATGAAGGGGAGACTGAAGAAAAAGGTAGAAGGAACAGAATGAAATGAACAGATGATCAAAGCAAAACAGACATCAGGGAAAATAATGTGTGAAGATTTTTTCTTTTTAAGATCCAATTTAAAAAAAGCCTTGAGTAAGTATGAGGGTGACCCAAGACACGCTCGTGAGTGTGAGGCTGTTTTCCATGTTTAGAACTGTATGTCTGTAAGTGAGTTTGTTTCTGTGTGTGTGTCTTCATGAGTACATAAAATCTATGTATGAGCATGTTGAAGAATGGTGAAAGTTATAGTGTACATGCACATGTAACAGTGTGTGTGTGTGTGTGCGTGTGAGAGAGATGGTGAGATGAGAAGAGCAGTGTGTGGGAGTAGGGCCCGTCTGTGCTGCTAAAGACCTTTAAAGAGTGGCCAATCAGGAGCTCAACACACACATCACACACACGTATATATACACACACACACACAGAGTCATATAATAGCTTATGGGCAGAGTTATCAAACTGCATAAAGCTGGGATGGTGATTTACAATACTGATTGTTTAACTCAGAACCAACACAACTGGCACTTTGTAAAGAGCCACAATAAACAGAAGAGTAGCCACTTCCTAATAGTTTAGTTCCTGTATATTAATATTAATTATACAGCTTATTGGCATTTCTTACAAATATTTAGCAATACTAACAAGCTATGTAAGTGCTATTAACAATCAGTAAACTATTAGCTAATGTCTAGTTTCTTGTGGAAGCTTATGAGGTGTTACCCCAGAAACTAATTTAGAAAGCTATGTCATTTAACACAGTTTCAAACATTCAGATAAAAATGCCACAGGAAAACAAACTAGACTCACACACAAAGACCCATGTCCAACTCCACCATCACATCTACAAGACCTCAGGAACACAAAATAGACTGAACTGTCTGAACACATACACACACCCATGTTTATGACCACCACCACACAACTAAAGGACCACTTGAACAACAACTGGGCACTGGACTGCACACACACACACACACACGCACACACACACACACAGGTTCTCACCAACACAGCACATCCCAAACACAATCTCGGCTCGGCTTAAAACAAGATTCACCAGCTGTCTGTCAGAACTGACCAACATTTACCACAACTGGCGTGTGTGTGTGTAGATCTGCAGAAAGTATGCTCAAGGTAACAGAAAACTACCCCCTCAAAGTGCCTGTGTTCTAAATTTGCAAATGATCTTTAAATTATAAATAACCCCCTGCCGTTTACAGAACTTTCAATTATAAATAACCCCCTGCTGATGTCGAGATGCCTCACCTCTAGTCACCTGTAGTTTCTGGTGTGGGTGGAGGTGACAGGGTAGAGATGGCTTATAGTTTGTATGTGTGTGTCATGTGTGTACGCCTGGAGAGGAGCATGTTTTGCATGCAAGCTCACCTGTTCACTCTCTGCTGTGCTATGGGAGGAGCCAGATGCTATGGAGGTGTCTGATTGGCTGTGACCATCTCCATCACTGGACACGCCCTCTCCTTCCCTGTAGATTCACAGACAATCCTGTCACTCAGACATACAGTGACTACGTTTACATGCACTTCAGTATCCCAAATATGAGGCTTATCCCAGTTTTGATCATATTCAGAATAAAGTGTTTACATGGATGCAGAGAAATCAAGTTATTAAAATTATTATTGTAATAATTTATTTAAAATATGACAGTTACTAATTATAGTATTCTTTGCGATGCGGTGTTCTCACCTAGGATTCTAAAGCGCTTCTTAATCAAAGACCATTAATTATTGATCAAGATAAAGCAACATAATACATTCCAATGGGAGCAAACATGAATAATTCTGGTTGGCATAAGTGGGACTGTCACATTACATCACAAAATAAACTTTTCAATGATCTTTTGGAACTAAACGAATGTTTGCACCTGTTGCTCCACTTTTACCCTCTGGCTTGATTGTCCTTATCAGCATTCCATCTCGCATGACGCACTGTAGAATCTCTCTCCACAACTGTCAGAAATCAGGATAAGGTGTTTACATGCTACAGTTCTTTTGGAGTATTCCACCTAGCATATCTCGATTTCTCAGAAACCAGGAAAAGGGCTTATTCAGGATACTGAATTTGGGAAAAGGTATTTACAAGCGCAAATGCAATGTCGGGATACTTAATATCCAGATCATATTCTGGATACTTAAGTGCATGTAAAAGCAGTCAGTGAGTGTATACTGTTTTGGACTATAGTGGAATAGTGTTGGGGAGGGGACACTATGGCCTAAAAGGTCGAAAGGTCAGTGTTGTGAACTGAATACTAGTATATTCTAAACATATACATTCCAAAATGACATGATATGGTGTTTAGTTCTAGGGTGAAGTGACATACATGGTGTGTGTGTAAAAATGTGTGTGTGGTTGATACAGTGTCACAGACGTATCTATAGTGAGAAGTGGCCTAAAAGACTTTGCTCATATGTGTGTGTGTGTGTGGTGTCTTATTGTTTATTGTCTGTATATGTGTATATGTGGCATGGACACAGGCCTGGCATGGGCGTTGGCCTGAGGGGTGGTGTGTGTGTTGTGTGTCTGTTGTTTACCTGCGTCCTCTGGTGTGGGCGTTGGCCTGAGGGATGGGGAGTGGTTGGCGCAGCGCCCCCCGCAGGTGAACTGTGCGCTCCTGCATCACCTCCCTCACCTGACGGATCCACACCTGCTTACTCTCAACACTGCTGGCCTGGGCAGGGGGGCACACACCACATTTAATACAGGTTAACAAAAAAGCAGAAAAAGAGTCAGTGTGTGTGTGTGTGTGTGTGTGTGTGTGTGTGTGTGTGTGTATGTGTGTGCACACACACGTGAGTATGTGCACGTGCAGTGTTGGAGAAATGCATGAAACTCCACTGTAAGGTATTGCTGTATGTATGAGTGAGAGTGTGTCTGTGCATGTGTGTCAGTGTGTGTGTGTGTTTGTGTGTCTTAGTATATGGCTGGGAGAGAGAGAGGAATTTGGCAAAATATATGAAACTGCATTTGCAGATGCTACATGGGTGAAGACTTAACAAAAGGCATCCAAAAATAGTCAGAGGAATAACCCTAAGACATCACCGCGTATTCAGCAGCGAGGCCCTTTGCTCACCATGCAGAAAGAGATGGACGTTTTTCAGCACTTGGTGACAAAGGAAAACAGCCACCACTTACATAACGCCAATGTCAAGCTGGGCACTAACTATGATGTAATCACACACACATACACACATACATTCATGAGGGAAAGGACAAAGACCTGGCAAGTCTACTGCCTACAGACTTTAAGGAACACTTTGTCCCACAGTGCCACCAAGGTCTCACTGCAGATGACGATGGCTGGCTGAATACGCTGAATATGAGTCATGTTTTAGCTTTGTCCCGAGCTGTGATATTCAACGTGACAAAGCATGACACAGCACAGATGGGGAGGACTATGCAGGGGGAGTGAGTTAAACACACACCATCGGACAATAAATGGCCATGAATTTGTGTATCTCTCTCACTGTAGTCAGGCAGGTTACTGCATTGACACGGACACAGGCACACACGCACGCGTGCACACACACACACACACACACAGACACACACACACACACACGGTGTGGCTGCTGTATTAAATATAATGGGAGTGAATGTGAATCAAGATGACTTGAAACCAAAAGTATTTCACAAGACTTACAGCTAACAATAGCAGCTTTAAATGAGCGAGACCTATGTTTAAATCCAGTTCTCTAGACACAGCAATATTCATGAAACCTAATGGAGCTAAGAAATCACCATAGCTCAGAAATTTACTGAAGCTGGCTGACAACTTCTGTTCTTTAAATCAGGCTTTTGGGAGTCTCCTGAATGGGAACCAGTCAGTGGCTTAAGGTATAGATTGAGAGTAATCTCACATTCATATGCATGCACTGGGCAGGTGCCTCTCTCCTCAGTCAGTTGGAAGACATGGATGTGTTAAGTGAAGTATATTTGCTCACATTATGGGAACAGTATCATACCACACTTAGCAAAAGTAGGAAACACAATACTATTAATACTAGTTACACTAGATTGCAAATGACATTGGAAAAAACAAAAAACAAAAACACCTCTGCCAAATGCCATAAGCATACAGAACAGTAATCAAGGATCTTTGTCTTTACCAAACATTCTAGAGTGCTTGCCTTCCTGTCAGCCAGACAATAGGCTGTGTTTGTGTTCAGTAGATTTAAATCAGTACAAGAATGTTTTGAAGCAACTCCACTACTTTGAATCCTCTGGACATTCTACCTTGTGCAAAGTAGAACACTGAGGTAGAACACAGGATCATTTGGACTGGACTGCACCAGAGATCACACTGAGAAAGCTTTCTGATGGCAATTTCACACTACTTCCTTGATTCACTCGGTTTAACTACTGCTAGATATTGTCAGTACTATACTGTCATCAACTATCATCCTGAGAAGACACAGAAGGAGTCTATTTTTTTACCTTTAGACCAAACTGAAGGCCAGTTTCACTGGAGGTGAAAATGGAGGTGAAAGGAGAGCGCAGGCGACTTACAACTCATCAACTATCAAGGGCCAGTCGCCAAAGCGACTTAAAACGACAAAGCGACTTACAACTCATCAACTATCAAGGGCCAGTCGCCCCTAGAGCAACTTAGGGTTAAGTGCCTTGCTCAAGGGCACAACGGTGGCAGCTGGGATTCAAACCCACAACTTTTCAGGCTACTTACACGCTCCTTAAACACCACGCTACCACCACCCATATACAATTTGTGCCAGAGAACCTTTGATTGGCTGTTGAACAATTGTCAGTGCCTTTTCTTCCTCCACAATCATCGACTGTAGCAGAGCATTCTCTAATCTAGAACATTAAGACAGACTAATCCTGAACACTAGTTAATGAACACCATATATGTTCCACAGTTTCCCGAAAGACCTGGAAGAGGCTTTTAACAGTCCTCATGTGACCATTCTACATCATTGTGAACACCTAAGAAACTGGCTACAGCTACTGTACTGTTACTGTTCAGCTGCCTGAGTCATATTAGAGTCATATCATGCTATATTATCATTAAGAACATGATCAATATATTGTTTCTTGGTTATTACATTACATTATGTTATTGATATTCCACATTAAAAAATATAGTCTTTTTACTGTATATGTGAGGAGTGTGACACACACACACACACTTCACCTTTAGAATAATCTTACCTTCAGAACAATCTTATCTGAGGCTTGCGTTCTTCCAGCCCAGAGGGCAAATTTGCAGGCGTCTCCCTCCACGTGTTCAGTCACTCCCAGCTCACAAGTCTGAGAAGAGGAACACATGAGAACATCAGATAGATAGATAAATATAGATAGATAGATAAATAGATAGATAGATAATAAGTTGAGTAATACATACATATAATACATATAATTGAGAAACATTTCGAACCTAATCAGATTACCTGATTGTTGATTGTAATGACTAGCGCCGTTTACATGGATAGATTTTCTGCCATTCTGATTAAACTATTTGGATTAAAAATTCTGGGTTGTCTGTTTACATGCAGCAATATTCTTTTCCGATTAGACATTAGTGGTCATGTGACGCAGGCACACATTTAGCCTGTTTTTAAAATCACCTCAAAATGGTAATCAAAGTTGTCTTTTCAGTGCGGCTAGGAGGTAGCCAAAGGAGGGTAACTCATCACACAGAGGTAGGCAAATTTTGAATGAGAGGTAAGCACAGTAAACTGCTGTGTTGTCACAAAAAACTACTGATACCTTGGCAAAGATATCAACAGCCTACATGGTCCAATTGCTGTCGGTGTGTGAGCAGAATGTTGTGGATGATCACAGCGACAGAGAAAGAGCTATCAGAGGCTTTATTTCCACAAAATACAGGCTTGTTCATGTTGAAAGATGAGCGATGAGCATGTGCGAAAAAAGTTCAATCCGATCGAGTGTTTACATGATTGTTCAATTGAAATAGGAACGGAATAAACCACTCTTTTCATCTGAATTAGAAATTCTTTTCCAATCTGAGTGTTTACATGGGTCATTTCTCTTCTGAGCTATTATTCTGTTTCTATTCCGGTGTCCATGTAAATGGGGCTATTGTCAACATAAAAGACAATTACAGAGAAGCATAGCCTATGACAAGGAAAGATCTTATTAGGTACATTTGCTACACTGGTATTTGTTACTCATTTATTACATAACACCACTGGGTCACCAAAATCTCCGCAGGTAAATAATATCTATTTCTGTAAAGAAAATCATTCTGTGGGTCCAGGAAAACATAGAATATCCTTTGACTAAGAATGCATGCTGGCTCTTGTACTGGGAATGAGTACCTACATGTGGTCCATGAGCTCATAAAATGGGAATATTTTTATAGCCATGAGCTTGGTCTTATAGGGCGCAAAACCACACACCATGAGTTTGCTCTTGTACTGGTACTTGCTCCTGCCTGTAGAGTCCTTGACCTCCTTGCTAAAGACCAGCGACATCTCAAAGAGGAACAGGTGGCGGTCGCGGCCCTTGCGGATCAGAGACTTGGGGTCCCACACCTGGAAAGACTCCTGCAGAACCAGCTCCCCCTGGGACTCCAAACTCTCAGGGAACCCTGCAGAGAGACACAAAGAGATGGAGGGAATGGAACAAAAAGAGCGAGAGAGAGAGACAGAGTGAAGAAGTAAGAGGAAGATAGATGGGGTAGAAGGATAAAATACTTTTTTTAAAGAAGACTTACCTAGGATGTACCTAAAAAAAACATAGGGTGTGCAACAGTATAATTTTCGTGATTGAGACATTAGCAACAGTGCTTTTGACAAACTTGCCCCTGACTGACAGCTTTGGTAACCACTCACCTTCCAGCATGCTGAGGTGCATGGCGTCATTGGCTCTCTTGGGGACACTGAGCATGACCTCCAGGCCATCTTTGATCTCTCCTTTGCCCTCCTCACAGCAGCTCAGCAGGTCCTGGCACAGACACAGAGAGGCTTCAGACAACTCCACATACTTCAGCAGCCTCAGTGTCTCAGAGTCAACAGACTGACAGCTAACACTTTTACATTAAAGGTACGGTCAGCGTCAAAGGAAGTCAGCAGGGCTGAATAAAATCGTGTTTGCTTATGTTTGTTTACGTTTGCAAACAATTTTGTTCAACACAACTATTATGTATTATTATGTATTATTTTTTTACTTAGAGAACAGAGCTAGTGAGTCAAGAGGAGATATTAACCAAATGTTACACAAAATTGTGACACATTAGAAACAGCTTAGCATCGCTGAGTTCTACTTTAAAGAGGTGGGTTCCCGAAAGAAAGTGTATGAACCTACTGACCTTGAGGAGCAGCTGGTACTTGGTGATTCTCTGGACAGGTTTGATGAGGTACGAGGAGATGGAGTTTGGAAGTCTGTGCCTCTGCTGGATCTCCTGATGGGTGCAGGACAGGGGAGGGGAGACACGTGAACAATGGGGGTTAGAGAAGGACAGGACAAAGCTACTGAGACCACATACACTTTTGACTGTAATCAGAGGCCTTAGAGATACAAGAATCACAGTAGGATGATAACACTGGAGAATTATGAGGCGATTGTTCACGCGTGATCTGAATCACACATCTGAAATAGTTCAGGGCTGAACTAGGGTTTTCTGTTCACTATTGTGGATATAAACTAGCTTATATTTTACTTGATGACAGAGACATATTTCCTCCCTCCCTCCCTCTCTGCTGGCAGTAAGGAGACATCATGCAGAGACACCTGGGCTCATAGCTGCACCTGTGCCAACTGCCTCCATACCACCTTCACCCCTGCCATCCACACTTGGCACCTCAAACTGTACCAACTTCATCTTCAGTAGGTCTCTTTAGGTCTCTTTAACTCCTATATGACCCTTTTCCTCTCTCTCATAACACCAACAGTACATGCCATGCACTCACATACAGTGTTATAATACATTGTTTCAAATGGTAATTATATATTGCCATTGGTAATAATAATAATAATGGCAATTAGTCATTGGCTTGAGAGATTTAATCCCTTCTGACTTTAATACTTGGTTTATTAGGCTGTTAAAGAGACAAATAATGGTACACATTTATTATTTTATCAATATGCATTGTTGAGTGACCAGAGGATTATGGCATGTATGTGTGTGTGTGTGTGTGTGTGTGTGTGTGTGTGTGTGTGTGTGTGTGGTTGTGTCTGCATGCTACTGCTAGGCAGCAGACTGTAGAAATGAGCTCACAGCACATGGATGGCTATAAAAATACACTGGAAGCTGAACACCGAGGGAACATTACAACCCACTCAAGGCAATCAGCACAAAAGACAGACACACTGCCAAGTAAACAAGAAAGCTTCCATCTCTTCCAGCACTTATATAAGTCACATGCATTGTTTAATTTTCTGACACATAGTATTATATAGTAATAAACACTACTCTCGTGCCTATCAACTCCACTTAGCCGTGGGAAAAGCAAGATAACTCACAGCCTGGGATCATTTGGTACCAGACAAGGCAGGATGTTACATTTTAACAGGTTTAATACCTTTTCTGAAAAGGCTATGAGATTTATTTACATTTATTTTGACCCTTTGGAGAACTCCCAACCTACCTGTTGGAGACCTCTGTAGTATAGTATAGCATAGCAGCCTACTGTATGGTGTAGCATAGTATGTCATAGTATACTGTATAGTGCAGTATATGTGAGAGTACTATAGCACTTTATAGTGCACTGTAGTGTACATTACTGTAGTTTACTTACATCAAAGTAAGTGCCAGCCTGTTCCACTATGAGTTGTGTTGAGTCCGGTTTGTTCTTACAGTAGTGGACATACATTTGGAATTTATCTGCCTGCAAAGAGAGAGAAAATACAACAGCACTTTAGTAGCTGTTTTTACCCTTATCTGCTTATAAAGCAGTATCCTTTTCTGCCTACAGAGACAGGACACATATAACAGTGCTTATAACACAGGGGGCTGAGAGGACCAGCACTCACATGTGAGACTACGACACCCAATCTGTCTGAACAAAGCCTACAGCAGACAAAAAACACTTAGACTAATCTCTGGGGCATAAGCAACAAAAAGACTTCAAAGTTAGCATCAATTATGCAAACACAGGCACTTTCTCTCTCACAAACACACAGTGAGTAACTTAAACTCAGCTGACAACCCACATAGTGTGTTTATGTAACGAATGAGCTGAATGCATTCATGTAATCTACCTCTCAAAGTGCACAGCCAACCAGAGAGCGAATGTCTGCTAGATCTGAACTGAACAACTGAGGAACCATCAGCTACCCTGCTACCCGCCAATCTTCTTAAGTAGAACTGTATCTGTATACAGTGACACTTGTAGTCTTCACATAGCCCCTTCTATTTGTCCACAGCATGCTTACATGGATGGACTTACTTGCCTTAATGCATGCTTACAGATAGATAAATACATACACACATGGACAGACAGTCAGATACGCTATACTGTGAAACTGAAACTTGATAGACAGACAGACAGACAGACAGACTCCTTACCCATGTGACGAAACAGTGGCCTACATCCTCTGGCAGGAGCTCATACTTTTCTAGCTCCTTCAGGAAAATACTTGAGAGAGAGAAGACAGATAAAATGGAGAGAGGGAGAAAGAAAGAGAGACAAGAAGGAAGATAGGGAAAGAGCGAGTGCGTGAGAGCAAACAGGGAAAGCAACAAGCAACAGAGACACTTTCTGATGATACTGATGCTAACTCTCTCTGCCTCAATAAACACTGCTAGTGATGCTAACTCTGCCTTAACACTGTTAGTGATGCTAACTCTCTCTGCTTTAATAAACACTGCTAGTGATGCTTACTTGTGGTGGAAGTCATAGAGGTCCTGCATGTTGCCAAATATGATGTGCTCTTTATTGACGATGCCAGGGGGGATGTCCCCTACACCACAGCTCATCTCCCAAAGGTAGGTCTGTGGGACAGGAGACAGACAGCTCAACACAACACCACATACAGAGTACAGAGTGGCCAGTCTCCCCCACACTACATTGCAGACATACTTGGAACATGGGGACTGCCAGTGTGGGACACCAAATTGCTGCCACTGGGTTGACTTGCTGTCTGTCTGTCGAACAGACTTCCTGTCAGTGTGCCAGTAATTCTGTCACTATCTTAGTCTCAGCGTGAATGTCTGTTTGTCTGAATGGCTCTCAGAGTGTATGTGTGTGTGTGTCTGTTTTTTTCCTGATTTAAGTCGGAGTGTGAATAGTGTGTACTCACATCCATACACTCTCGCAGGTCTCGTACATAGGCCTTCTCTGTCTGCAGCAGCTCTGACATAATAAAGCTAAACACACACACACACACGCACGCACACACACACACACATACACACACATTATTAGTGTCATAGAGGACAGTCCCCACTGACACCAAAGTTAGATACAGAAAGCATGTAGAGCCATCTGGTGGCATATTGTACATAAAACCAGGTCACTGATTTTTCTATCCTTACATTTACATTTAGGCATTTAGCAGACGCTTTTATCCAAAGCGACTTACAAAAGAGGATAACATTTAAGCTACGACACAATAAAAGAAACAAACAAGGGGTGCATATTGCTAACATAGAAACTGCACCATTAAGTTGAAAGTGCAATAGTGCAGAGAAACTAAATTGTTAAGTGCATTCTCAAAGTTTACGCCAGGAGATATTCTTGGAAGAGCTGGGTCTTCACGAGTTTCTTGAAGGTAGAGAGGGTATCAGTTGATCTGGTAGCATTTGGGAGTCCATTCCACCAGCGCAGAACCAGATATGAGATTTGTTTTTGTTAATTTGCTTTAAGTTACTTTTAGCTTTATGTTTTAGTTAAACATCTAGTTCTTCTCTTGAATTTGAAAAATATTAAAATTCACTAACAACAGTAGAAAAAACACTGTTATTATTATAGACATTCCAATAATGTGTCTTGTTCCAACAGAAGAGACTTTCAGTAACACTTTATTTGAAGGTGTCCACATGAAGCATGACATGACATATCAACATTAATGACACTTTTTACATGTTTATGAGTGTCATTCAGTTTTTGTAATGTAAAGTTGACACTTTGGGGTGCAGGCACTACAAAAACTGAATGGCACTTAATGACAGCAGTCATAAACATCAGTGAAGTGTCCTTAATATTCATTTGTGTCATGTCATACTAATGACAGGCTAATGTCACTCTTGTAGACACCTTCAAATAAATTGTTACCAGACTTTCTTTCTGTTCTACTGCATATATTTCTACTATATTTCATATATTTCAACTATATTTATGTAAACTGCATAAGTAACACAGCACCTTGTTTGCTAAAAGTCATTTTCCACCTGTCCTGTAGTATTGCACTTTGTCTATTAATGAATTTGGAACATCGTATGTCTCTCTGTGTCACAGTTTACCATACTGATGATTAGATCTAAAAGCCACTAAAACCTCTTTGCAGGTCTTCCGGTATTGAAAGTGCAGTGGCAGATCAACCACAGCAGCACTGGGCCCAGGGTAGGTGTTTGCAGATGTGCAGACACAGAGGTGCTAATACCACAGAACAGTGGTTACTCTTCGTAGTATACAACTTCATAAGTCGTTTGGTGTCTGTATGTTCATGTCTAATTAAAGCCTATGTGTTTACTAATTAGTAGTAGTGACTTCATCCTGTCATGACAAACTTTATCATACCTAAGTACAAGACATATGCATGGTCAACACAAAGGCCAACCCTACAATAAAATGTGCAAGTCAATCCCATTTGTGTGGAAATTACATTTCTGTGTATGTGACTGATGTAGTGTAGTCATTTCAAAGGTTTAGTGAGTGAATCATGTGGTGCAGTACTGTTAAAGGCTCAGGGAGTGACTCGTACTCTTTCCTGCGGGCTGACTTGCGCTTCTCCTCGTTGAGTTCATGTGTCGCCTCCCGGAACTTGACCTCTGACCCTGAGGCACTGGTGGGTGTGAGCTCAAGCTGGACGTCTTCACTCTAAGAGGGCACACACACATGTATGTGTGTGTGTGAGAAGATTGTTGCATCAGAATCAGTTCTAAAATACCTAAAGCTGCCTAAATATGTATATGCCACAGCACAATATTACATTTAGACCTCTTTAGCTCACTCTAGTGATCAAGTCCTGCACATACACACACAGCTGTTACTGGGCTTTACCAACCCTAACCCTACACATATCAACTACCACAACTACTACCACCCCAATCCCCAAACAAGCAAACCCACACACACACACACACGCTAGCACAGACAGACACACACACACACACCATGCTTGTGGTCTCTGAGGACAGGCCCAGAGACTCCTCCAGCGCTGCTCCGTGGATCTCTAGACGCAACCAAAATTCGCCATGGCGATGTTCCACAAGCCCTGCCCACTTCTGGATATCGGTGGTGTGGGCGTGGCCCTTTTCCCGGAAGCCATCGGCCAGCTGGAGCAGTACTGCCACACGCTCGCGGTTCTGCTGCTCAAGGACAAAGGGCATGGGCCAAGGTCACACATATTAGAAGTAAATAAGATGCACATGTGTAAGTGCAAGTGTGTAAGTGTGTGTGTGTGTGTGTGTGTGTGTGTATGTGGGCGGGGGGGGGGGGGTTGTTCATATGTGTGTGTGTGTGTGTGTGTGTGTGTGTGTGTATAACAATTGCTTCTGATTATAGGGATATAAGTCAGAAAAGCAATGTGCATGGATGAATATAAACGTGTGTGTGTGTCTTTACCTTAGCTGAGATGTGGAACTCCTCATGTTCCGTAAGTAGTTGGCGTGTATGTTGAAGGCTAGAGCCCGTAGATGTGTGTGTGGACAGATAGAACTCTCCTGTGTCATGAAGCCAGTCCAGCAGCTATGAAGGAAAGCACAGGTGAGTTACCGTGTTATTGTGTGTGTGTGTTTACCTCCATAGCAGACTTGTTCAGACCCACTGAACTACATACACAATCTTATAACCCAAATTGGTTAGTAGGAGGGGCATGTTCCTTTATTTTCTTCAGTACATTTACGTATATGCAGTGTGCGTGTGCGTGTGTGTGTTTGTGTTTGCACATGCATATGTGTGTGTGTGTGTGACACTGACCTGCTTAGCGGATCGTTCAAACATTACATACTGGTGGCACTGGTCCAGTCTCCTCTTTCTCAAGGTCCAAAAGTGCAAAACACGGTTCTCTCTTTGTAGCAGTTCACTCAGGATAGCTACTCACACACACACACACACACACACACACACACACACACACACACACACACACACAAACACTAGTTACATCACAATGGCATTGTCAAAATGAACCCTTTCAATGTTACCCCCCATGACTGATCTCATTCCTTGACTTTATGTCTGGCTACTACACTGACCAGCCATAACTTTTGACAACCACCTATGGCTTGACTACCACATAATGCTGTAGGACAATATTTTGGAATTATAATGATGCTCAGCTAAAATTGTGGACAAATTGTAGTCTATCAAGTGATGAGATGCTGGAAGGTGAAGAACTTGAGTAGCTGAAACACACACACACACACACAGCAGTTATGCCTGCCATAGATGATGCAATGTTGATGACACGTATGGCATGGAAGTGAAGTGCTGGATCAGAGTGAGGAAGGAGGAAGTGAGGCAGGAAGTAGGAGAGGGTGTGAGGAGAAAGATGGTAGGAGACAAAGACACAGATGATGAAGATGATGATGAAGATCTCGTACTCCTGACTTGCTGCTGGGTGTCGGTGCAGTGGGTGGGCTCAGCAGGCAGGTGTAGACTGCAGCGCTGCAGGTACTTCAGGAAGACGTCTGCGTTTCGTCTAGCCAGCGTGCAGGCCTGAACACCAATCAGAAACACTCAGTCACAAGACAGACGTCAATATGTAGTAACACAGAATTATGATGGGCTATGGTGAGTTTGAAGAAAGAAGTTGTGGTCTCTGTGGAAACACATGTGGTACCTTGAGGAAGGCCTCCTTCTGCTCCAGGTGTTTGGTGATCATGGGTGTCACATGATCATTCTCAGAGGTGGGGCCTAGTTTGTCCCCGCCCCCACACCAGTCTTCCTCATGCTGGTACTCTTCCTCCAGACTCTCCAGCACACCACACACCTGAAGGTCCAAAGCACAATGGCATGATATCAGACACAAACACACACACACACACGTGCATGCACACATTTGCATATTCGCACACACAGAGTCAATGCTGCACAAGTGAAACCCTAAGAAAACACAATAAATAATGGCATATATCACAAACCTGATGGACACACACACACACACACACTCAGTACATCACACAGCCAACCACCTTCAGCTTCTCTCTCTCTGAAGTCACCTGACCATGACACCCACCATCCACACATGAACACACACACACACACTTTCTCTCACCTGTTCGGAGGTCTTGTAAAAGGCGACAGCGGCGTTGACGAGTTTGAGGCGGTCCTCCATCTTGAGCATCAGCTGCTGCCAGTGGGCGGCAACACTTTCGGCGCAGTCACGGATAAGCTCCGCCTCCGTGTGTTCTGCCAGGAGCAGAGCCTCTGCCTGCTGCTGCACCTGTAGCGCCATCTGGTGGGTTTTCTGAGAAGAGCAGTGCAGAGCCATCCAAGGCCATCAAGCCAGTGGCATACACACATACAGCTGGCCACACCTTAAATGTGCACTGTGCCCTTCAGCACTAGTGTGTGCTAGTTTGTGTGTGTGTGTGCACACCCAAGTGTTCGCTAGGGTGTGTGTGAGTGTATGCTAGTGTGTGTATATGCTTACCTCAATGGAGTGTTGAAACTGCTCATGTTCTCTCTGCAGCTGCTCTGCCTCCTCTAAAGAGCTGGCGCTGATCACTGCAGCATTCAGCATAGACTCCCCATTCCTGATCCAGCCCAGAACCTACACACACACACACACACACAAACACACAAACACACACAAATACAGAGAGAAAAATACAGAAACACACACACACACAGGGTCCAGAGAGGGTCAGCATAAGGCTTGCTATGATTACAGTCAAACAAAATATGGCATGTTTTGGCTAGATGATTGTTGATCACCAGGTCACATCTACCCACATGCACACACACACACACACACACACACAGCTACTGGTGAAAAATGGAAAAATAAACAAACAAATCAATAAATAAATAACTGAAATAAATAAATGAAATAATGGCCTAAGATGAGATAAGCGCATTCTGCTTGTGTCCTAGTTTACAGGCCAGCCAGCCCCAGAGGATTAATCCATAAAACATAAAGCCAGTGCACGCGTGCTCTCGCTCACTCGCCATCTCACAGCAAGGAACAGCACTGTTTTTGTTTACAGATGCACACACACACACACACACACACAGACACACAGACAAAGACACACATGCACAACCACATATACACCCACTCTCACACACAGAGACTTACACACATGCATATATACTCTGTACACACACACACACAAAGACGCACACACACATACACAAACACACACACACACACACAGACACACACACATACACACACACACACACATACACACACACACACCATCGCTTGGTCTGTCTTCTCCAGTTCCTCTACAGCATTTGCATATATGTTACTTAATACTATCTGGAGAATTAGCAGCAGCTCAGCCATTAACTCCAGATCACTCTTAGTGATATTATCACTGAATGTGAAAGGCATGGCTGACTGACGGCAGGAAATGAGTTACGTAATGCAATACTATAATGTATTTATGTCTTACTGACAGTTTAGCATGCCAGATGCCAATGGTTAACTGTGTGTATGGTTTGGTGTATAATTCTGTGTGTGTGTGTGCATGACTTAGGCATGCAGGTGACAAAGCTGACTGGTGTTTGCGTGTGTCAGTACATCGCTAACATTTCTATGTGTGTGTGTGTTTGTGTGCTTGTGTATTTGTGTATCTGCTGCTAAGTATGGCATCTGCATCTGTTTGTGTATGTGTGTTTCTACTGTGTGTGTGTGTATGTGAGTGTGTGTGCGTTTACCTGTTTGACCTGGGCCTATAGGTGGCATAGTTGAGCGGAGTGTGTTTGTATGTGAGTGTGTGTGCATTTACCTGTTTGACCTGGGCCTGTAGGTGGCGTAGTTGAGCGGTCTGCTCCAGCTGAAGCCTCTGTTGCTCTGCATTAGCATCCAGCTCCTGCTGTTTCTGCTGCAGGAAGTCCAGCAGGTCCTGCACACGAGCGGTCACGTCCACTTCCCGCTCACAGAGTAGCTCCACACCTGAGGACACATACACACACACACAGGAGTTAGAACCACTTCCTGAAGAGACACACAGAACTTAGAACCCCAACAAGCCCATTAGCCTAGTCCCATAAGTTAGAACCTTAGCAAGCCCGGATACAACGGAGTCTACTAAGAACATTCAGTTTCATTTGGTGCAGAAAGTGCAGTGGTTAGTGAAAGTTGTGGGTCCAATTCCCAGCTGCCAATGCTGTGCCCCAGCCCAGTCACATAAAGTTTGAACCTAAGCAGGTCTGGTTACAGAACCAGTCCAGTCTAATAGGGTTAGAACCTCAGCTAGCCCAACTACAACCCAGTCCAAAAGGGTTAGAACCTTGGTATGCCCAGAACCAGTCTATTTCCACAGGAAAACATTAAGAGTCTCAGTTACGATGGTAGTAATAATGGCGAGGTGGAGGTGAAGAAGTCCGACCACGCAGAGTTGCTTCTGCTGAGTGATTATTTCGAATTATCTCTTGAATTATATCTCGAATTCTGCTATCCCGCTTATCTCCCAGTTGTATTTAGGATAGAATTTTATCTATAACTTTCTTTATAATTAGGAATCATGTGCATGAACTACAGAAAATAACCTATTATAGCTACCATTAAGGGAGAAAAGTACAGCATGAAATACTTTACTATGGTTGTTATGGACACCATTCATAAGCGCATTGATATGGATGAGAAATGAGAAAATGAGAAAAGAATGAAAATGAGAAAAGAAAATCCCATTGTTAAGAGAGATAAGGTGATGATGGTGCACTCGTTAGCGAGAGTCATGGGTTTGACTCCTGCCTGCCAATGCTGTGCCCCTGAGCAAAGCACTTCAGTCAAACTTCCTCGAATTGTCTCATAAGTTGCTCTGGATACATACATACATTCATTTACTGTAACTCCATAGTCAACTGTAGTCTAATTTAGAAAACACGGCTTGCTTTTGTGATTACATCTCTCTCAAATCCGAACGTCTCAATAAAACTTCGCCATCTCTGTTCCTGATCAAATAAGCATCTAACCTCAATCAGATAAAACAAAAACACACAGTCACAATGATGTGCAATTCCCACCAATTATCTTAGCATCTGTGGTTTACAAAATGTCATCATTATGCTACATCGTGCATAATGCAGCATGGAAACGCTCCGAGAGAAGCACGCAACAGAACTTGCTGTCTGTGAGAGTGAGATGTTTTTTCTCTTGTTTTGTATTAGCAATAAGCGTATCACTCGTTTCTCATGTGTGCACAGCCTGTTGTTTTGCTTCCTTGCTGTGCTTCACATCTTACAGTAATAAAGAGGCCATGACGACTTGAAATAAAAAAAGAGTTAAGCAGTAATTTGCGCTTTTATGAAAACATAACAGACATAACTACTTCTTGTTTGAAAATAAATTGCACAACACAATTTCATTGCAGAGCCTGAACATCAAATGCAACACTTTTTTGTTAAACACAAAGGATCCATTTGGACATTTTCTTCAGTGAATTTACTAAATCCAACAATTTTCATAGGACTTGACACAGACCTATCAATCTCCCAGCACAACTTTATCCAGAGAGAGATTTGATAAACACCTCTGTGATCTCCTGAAACCTCCTCTCTAACATCAAGGATACAGTAGAGACAAAAACAGCCCTACTGTTCAGAGATGAAATCACACACACACACACACACAAACACACACACACATAAACACACACCACTGACTGCACATCACTCTTA
The DNA here is from genome assembly GCA_027481765.1 of Tenualosa thibaudeaui. Classification (NCBI taxonomy): domain Eukaryota; kingdom Metazoa; phylum Chordata; class Actinopteri; order Clupeiformes; family Clupeidae; genus Tenualosa; species Tenualosa thibaudeaui. The sequence continues at coordinate 4,745,185 of JAIFZK010000015.1, read as the reverse complement.
ATACATGCCTGCACTACAGGCCTATACTGAACATTTGTATGGACCGCTACATGAATTAACAATATGGGGATATGGTAACATCATAACCATCATAATCACAGACAAGCAAGTAATAACAATTTTTTTACGTTTAAGAAAGAATTTCCTTTGGCAGAAACTGTTTATTCGATAACAATTAAAGTAGTCACTGATTCATTAAATAGTCAATGACTAATCGATTAATGATTGTAGGTCTTTCACCTGTACATATTGTAACACGCAGAGCTTCACACAAGGTCGTGCACCTGTCACACACATTCATGTCTACATGTAGCTAGCATAGCAGGGGCACGCTAAGACAGCAGGATGGGGTGGCTTTGGGGATGATGGTGGTGTATGCGTAAGTCTTCACAGACAAGTTAAAAAGAAACATAATATACGTCCAAGAACAGACCTCAGAGCTGATAATGTTATGACAGTAGCATGTTTCGTAGCAGGCCAAATAAAATACACCATCAGTTTCCAGAAAACAGCTTCACTTCACCACACCACATGCCTGTCTCACCAACACTCCTGCCATGCCATCGCACTACTTATTGTCTTGCTTAATGCTGTCAATACTGTTATCTCTTCTCCCCCCTTATCTCTCTCTCTCTCTGTTCAATCTGCTGGTGCGGTACTCACATTTGACACTGGCCGCCCAGAGCATGGCTCCTGCTGGGCTGTGGAGCGTCCTGTGTCAGCCAGCCCTTCCTCCCTCTCTCTCTCTCCCTTAGTCCGCTCTCACAGATGGCCACTCTCCGAATGAGACTAGTGCATGCGTGCTGCCTGCTCTAAAATCTTTTCTGTGTGTGTGTGTGTGTGCGCGCACAATGCACATGCATGTGCGTCTGTGTGTGTGTCTCTGTGAGAGAGAGAGAGAGAGAGAGAGAGAGAGAGAGAGAGAGAGTCTGTGTGTAATTTTTTTTAAAAGAATTTTTCTTTTAATAAATTTGTAACTGCCCTTTTTATAAGTGTGGTTAGATTTATTGTGTGTGTGTGTGTGCGTGTCAGTGGAACAAAGTGTGTGTATGTAAGACTGAGTGTACATGCCTGTGTGTGTGTGTGTGTGTGTGTGTAAACAGCAACATGTGCTGAGATTCCCCTCTGTTGACACAGACTGTAAGGGATTACTGTCCGTACACTGCTGCTGAAATCTACTTGTCTTTGAAGACCTGCTGTGTGTGTGTGTGTGTATGACTGTGTGTCTGAAGATTTGCTGTTGCATTTGTGATTGTGTTGTGGTTGTGAGTGTGTGTGTGTGTGTCTATCCACCTCTGCTGCCTCTTATCGTTTCTCTCATGCTCTCCCTCTTCTTCAACCTGCTCCCTTGCTCTCTTCTAGTCAGGTCCACTCATGTCTGTATCCACACACACACACACACACACACACACACACACACACACACACACACTTACTCTCTTCATCTCATTTCTTTTCCTTCCTTTTCCCTTCTTCTCCTCTCCTCTCCCCACTCAGGCTACTTCTTCTGTTTTGTCTTCTCCTCTCCATCTTACTCTCTCTCTCTCTCTACTGCTCTCTCTCTATATATATCTTACTCTGCCCTTCCATCCTCTAGTTCTCCAGTTTTCTTCTGATTCCACCATCATTTTATCCTTTGCTGCAGCTTTCATCCTAAACCCTCTGCCCCTCACACACACACACACACACACACACACACACACACACACACACACACACACACCGGCTGTCCCACTGTGGCTGAGCAGGGCAGGCTGCCAAGGCTCTAATGCCCATCAGGGGCAGTGTGTGTGTGTGTGTGTGTATGTGTGTGTGTACAGTGTGTGTATGTGTGTGTCTCGGGGGTGAGAGTCGAGTCATGTACAGAGGAATCTCTAATGCCCATCAAAACCCTGGTCAGCTTGATGGGTCAAAATGAGCATGTGAATGTGTGAGTTTGTGTGTGTGCGCATGTTACTGTGTGTGTGTGTGTGTGTGTGTGTATGTGTGTGTGTGTGTGTGCATGTTACTGTGTGTGTGTGTGTGTGTGTGTGTGTGTGTGCATGTTACTATGTGTGTGTGCATGCTCATCAGAGGATTTTCAGGAATGTGGGACTGATTTCACGTGTATGTGTCTGGATGCGTGTATTTGTTTGTGTGTGTGGGTGTGTGTGTGCATGCATGCATGTGTGTGTGTGTGTGCTCTGTCCTGTCCAGAAGTGAGGCAAAAAGGCACAAAGATTTATCCTCTGGCCCCTCATGTGGTTCCAGCTGACCTAAAAGCTCTAATAACATTGCACTGGGCACGTGTGGGGAGTGGACTACGGACAGATGTGCTGTGTGCACACTATACACTCACCTGAGGTTTTCATGTGTGTGTATGTGTGTGTGTGTGTGTGTGTGTGTGTGTGTGTGTACTGTATTCATATGTGTACTGGGGGTAAGCACATAGAGAGAAATCACCAATACCCATCAGCCCTGGACAGCTTGACTGGTTAAAATAAGTACTGTATGTGAGGTTGTGAGTGTGTGTGTATGCTACCGTGTGTCTCTATGTGTGTGTGTGTGTGTGTGTGTGTTTCAGACATTTGTGTGTTTGTACCTGGGGCCTATAGCTTTTTTGAAGACTGTGGAGGATGTGTGTGTGTGTGTGTGTGTGTATGTGTGTGTGCACAAACATGCCTTTGAAAGTGTGTTTGCATGTGA
>JAIFZK010000015.1:4657500-4737500 GCA_027481765.1 Tenualosa thibaudeaui | reverse complement strand
TACAGCCTTATCTACTATCTGACTGCTGAGAAACTCCTCTATGAATTTAAACTTGATTTTAACACCATTGGGTTGATTTTACATTTCATGACAGAGAGAACACAGTATGTAAGGATCAATAGGATCCTTTCTGACAAGCTCCACTCATCCACTGAATCACTCCAAGGGTGTGTTGTTTCTCCTCACCTCTATTTTCTGTAAATAAACAGCTGCAAAAGTAAGTTTGATAACAGTCATATTATAAAGGGGGTCTGGATCATGGTAGAGTGGTGCATAGCTTTGTGTCATGGTGCAAGGATTCTTTCCTTGAACTAAATGTGATGTGTCAAAAACTAAGGAGATGGTGACTGACTTTAGGAAGTCTGCTCCTGTTCCCAAGGCAACTGTGATAGAGGGATCTTAGGTGGAATTAGTAGAGCGTTATAAATGCCTGGGTTCAGTCCTGGACAGTAAGTTCAAATTTCAAGCTAATTCTGAGACTATCCATAAGAAGGTTCAGCAGCGTCTTTATTTTCTTATTTTCATCCGGGGAAAAATTAACACTTTTAATTTATGTACTAAAATTATGACATTGTTTTATAAAACCTTCACTCTTTTCCATCGTTCCATCGTTTTCTCACACTGCTGAGAAAAATAAGCCTGGTAAGGTCACTGGGGTCACTCAAACCCAGCTATGTGACCTGAATGACCGTCATGTGTGCAGGAAGGCAGTGGCAATACTGGACTATCCTGACCACCCCCTCTGCAGAGAATTTGTGCTTCTACCTTCAGGTAGAAGATATAGAGTTCCCACACACAGGACTAAAAGACACAAACTCTCTTTTGTCTGTGCTGCTGTTAATTTACTGAACAAGCAAAGATGATGCCACTGACGGACTTCACTAATTTCTGCGCTGACTGATATGCTTTCCCACTCTCTCCATGTAGTAACTTGTGCGGTGCTGTACTGTGTTCTAGTCTCTGATGTATTGTGGATTGTACTGTATGGTGGATGGTATGTTCTGTATTCTGTATTGGCCAGTTTGTTGTTATTTCACTTTAATGTTTTATCTATTTATTTTTGTTATGTTCTTTTGAAATGCCTGGCTGCGACTTAATTTCCCCTGCTGGGATAATAAATTTGACTAATAAATTTGACACAGAGATAGAGACGGAGAGAGATGAGTCAGAAAGATGGAGGTGGACAGCAGGACAGGGAGATTATGATCTCAAATCAAAATCCTAATTTAACCAATATTTTATCTTGATTATTAAGTTGTTTCTTTTTTTATGGCCTCATAGTTTACTGATTGTTAAGTTAACCCAACCTTAATATGCTTTTGAAGCTGAAAAACATGTACTCGTCCATATCTTTGCAATTTTATGATTGAAGGAAACACATAAAAGAGAAAAAAAATGAAATGATTGAAATCAAACACTGCGTTGATTGATTATTCTGAATATTTGTTTGAATTATTTTTTCCTCTTTTGGCCAGCCCATATGGATAGGCAGCGTCTGTCCTGACCTGCTCTGCGCGGTGGTGGAAGGCTGCGGACCCCTCCAGCAGGGAGCTGCGCTCGTCCAGGGCGGCGGCGAAGGCCCTCCACTCCTGCTCCAGCTGACCAGACAGCTGCTGGATCTGCTGAGCAGACGTGTGGCCCAGCTCAAGCAGACGGTTCCCAAGGGACATGATACGACTCACGTTGACATACACATCCTACAGAGCACAGACATACATATGGCTCACGTACACATATTACACATCCCTTCACAGGAACATTCACACGCTCATGTACAAATACACATCCTACAGTGCACAGGGATATATTGGTACATATGCACATGTACAAATACACATCCTATAGAACGCAAGGACATGCATATAGCTTGTGTGTAAATACAAATCCTATAGGCGACAGAGATATATATATACATATGGATCACATAAACATCCAATAGAAAGCAGATATATGACTCGTTTGTATACCCACCCTATAAAAGGCATAGGCTTCTACATATTTATACTGTATATGCTCACGATTACATATCTGAACATTAACTACATGAGCCACACTCCCATTCAGAGACACTGTATGCTCATGAATCATATTCACATATCTGCTACAAGACAGAGAGAGAGAGAGAGAGATGGAGAGAGAGAGAGAGAGACAGAGAGAGAAAGAGAGAGAGAGAGAGAGAGAGAGACTCAAATCCTCATGCAAAGTGTGGATAGTGTGAGAGCAAGGGTGGGGGAAAAGTCAGAGGAGACTGAGTGAAAGGGAGATGAGCAGAGGGGAGGAGAGAAGAGGAAAGCAGAGGGAGGGAAAGGAGGAGTGGGGGAGAGCGGGAGGAGAGAGAGAGGGGAATGAATAACCCCCTATGAGATGCTGTGTGATAAAAAAGGTGAAGGAGGAAGTAATGTGTATGTGTGTGTGTGTGTGTGTGCTTTAGCTGTTGACTGTAGTGTTTGCACTGATGTCTGTATGGTGCTCCAACTGTCATTACAATGTGAGCTGATGTACGTAACCATGATGCATTCCATAGCTGTTTACTCTGAGATCAGATTTGTGTGTGTGTGTGTCTGTGTGTCACGTATGACACGTGTACGCATGCATGTCTGTATACGTATGTGTACTGTAGACAGGATGTATGTGTGTGTGTATGTAATCTATATATGGATATGGATATATGTGTGCGAATGCTTGTGTGTGTGTGTCTGTGTGTGTTTTTGTGTGTAGCTACTCACCATGCAGCTGAGTGCAAAGTGGCTGTGGTCACTCTGCAGCTCCAGAGCATGTTGATGGTCGGTGCCAATCTCTGAGTGACTGGACAACAGCAGAGACTTATTGTGCAGAATCCAGTCTAGCATCTGCATGTATGAAAAAGAGGGAGCAGAGAGAGAGACAGAGAGAGAGAGAGAGAGAGAGAGAGAAAGTATATGAGTGCTCCTAACACCAGTTCTATCAGTAGAATCAAGACTCACTCATTCACCTCCGGTAGTGTGCACACTAACACACGGACACAAACACAGGCAGACACATAGATAGCTACACACAAGCACACATACACACCTGTTGGACATCCTGCTCATACATGCGCAGCTGAAGACTCTGGTCCTGTAACTTTTGCAGCTGCCACACCTGGTGGACGTGCAGCCTTGCGTCCTGCACCCGCTCCACCTGAGCCGACACCTTATTCGCTAGGCCGTGGGGGTCGTTGCCGTGGAGGCGCTGCAGCAGGCGTCGGCCCTCAGCTTCAAGCTCGCGCAGCTCGCCATCGGTGACGCGGCTCCGCAGGAGAGCTAGCTCGTCCATGCTGCGCCGTGCGGCGCTGCTGCTGCCACCGCTACCGCCCTCGGCCACCAGGGGCCGCTGAGGGCCCAGAGCATCCTGCAGGCGGCCTAGGACACGGGCGGCGTCGCTGCTGTAGGTCTCAAAGGCCACCCGCTGCTCCAGCCAGGACTCGTGGTTGTAGGGCAGACTGCCGCCCAACTCAGGGGTCAGCTGGGACGGATCCACCAACTCACAAAGCTCCTCCACTGACACCATGTAGGTCTGAAACCGAGAGCCAACAGCCATATTACTTTACAAACGCGTACACACACACACACTCCTCATTAGTAACCTTGTCACCCATACTGTGGTACCCCAAGCTCTACTCCTGATCACACTGAGATTTCAGGACCTTGGAGAGCACACCTAAAAAGGGCACAAAGTTTGAGTGGCCCAGCGCCCTTGATCAGCCCACTGTTACCCAGCACTCATGATTTGTCCACTGTGGCCTAGCGCCCGTAATCAATCCACTGTGTGGCAAGAGCAGAAGGAGAGAAGAAGCCTAGGCTGGTTCCTTAATGGCATAATACCACATGACTCACTCTATTTGACATATATGGAATGTGCTATTGGAAGATTCTTGTATCAAGAGAATGTGTGCTTGTTTGACTAAATGATGAGCTCACTTATTTACTAAAACGAGAGCTCTGTTTTGTGAAATTAGCACAGTATTTCATAAATTGAGTACACATTCATTTTCTTGCTATAGAAAAAAAATGGTACACCACAAGCACTGTACAAGTAGTATGCAGTAAGTAGCACACTGGTGTGCCATTTTGTAAATTGCCCTAGTCAGTGCTAACAGTGGCTGTGGTCCAATAATCTTCTCTACTCTAGAAGATTCTAAGTTAAATGAGCCATCTAAGTATGAGTGATAGCCATGCTGAGGAGCTGGCCATATCTTTTAAATGCTGCCAGAAAGGTGCTTAAGTGCACCCTTCCTTATCTGCTTTAGCATAAGGTACTGTGGGTTATGGCTTAAGAATGGAACAGACATCATGCTGGTGGCAGCAGCATTTAAAAAGCCAAGTCAATAATAAGCGCTGTTGCATGGTTACATAACATTACATTGAGTAGAGGTGCTTCCACAGCATTAGCAAGACTAGCCAGCATACAAGCCAACCCTTCTCTCTGTAGTGCAATGGGTATGTGGTGGTGATGTGTGTGTGAGTGTGTGTGTGTGTGTTTGTGTGTGTGGATGTGGTCTTTTCTTTCTTTGGGGGTTCAAGATGATGTATATATATGTATGTGTATGTACATGTATACTATAGATGCAGTAATGTTGCATGTATGCTGTGCTATCATGATAAAACTGACTTATTTTGCTACTACTATTGTGCAAGTGATGAGGCTGTGTTGTCTTGATTCAGGCCTCATAGCTAAATGCTGGCCTGGTAGCTTGATTCAGAACTGATAACTTGATTCAGGTCTGATAGCTTGGTTCACAGCACTGGCCATGTAATTAGTGTTGATGCAACTGTTGCTGCAATGACCTCTACTCTGATGCCAATGTGATGCTGATGTGTTGCTCATTGCTGATGTGTTGCTGTCTGCTGTCTGGCACAGAGAGTGGCTGCTGTTGTCCTGATGTGTGCTGTGATCCTGGTGGATGCAGGTGTGCTGTGAGTGTGTTGTGATTTAGCAGAGGCAGGTAGATTCAGGTGTGGTCTGGTTTAGCTGGCTGCTGTGTGGCTGTGAGTCACTCTGTTTGAGAGGGCTCTTCTGCATCAGCGGAGCTAAACGTCAGGCACAGAGTGCTGCACCCACACACAACCACACACCGACTACTTTATGTCTGATTTATGTGTATGTGTGTGTGCGTGTTTGGGAAACAGATGTGAGTGTTTGTGTGTGCCCAGGCGTGGGCAACCATCTCCATTCAGTCTGAAAGATGAAAGAACAATTTCCTGATTTATGCTTTGACTGATTTGTGTGTGTGTGTGTGTGTGTGCACATTGTCCGCTCACTCTAAAACTTGCAACACTTTGACGACAGAAATAATAGTCTCTAACTCCAAACTCTTTTTCAGAGTACAATTAAGGTATTGTAAAGTTGTTAATGTCATGGGTCTCACAACACTCACAAACACACACACACACACACTGATACACACACTTGAATTTAGCTTAGTAGCACTAAATTCATTTTCATTGTGAGACAGCAAGAAGAAGAAAACAAATGACACATCTAGTGTGTAATTCTCCATGGCAACATTTCAAAGCTGATGTGGAGAAGCACAGGTTAGGGGGTTCTTAGATTGCGCTGGTTTTTCTAGAAGAGCCTTTGAATCCACCTCCCGTAATTAATCCTAATGATCTGCAGACTCCCACAGGCAGAGCGAAGGAGGGCAGGCACTCTAATTTTAACACTTTTCCACCGCAGTGACACACGCACACACACACATGCACGCGCATGCAAACACAAACACACACACACACACACACACACAGACACAAGGCTCTCAACTCTAACACACAACACAGGCTCTGAGAGCCAGATAACTCTGAATCACATCTCTACTCTGGGAAAACTCATGCCTGGGTCAGGTCCAGACCACAGTCACATCACAATCAGGACGATATTAGAGTCAGATCAGGAGCATATCGGACTCAGATCAGGAGCATATTAGACTCAGATCAGGAGCATATTAGATTCAGATCAGTGAAACTACGGCCTTGGAAAAGTTGCCTGAAAAGTTGTGGGTTTGAATCCCAACTGCCACCGTTGTGCCTTCGAGCAAGGCACTTAGCCCTAAGTTGCTCTAGGGGAGACTGGCCCTGAATAATTGATAGTTGACTGAAGTCGCTTTTGATAAAAGCTTCTGCTAAATGCATAAACGCAAATGTAAGATCAGGAGCATATCAGATCAGGTGCACATTAGACTCAAATCAGGAGCTAGAATATAGGATACACAGATCTGGACATTGTTATCCAAAACATCCCTGTGTTTTAGAGGTGTTACTCATCATTTCAAGATCACAGCCATATCAGAGCCAGAGCATACAAGGGCCAGACTAGAACTCACTGCTCACTAAAAGCATCCTGTTACATGACTGAATCAGTCAAGGCCGTAGTTTTAACATATTGATTTTCTTCCACTCTTTCTGCCCCAGTTTTCTAGAAAGCTCTACAGAGACCTAAAAATGTTCCATTCCCCCTAATCTACTGATTTTGCACTCGGTTCTTCAGAATTTCAATGTCAGTAACACAAAGACTACAGTACAGTACTGCTACATTTGTACGTGTGTGTGTGTGTATGTGTGTGTGTAGGGTAGGACAGGTAAGCGTTTTTGTGTGAAGGAATATGTTAGAAACAGATGAGTGTGTATACTGTATGTGAAAGGCTGTGTGAGAACAGGTGTGTGTGTTTGTGTGTGTGTGTTACCTCAAACTCAAACTTAGCGCTGCCAAGGGAGCTGCGGTGTTTGAGCCAGACGCTCTCAGGTTTGAGGATGAGGGCCGTGTGGACACAGCGGGGGAACCAGTCCTGCAGGGTCTTCAGCAGCGGCTTGATCACGTCCCACCGGGAGCTGCGGGTGTCCACGATCACCGTGAAGCCATGCCGGCACACCTCCTCACTGCCACAAACACACACACACACACAGACATTCATAGTCATTGTCTCATAACATCAATACAACGCCTAACATCTATTGAAACACTGAATTCTCAGTTACAACACAGACTGTGACTAATAAGCATAATGCTAAAATTTGTCACATCATCTTCAATTTTCACAAAAAGTTGTTTTTTTAAGAATACTGTATACAGCATATGATTTGGGAAATTGTGATATTGTAATATTGAACCATTATCTCACTGTAAGCAGATGTACAGTTATAACCACAAGACAGCACTGCAGAGAATCTGATTCATCCGAAGATAAAACATCTCAAATTAACATACCTCAACAATGATAAAACACAATCTCCACTAAAGCATAAAAATATCAGAGTATCTCTATCTCTTTTCTCTCCCCACCCCCTCTCTCTTATGCATGTTATAGCAGAGTCCTTACCAGACTATTTCTAGTCCTATATACCAGACTATTTCCTGAGTGAGCCAGACATCATCTCCACTATCCAAATCTGCTCTCTTATGCTTTCTTCCTTTGCTCTGCTGCTCACTGATAGAGCACAACTGTCTGCCTGTCTGTCTGTCTGTCTGTCTGCCTTAACACTACACTGCACACACTGACTGGCCACACTGAATGAGCTGAGACAGAGAGGGAGAAAGGGAGAGTAGGAGTGTGGGGAGAGGGGGGAGGGAGAAAAAGAGAAAACAAGGGAGAGAAGGAGGAGGGGGGGTGTCTCTCTCCTTTGCAGAGAACAAAACAAGATGGATGGTCCATTAGCTAGAGAGATAGATAGATGGTGTGTGTATGTATCTGCATGTGTATGTGTTTTTTGTTAGTGTGTGTGTGTGTGTGGGTCTGCATGGATATGTGTTTTTTGTTTGTGTGTGTGTGTGTGTGTGTGTGTGAGCTCTGGGCTCAGTACCTTGGGACAGTGGCAAGATACTCCAGCAGGGGGCGCAGGTCGTCCTGTCTGAGGCGCTCAGGGTCACTGGGGGCCAGAAAGGTGAGGATGGGGCCCCCTCTCCGATCTCTACCCCCTACAGGCAAACACAGACACACACACACACACACACAGACACAAACACACATGCCATGGTAACACACAGAAACCAAAATAAGCACACAAAGAATATGAGATAGTCACAGCAAAAGCATGAAAGTATGAATGATCCTGCTAATGACTGAGGTTTTAAACACCTGGTTGTGTTCTCTGCACTGTGCAGCTTAGTGTGACTCACCTTTCAGGCGAAAACTAGGGGCAGAATGAGGCTGTAATTAACACTTACACCCCCCACACACAAACACACACATACACCTTCTTCTCAAGCTTAATGGAAGCTTATTAGAGAATCATGCTGCTTTCTCGTGAGTACTGGGTGATATGGTCACGCTTTGAAATATATCAAGCCATGACCATGTGATGTATGAGGCCTGGCAAACAACTACAGTAGTATGAAGTATGCTGTACCTCATATATATAAAACATTGTGACATGCAGGGGAGTGCAGTCGTAGCCTTTGTTGGTATCCCATAGCATATCTGCATGTAGTGGCCAGCCTATGCGGAGCCTCCAGGTCCAGGTTAATCTAGGCTGGGATCGTCTCTCGGGCCCACACTCCCCCTCTCTCCCAGCCATTTGCTGTCTGATCCTCACCCTCCTGTCAATAAGGGCTATAACAGGCCAAAAGCACAAGCCCAGTTCCAATATTCAGACCAGTGGAGCAGCTGTGTGAGTGAGTAAGTGAGTGAGTGGCACTGAAACATCTATGGCTTTATGTGGGTCAGAACCCAGCAGACCTGTCAGAGCCACTGCGCTTCTCTCTGCAGAGCAGAGCAGGCAGCAGAGAGCGGATGGCCCGACCAAGCCCGCCGTGAGCTTGGCAGGTTGGAGTGTCTGCGGAGAGAACGCGTTGCCCCATTTAGCCATCGGCACATTACGCACATCTCTACCGTGACTGACAGTGTCAGAGCAGAAACCACAGACAGACAAGGATGGAGAGAGAGAGAGAAAGGAATCTAGATCAATCGGTCTAATGGAGGATGTAAAAACACAGCGTCTGAGACACATCGCTGCAGTCAAACACACAGTAATAGGCCTGGCCTTCTGAGTTGGCCCTCCTGCTGCGACTGTAATGTAATGGCCTTCTGATCTGCTGACTGAAGCTGGGTACAATAACTCTGGCATAAACACAAATCTAAATGTCATGGGGGACGGAAGAGACTCTGACTCTTTAGTGATGTGGACAGGTAAAAGCTAGTCTTTCTACAGCCATACTACTCCACACATAACAGCACAGAGTCTCTGTCACAATTGGACAGGCTGTGTGTGTGTGTGTTTAAGTACTAACTATCCCAAAAGGGAGCCCATTAAAAATGTTTAGAATGTTTATGTGTTTCATTAGCCTAAGTGTGATCTCCCAGAGACACAACGGAGAGGAAAGGAGCACTAGCGCATTAGGTGTCCAGGTGTGTGACTCACCTGACAGGTAGGCAACCTTCTCTCTCAGGACAGGAAGCACATCTACTGCCCTCACAGGCTCCTTTCTGTGAGAACCTGCAAACAAAACACAAACAGGTTAACACAAACAGGTTTACTACAGGATCTCTACAGGGTCTGAGAGCAGGCTTACTTCTGGTTACTACATGCTTACACAGGGGGATTACTAAGCACTTACAACCACTTTCCTACAGTGATCAAATCAGCCCTACGACAGAATTCTAAAACAGTACTTTATATATTACATATATTATATATTACATATATTATATATATGTAATATCATAATATATGTCTGTGTAAATTAGTAATAATAATGGTGATAATACATTTAACAACACTGCTAATCCTGCTTCTACCACTACTGACTCACTTCATTCCTGTAATAACTCTTTCGAATCCACTCTTGAGAACACAGTCAAACATCCAGTAGTTTATGCTTGTATGAAAAGGACGATCTTAAGTATGCAGCTTGTGTATCAACAGTGAGCCACTGATGCATGGCACAGATAAACACAGTCCCCTGCCAAGCAAGAGGACCATCTGAGGATATCAGATGTATGGGTGCTTAGGGACACATCTGATGACATCACTTCCTCTGACTCAGGAGAGGATGTGTGTGTGTGTGTGTGATGGGGGAAAGTGGCCATGATGGAAAGCTGACAGAGGGGTGAAGAGGAGGAGGAGGATGAAGAGCCAAAGCCGTTGAGCGGAGTGAGTCAGCTTCATCATCACAGGGCCATCTTCACCCTCTGCTATACCTCCTCTTCGCTCCACTTCATTTCAGACTCATCTGTTCTGGAGTGCTGTGCCTAGCAGTCACCTTCTTTTGTAGAGGTCAATCTGATTTCAGATCCATAGCATACTGGGGTGTGGAGAGTGGATCTGTATGTGGAGAAACAGCCTGGTGCCCTTTCCCACCACTCTGAGTCAGGGCACAAGTCATGTGACATATGTGTGTATGTGCGAGTTGACTTTATTTGAGTCAAACACATGTGGAGACTATGAGGGTGGGTGAGTGCCATTGTACAGCCTCCTTATGTAAGCAAAATATGCCCTGTGGCACTGTGCTGGACTGTGCACACGGTACAGCTCCTTCCCTGATGCCTTAGAAGGCGTGAGTGACAAAAACTCACACTCATGTGTTGTGGAGCTGAAGATTCAAAATAACTACAACTTGTAATACAAGTATAAGAGAGTGCAAGAGAGGCTTTGGTTCCACACTAATAAATAAAAGTAGTACTAAATTGTTAACTGCTAAGTGAGTGAGTGAGTGAGTGAGTGTGTGTGTGTGTGCACTCAAAACCTGGGGTTCAAAACCAAAGGTACGTCTCACAACACAGGTTATGCTAGCGTCCTGTCCTAACTGTGAATGTTGTATAATTGGGTGAGTGTGATAGATAGGGAGCATACACTGCAGATACACTGAAAAATTCAGCACAACACAGTAGCACTCAGCAACACTGATGCTGCACCGGATTTCAGCACCCTGGAGAGCTCCCTCATCGCCATTCACTCCCTGCCTCAGAGAGGGACAACAGGGAAGTAGGTGTGTGTGTGTGTGTGTGTGTGTGTGTGAAAGAGAGAGCCTGAGTGCATATCTGATCATGATGTGTGTATAAAAGAGTGTGTGTGTGCATGTGTGTCTGTGTGTGTGTTTTAGAGAAAGAGTGAGAGTGCCAAATAAAGGCTGCTTGCTGTATTTCTGCTCTTTTGCTGGTTTGTGTATGTGGCACCGAGCCTAGCGCCTGTTCACTGCCAGGGAAGACTGAGCTCCATACAGCCATGATGCTGTCTGTTCTAATGCTATCTCTTTACCCACTCCAACAGAGCTCACAGACTGGCACAAAGAGAAGGAGAGCTGCATTTCTGATCTTCAATTCTTCATTTCTGATCGTCTGATCTTCATTTCAAATGAAATCGACTCACTTTATTTTAATTTCCAAATTCATAAAGAAAGATAATTCATTTAAGTCATCCCTGCCATTTCATCAGGTAGATTATTTTTGGCAGGATGAGTGTTTTTCACTCTCTAAAAGGATTACTATTCCTCTGCATCAGCTGAACAAAACAACATGAAATGCGCCAGAAGGATTTTGTTTGGACAGAGCACCATCTGATAGTCTCAGGAACATGCCAAAAGCATGGCTATCAAACATTGAGTGGGTGTCTTTGGGGGTTGGGATTCACAGGCAATAAAATAAATGTGCTTAGTTGTGTGTGCGTGTGTGTGTATACAAGTGTGATGTGTATTTGTGTTTGAGCTTGGGAAAGGTAAGTTTGTGTGTGTGGGCGTGTGTGTGTGTGTGATTGTGAGTGAGAGCAAGAAAGAGACAGAGAGAGAGAAGTGTGTACCGGTATATATATATATATATATATATATATATATATATATATATATATATATATATATATATGTGTGTGTGTGTGTGTGTGACAGACTAACATTGTGTGTGCGTGTGCGTGTATGTGTGTGCGTGTGTGTGCATGTGTAGTTCATGCTATGTGTGTGTAAGTTGGACACTACATTAGTGTCTCCTATCTTGGGTGCTACTAAATATAGTGCTGCCTCAAAGGCTGAGCTGTACCACTTGCAGCGTGATTGAGAATGTGAATAATAAGGCTCTAGAACTATGCTCATTTTCAGGCAGGCAGGCAGACAGACAGACAGCCTTCCCTGTGAGTGAGAATGTGAATAACATAGCTGTAGGATACACCTTATAACTCCTAATATTAGGACTCTAAACTTACAACTGAGTGATTGAGAATGTGAATGATGTGGTTGTAGAGCTTAGAACTCTCTACTTGCAGAGTGATTGAGAATGTGAATAATCTTTTAGAACTGTCTAATTATATCATCTGCTGTCTACATGTGTTTGAGTTTCATAACGTTAATAAACGTTTGGTAATGTCAAGAATAACAAAACATAAGCAAACTTCTCATTGGGTCTACAACGGTAACTCACCATAGCACCATGGATACTACAATTCATGGGCAAGTCTAGACCCACAGCAAGAGCAGCAAAACTAATCTGTTTTGCTTGGGAACTGGAAAACATTTCAAGTGGGTTCTAATTCATTAAACAAAAGCGAACGGCTATAGAAAGCATGTTCCTTTTGAACTGCTAAATCTGAATGATTCTGAAGAATCCATTACCAGCTGTAGACTACACCTCTGTCCAGCTCCGGACTTGTTCCCGTGGTACGTCCGCGGAGAACTAGCCCAATCACCTCAAACTGTTTGCTAGAGCTCGCAAACTTTCGTGGAAAAGGCTACACAGGGCAAACATAAAACTGTTTGCAAATGATCGCTAATGTTCAATAAGCTTGCGAATTTGAACGCATCTCTTGTCTTTGGAAGTGTGACAAGGATATGAGCGTCTCCCACTGAATAAACACTTAAAGACCCAGAAAATGTTTTAAATAAACCGTTTACTGAGTGACTGAACTGTGGAGATTATTCTCCAACATTAAGGGAAATGCTCTTCATTAAATGGCAACGCTGTTAAATCATTAAAAACATACTTACTTGAGCTTGCTTGAGCTGAGAGTTATAGTGGTTAATTACTTTTACATTTTGTATTAAAGTAGAAGAACGTGAATAACGAAAGTAAGGGCTCTGTTAAACAAACTCGCCGGGCAAACGGACTTCTTGCATCTGCTTGGCGGGAAAACATGAGAACCTGAGAGGGGTGAGAGAAGGGTGGGTCTTCTCAGTGTTCCCTATCAATCGCACATACCATTTCACGTGTAGGCAGAAAGGGATTTTTCGCGCGTAATTTTAAAACGCATATTTTATATACATGGGGAAATGTACTGTACTGTCGACATGAAAGAAGATATGCATGAAGTATGCATGCATATGTTATGCATATGTTTAGGCCTATTTATTCACTGCTTATTCACTGGTTATAATTATGTGGGGGCTTAAGGTTGCTCCCAGTTTATCTAAATTCCTGGGTTTGACATGACTCTTCAATCTATCACAAGTTGAGCTACTGAGAGCATCGATACGTAGCTTTTATTTTGGCACTGTTGCTTTGTAAGTTAAGAATTTTGAGTACTTGGTTTTGTAAATTTGGTATTTTACCCCCATCCCCACCCCACATAGCAGAGTTGACAATAAAAGAGGGTAAACCCTAATTTGACCTCTGTTCTGATGCAGTCTCCCACTTCTTCCATCATTAAATAGTCAGCCTACATGCAGGAACCCAGGGCTCATCCCAGCAGTTTGGACAGCCATGCTGTGGACAAAGGTAAGTCAATCTGACCACAATGGTTTAAAGCCTCTAGAGTAAATGGGTTCCTTTAAGTTTCATTCATCTGACCAATTCTTTTCGTGCCATTCAAATGAAGTTTGGAGCCCTACCCCTGCTTTGTGCTTATGACCTGATGCCTGTGAATGGGTGAATGGATTCTGTGTTTCATTCATTTGACCAAAATCTAATCAGTTCAATTTGACTGATTCTGTCAGTGTCATTGAGAATGCAGAGGTGTGGAGGCTTACACCTGCTTTGTGCTTGTGGTCCTGTATACTCTCCCTTTTACACAGCCGGTCACCTTGAGCCCAGCCTGGCCCAGAAACAGTCCATTACTGTCCACTGCAGTGCCCAGTGCAAACCCTTTTAACTAGAGCTAAATGGATCCTGAGCGCTGGGCTATTTGACTTAGCCAGCATCCTGTGTGCCTGCCTCTGCCGCTGACCCACAGAGACAGAGTCAGTACACTGTGTCCTTTAGACAGATACAAAGAGCCTGGCTAGGCTAGGTGACGCTAGCACACAAACCACTGTGTCATGATGGGGGGGGGGGGGGGTCTTTCAACAGTCACTTTTAAGCAATTCTAACTTCTCTACTGCCCAGCACTATTGAATTTTGAAATCCTGAAACCCTACTTCCCTACCCCCAGCTGCCCACATACCACACACACACACAAACCCCACAATCTGCCAGAAGTCATTCTATGTGTGGCCAACGACTGAAAATACTAGAAAGTTGGTCATTTCAGTCTGATGAGTGAATGACTCCCACTCCCAATGATCTCTACTCTGTTCCAGATCTTTCTAAGATGCCCTCTAGATTCCCCCAACAGACAGCTGCATTGCTTACGCTCCACTAACTGTTAATGCTGATCCCCATGGTGATGGGAGTTATGGCTGCTTCAGCCCCCAACCCATACACACATAAACCACTCTCTCAAAGATGAGGCAGATGCCCCTGTCTGGACTTGGCATCTCCGCTGGCAACCGCTCGGATTCCCACTGGTGCAGATGGGTCTGATGGGCAGAGTGTCCGACCCGGAACGACCCATCTGGACTGGTGACAAAGGGGTCATTCCACTCTCACGCCCGTCAGACATCCTTGGCTCTATTTTCACTTGGCCTCCTTGCACCCACCACCATTTCAACCATACTTGTCCAGTCCCTTCCCTCTTCTTTGCAAAAGGCTTCTACAGCTATTCAGACATATCATTCCACCATTTAAAGAGATTTCATGTAGGTGTATAACATTTTAAGATATGTTTTTGCATCTTCAATTTAATCTCTATGGCATCTGTCATCATATAGAGGATAAATGTCGCACACAATTATAGTGCACAGCTATGGCTTCTACCAATCATTCTATCCATCCTTTGAGGAGGTCAGGAAATGTTTATATTATTACATAAAAGCAGATTTTCACAGAACAGAATCACAAAATATGCAGCAGAATCACAATACGTTGCTTCACAAGCTGAGTTTTCAATCATGTAAAGTTGACTGTTGTAAATAAGTATAGGTATAAGTATAAGTAGCTCTTTTCTTTACATGTACAAGACATACAAAGGAATCAAAATATATTCCTCACTCCCCCTGTGGTGGGGAGAGCAAGAGGTCACTGCGTCTAGGGACGTGCCACCAATGTTTGCTAGAAAGGTCTCAGCTCCTGGCTATTTAGTTTGATGGATTCAGCTAGCAAGTCTACATCTTTAAAATATCATATTTAACATAAAATGTAAACTACCCTCTCATGAAAGCATTTAGCTTTTTAAACATCATTGTGGGACACATCCTTTGAGTACATAATGCAACTCTTAGCTGTCTCTCTCATCAAAGCATTTCCTCTCCTAAAGCAGACAGTCTCTATAGTAGAGGTTTTGACTGTGCACTTGGGAAATGTAATTACTACCCGATTAACCACAGACATTGCCCTCATCTAAAATCATCACTCTGCCATGTCAACAAGTAAGATGATTATTGTTGTGTTTTTCAAAAACTATAACACAAAGTCATTAGTAAAAACACTCTACCTATCTTCTCCCTAGTGTACAATTGTTTTTAGCTCCCTTCATTATTTTACTGTGCTTGAGATCTGTAGCACTCTAGGCTGGATTAATATGGCGTAACGTAAACAAGTCTTCAAAGCTCAGCTTGCTAACGGACTATCTGACTCCTGTTTACAGCGGTGTAGCCTGTTGATAGGAAAGAGCGTACAGCTGGGTACTGTATCTCTAGCTAATTAAACAGAGAGAGGAAGCTGAAGGTTGCCGGTTGGTTGGTGTACTTTACCTGCTAGACGAATAAGCGCTGTGCTGGTCTGGGCATACTGCCATTGAAAACCCTCAAAACTGCTCATGTTCACAACAGTAACACTCATTCACACACTCATTCTGTAACACATACACACACTCACCTGAGAAAGGCACACACACAGATGCTCTCTGCTTGAGAAAGCCATTCACACACACAACTGCTAAACACCTGACAACTGAGTGGCTCTCACATCCCAACAGCCAAGAACTCAACACACACACACACACACACACACACAGACACATACTTTCAGCTTTGCTTGGCCCATAAACAATGAACTGTGTCTCCTACGGAGGCATGGGGGGAGCATGAGTTGTACCCTAGTAACTCCTGCAACCTGGCAACGCTTAAAATGAGGCCCTGGCCTGTCTAAATATGTGTGTGTGTGTGTCTGTCCAGAGTCAAGGCAGAGTCTTTGGCTGTATGGCTGTCAAGTCTCATCTGACCAATCACTGATGGAGAGGACCGGCTAAGCAAGCAACTGCTGACCAATCATCAGAGAGGATTCCCTTATGGAAATCTTCTGCACAGATTTCATGGCACATTTTGGGCAAGCATGCATGTACACACACACACACACACACACAAACAAACACAATAGAAGTGTAGCAAGGAAGCAAACCGATCAATGTTTTCCAGGCTGAGATGAGCTCTACTCCAAATTCCCCTTGTGGACTGAGTTCCCTTATTTTGTCTGTGCTTCACATAAATGCTAATTTATGGAGAGCCATATAACAGACCATCAGAATGTCTCATTAAAACTTCACCAGTACTGAGAGAGAGAGAGAGAGAGGGAGGCAGATACAGAGCAATCAGGCAATCAAAGAAGAGGGAGCCTGGACAGTGCAGTACAGCACAGAGGCAGGAGGGATGGGAAAGAATAAAGAGAGAGAGAGAGATAGAGAGGGAGAAACAGAGAGGGAGAAACAGAGAGGGAGAGAGATAGAGGGAGAAAGGCTAGAGGGAGAAAAACAGTGATGATTCTCTCACTGGGCTGTGTGTACGTGATCAGAGGTCACGGCAAGCCTCTAGAGGAGAAAGGCACACACATGAAAACACACAAAGTCACGAGTGTGTGCACATGGACATACACACAGACACATACACACACAGCATGAATCAGCAGAGATATCAAAAAGAATCTGAAAAGTCTCAATTCATAATTATGCATTCATCCCTTAAAAAATGAATGCATAAATATTTTTTTAACATACACGGCTATTGCTTATAATTAATCGTCTCGAGTCAACGTGTACATCTGAAATGTCACTTTGGACATAACGTAAAGCTTCTAAACATGTCTTCTTACATTACATAACTCTGACAAGAAAATTCTAGAGAAGGACAGCACAGGTGAGGATTGATTGACAGGTGAGGTTTCACATGTAGCGTGAAATTTCATAAACGTGATCCCCACTGTAGCGGCTCCTATGCTCTGTTCATGCTCACTTCAGCACAGAGAAGGAGCCGCTTCAAGTCTCCTCCTCCTCCTCTTCCCCTCTCTCTCCCTTCGCCATGCAGTAGTGTTTTCCTTTGGCGCGTGGCAGGAGGGAGAGCTGCACGTGCATACATGTGCGTGCGTGCATGCGTGCGTGAGTGGGTGGGTGTGTGTGGTGTAGTATGCTAAGGGAATGGGAAGTGGGGGTATGCACTGCTCTGATGATCTCAAAGTAGCCTTGGGCTGCAGCCATGTTTTGAATAGACTCTCACGAGGCAGAAAGACACACACACACACACACACAGAGGCACTTATTGCAGTGCACAGAGAGTGCAGAGTAAGCCTGTTCTGGGATCATTCAGACAACACTAATCATCACTGATCACGCAGGGTGCTGTGTAAGCCTGTTCTATTATCAGACAGCATTAATCAACCCCCAGAGAGCAAGGAGAATGCAGAGGAGGCCTGTTTCAGAATCAGTCATACAACAGTAATCATCAGTGAAACTTGACACTATGAGTGCCACTGTCTTGTTCTTATCTCATCCCCATATCAGATCAATAATGTCCTGTGACTGGAGGAGAGTTGATGGTTGATTTACAGTAATACACTTAATTGTGTTGCCAAACTGAGTCATATTTAAAAAAGAAAACATCTTTGCATTTGTTAATTCACATGAATGACTCTTTGAGGTGAGTGAACCAGCAGATGATAGCTGACATCATTCTCCGATGCTCCAGCATCTTCCTTGTAAAGAGCTAACCCATGATCCATTTCCAGTAAACACTGAGGCATCTGAGAGGCCTGGTTCAGCCTGCACCTTTAACAGCTTCTCTTTGGCCATACTTGGTGAAACCTCCACTTTTAGAAGTAGGGCAAAGTCAGGAGTCAGAGTCAGAGTCCCCAGAGCTTACCGATGGCCCACAGAAGGACAGGCTAAGGATGGTAAAAATCGCCCAAGCAGCAAGACATCTTTCTTTCTCTACATCCTCTCACTACACCTCATTTGACTTCAACACCTAATTTCATTGTGCTGTCCCCTAACAGCGTTTTTCCTATGCCTCTACTCTCCTTGTACATCAAAATTCTCACAACAAGGGTAATGTTTTGCCAAATGAATACCTAAACTGTCCAAGGACTGTTTGTTTAATATTTGTGGCTACAATGTCCTTATGAGTCGTTACAAGTCAATTTACAGCGACAACAGTCTATTTGTGTGTCACATTAACGGCTGCAGTCCTATTGCTGATGGCCTTGTGTTTTGTAGTCCTGCTGATACTCGCCACAAATAGCATAAAAATAATTTACTTCATTATCTAGACGAAAACAAGATTATATTATCGTGTTGGTGTTGCTGAGGCGGCGGGTCTCAGCATCCTGCTGCCATTGAGGAATGTCCCCACTGCAGTGGCTCGGTGTTTACAATCCAGGTAACCCTGGCAGCACGCCAAGAATGGCTCCGCTGATGAGGGCTGGCACTGTCCGAACTCCTGCCTGCTCACCTGGACCTAAGGAACAGCTAGGGCTCGCATCTGCGCATCGGCTTTGACAGCCCATATGTTGTTTATCACACTCGGACAACACAGAGCAGCCTACCCTCGGGAGTGGCCGTGTCCAGCACCATATCTCCAGCATCTATAATGCCGCTAGCAGTGTTACAGGGGTGTGAATATAGCCCTTGAACAGCTGAAGCGGATCATCTTCAGAAACAGTCGTTAGTTATTGCGTAATACGTGCAGATTTAAATGCACGAGCTGGAATGGCGCCACAATCCAAAATGATGAGGCGCGTGATGCAATCATGTCTTCCGCACGACCACCCACGGTGTTCAACTATTAAAACTCGCGCTCCTGATGACTCTTACTAAAGAACGCCACTGCATCAGACCCCGAACCTTCATCCGAACCCATCACCCCACCATCCCTGGGACAGCTCCGTTTCCTGGGACTTACCCGATCTGTAAAACACAGCAGAGTCATCCACGTCCCTGTCGCGCAAATCTGTCAGTGATCCAGAATTCATCGTAGCAGCCATTGAGGAAACGATCACAGCTGTTTGCTATACATCGCTCCGTATTTGCGATTTCCACACATCCCATAGGAGACCTCTAGCAGTGCACTGCAAGCTATGACGTGCATAGGTTTACTCTCCAGTGAATAGAGCAGTGCTACCTCCATCTTGCCTGGTAAGTTTGTCCTGAATGCCGCCCGGTGGCGCCCTATACAGCTCTCGTTGCGTAGCCGCTCTCTTATGCCTACATCACGGACAGCGAATGAATTCAACCATTCTCCTGACGTTTCAGATTGCATGCAAAATAGCCCAGAAGACTCACTGTTCGGGGAAAACAGTCGCGTCAGAAACCGTGCAGTACGGATCTAACGTAATATAATATAAACCAAATAAATGTAATATTTTGATCAGCGTGAGTAGTTATGTTTCTTTGTTGAACATAAATGGTAACACATTAAATCTTTACGCTTAACGCAAATGACTGTTTCCTTCCCTAAATCGCAGACAACAAATACACGTGTTTTTGTATTTCACGGCTACATAATCCAAAGTCAGACTGTTGAGTTTCTTCACGTAGGCCAGGTCGCTTTGAAGTTAAGCGCTCTATCTTGTGACAAAAGGTTATCCAACATCGCCGCCCAAAGGATGGAAACATTTTTACAACATTGTTTCACTTCTCGAAATAGTGGTATGCTTACTCAGTTACTGATACCTGAGAAACACTGTAAATGGTTGGACGTAAAGTTGCAGTATTAAATAGTTTCTTTTTACAAAAGGCTATACCTGCGCAGACGAACAGTTCCGTTTTACGCCTCACAAACGCCTGGTCTAATGACAGTAATAGTAATAGCTAATAAACTAATAAGCTAATTGCACACAAATAAAATTGGACAGCTGTTTGACCCCCAAAACTACAACGTCTTAGTTTTTATGTAATACTGTTGTAGCGTTCTATTGATGTATACTTGGCCCGAATAGCCCGAATAGGGATCAATAAACGAGGAAGTTGTTGACATTAGCCCACATCAACACACTCAGAGGCCACACACACAGTTGCAGCTACAGTATATGCATGCACATCTGCATAAATAGGCCTATCATATAGGATAGCCATTGTCTAATAAAACGACTGTGCTCGTCTTGAGGTCGTGACAGATTCCGGTAGGCCATAGACCAATATTAGTTTATAAGCTAAAGTAATATTACATTTAGGAATAGCAATATGATATAGTAATAAGATAATCGTATTATAAGAGTTGACATTACTCTTAATTTCTTACTACGAATAGGCCTGTATTTTTGCAAATTTATCTGGCTGTCTTTGGCGTCGGCTGTGTTTTTCCTTTCCTTGAATTTTGTTTTCTCAATTGATGCACATTTTTGAAATTACAGAAGTAGGTCTTAAGGGTGAGAAATAGACAAACGGACGCGCATGTCCAGTTTTTGTGTTAGTGGCCCCCAAAAGGCTTCTATACTCTTTGCCCCAAATCAGCTCTTTTCACTCTGAAAAGCCATGCTGTCTCCAAGGAAACCGCAAACAACCATTAGGTTTGAACGTCTTATCAGCCAGGGGCGCATGCTTTACCACAAGAATTTCACGGCACAGCATGACATCTGAAAAGTGGACATGAAATTAGACGTAATGCTGCAACCAGGGACACTGACGGAATAGCGCACGCTTTCTGAACTTGCATCGGGAGAAACTTTTAAAGTGAAAACATGGCTGTTAGTTTCCACACGGGAAAGTCCATCTTTAGGGCCAGAATGGTGACGCAGACGGCTCCAGGCGAAACGCTAAAGGAACTGCAGGTTAGATACGTTTTTCTAAAGTGAGACAGAGTCGCCTATTCTCTTCCTCTTTTTCTCGCTCTCACTTAGAGCTATGGGGAGGGTTTCCTACCTCCTGCTCAAAGTGACGAGATTATGATAAAGCGCAGTCTCCACACTACCACGCGGGACCTGTTATTCCTACCAAAGGGTAGTTGAGTAAGGGTAATTCTAAGGTTTAAAAGCTCTTAGGTTATTATAGGACCCACCTATTTACCCCATAACAAGATTCACTTATATTCCTTCTTCTGTTGATTTTGGTGAATTCCAGCTGTGATTTGGCTATGTAAATAGCCTGTCCAGACGGACATTTCTTGTGTCAGCACTGGGCGGCAGCATAACTCTGCACTGGAGCCACAGAGCATTAACGCAAACTAGGAGTAGTTTGAGGGTCAGATTGATATTTGAAATATGAACTGTGCAGATAGTATGCCTTAATATACAGGCTACACTTGTGATCTACAGTAACATCAACAGTCTTGCCCAATTAATTGAAATTAGTTCGGTCATTGGCTATAAATTTAAAATAACTAAGACATAAAGTGTTTAAAGAGCTCCACATATTTATTAACGAGTGAAGTATACTTTACCGATTTATCTATTGCAAATCCTGCTGCTCAGTGTGCGCAACAGAAGCCCGTAAGCAAAGTGGAGAACTACACATAGCAGTTAAAGCACAGCCAACAGGACCCATTCAGTGACAATCTGATCTGAAGAGCTAAACATTGAGGTAAAAGATAGACATGTACACGAGAATGGAAGCAGCTGATTAATGCAGCCATTGCCTGTAAAGGCGTACTTTTCCAGTTGAATCACAAATTATGAGGTCTGCAGGGTTTAATCTGAGACCGCAACCTGTTTCATTGTAGTGATGTGTCGTTTACAAACAAATCGGTTCTTTTTCCTTGGGAAAAACGACGCCGACTAACGAGAGGCCTACTAACTGCGGTTTGTGAAAGCAACTGCTGCGATATAGTTTTGTTACATTTCGCACCCATGCAGTGAGGTGTTACACAAATACTGGACCTGCTCAAGGTTTTTTTTGTCTGTTTGTTTGTTTCTTGTCAGGACAGTTTTCTGAAATCAAATTAAATGCATGTCCTGATATGCACACAGCGTTGTTTAGGTTTATTACCTTCGCCAGGTTATAAACGAATTTTAATGTCATTTTCAGGACATGTTGATAAAGGGACAACGAACAGATGGTTAGATTTTGGTAACCACCAGCATAATAGGAGAAAATCGCAATATGGGTGGATATGCGCTGATTGAAGGTCTGCGCTCACCGAGTGCTTTTCTAATTTAGCTCTTTGTGAGTCACCGGAAGCACCCGTCCCCTGCGTTCCGGGACCTCCCAATTTCCAAATTATTGTAAGCACTGGAGCTTTGCATTTGGAGAGTAACAGAGAGTAAAATATTTTAAAGCACTGTTTGCAGAGTGTTGCAGTCTCAAAAAAATGTCTTTATTCTTCATGATGTAGCCTTCCAAATGAAGTTTGCCTTGGACATATTATTTTTTGCTTCATATAGGCCGAGCTGTGCTTCTTATTAATTGATTCAGTTGGGCCTTTGGTTACCCGTGAGTCTTTGGAGTCCTCTCTGTGAATGCTGAAATATTCATTAGCATCTCTGATGGAATGCTCTGCTACTCTCTTCCCACAGTATCAGCTTTCTCTCCCCAGGTAGACCCTAGCTATGCCTCTCATTTTGTCAGCTGTCACCACTGCTTCTCTCTGATTGGCTAACCCTCTGTCCTATAGGTGGGTGTGTTGGCTAAGAGATCTTTCATTGGTTGTGACTGTGTGAATGGCAGGCAAACCTCCACAGATCATAGCCATTGTGGAGATGGGTAGAGAGTAGTGTAAGCTTTCATAAAGGATTACTTCACTCTATGTATTCAGCTGGAATTGTCCCTCAGCTGATCCACAGAGGGCTTTGTCAGTGTGGGTTGCACATGTTCTCAGTTATGTTGGTAGCTACTCTATAGGAGAGGGAAGGAAGGTCATTGAAAACAAAAGTGAAAAGGAAACACTGTATAACCTTTTTCTCTCACCTTAATGTGAGAGAAAACCCATCAGTGAAACCCATCAGTGTCTGGTAATAAAAAAACACAACAACAGGGCAAATAATACACTTTCATTCACACCCAATAATAAAGTAAACGGTGTAGTTCCTACCTGATTGTATTTACTGTAATGGCATGGTCCTTTCCTTAAAGACATGTGAAATGCACAGGTACATATGGGGTGATCCCAGTTAACGAGTTAAGCTATGGGGTGAGTGTGTAAAGGTGTCGGAGCTGATTGTATGCGTGAGGAACTAGGGGATTGACAAGCTATGCTAATGGTATCGCTGGTTTCCTTTGGAAGAAAGCCCTTTCTGTGGACACTGTGATGAAGTGTATTGCATTTGAGCAAATAACACAGAACTGTCTGTCTGTGTGTGTGTGTGTGTGTGTGTGTTTGTGTGTGCGTGTGTGTGTGTGTGTGTGTGTGTGTGTGTGTGTGTGCAAGCACATATGTGTGTGGGTGGGAACGTGGGTGTGTGCATGCATGCATTTCTATACAGTTACGTATTACAAATCTTGTGTTAGCTCTTGTAATTATCCAATTTACTGATTAACTAAGCCTTTTGTGAGTAACAACAGTGAAACACACAGAGAGGAACACAGAGAGAGAGAGATGTCATTAAGGAAGCTTTCAGTGCTATGCCGATATCCATAACAAAGAGCCGTTCAGCTCCAAATCCCTCTTTGACATCTGAGACGGCCTCAGACCTCCTCAGACAATCACCCAGGGGGCAGGCTGACACCTGCCACAAAGGTGCCCAGTTACAGTGCTCAGAGCCTGGAGAGACCAGCCCAAGAATCCCTCATGGTCCCTTAAGATGTGGAACTGATCGGAAGTAATGACCTCAGGAGGTGTAATATTAATTAAGTGAACGGTGTTGGATTCTGGGCAAGGACGCTGTGTGCATCCCACACCCTTGGCATCAATGCTACCTTACAACCCTGATTTCCAAAACAAGGTAAGCACACCTGACAGGTACATGCATGGACAATGGAGCACAGTTTGTTATCTACAGTTGTGCCATGTCTGTAATGGAACTTAGTGCTGACTCATCTGACTTCCTGCAGGATAGCATGAATGCACAATTTGGCAATAGACCATGTACCTTAGCTGCACACTTTATTGCAGTTCATTTGCCACAGAATGCTTTGATGTTCATATCTATTTGTGTAAATTTCCCATAGAGCAACAACTACCGTGTCCATAAAACTGAAGTAACTGAACATGCAAGTTAATGCAGCCGGCGTATGATCTTAGTCTTTAGTGCTTAGTCTTTAGAGACCAAATAACAAATAATGTAGTGTGAAATATATTTGAAAACTACGCTACAATATAGGCTTTAGATGTCCTGTGAAACACATTACATTCAATCTATGTGTAGGGGGTGGGAGGGTGTATAGGGGGAGTTCTGTGGGCGCATGGAAGTTTCAGTGGCCCAGTGTGTGTGTGTCTCTATCTGTGTGTTGAGGTGGTGTATTGTGACCCTCTGAGTGTGTGGGAGTGTTGGTCGCTCAGAGACTCTTAGGGTGTGTCGGTTTGTGTGCCCCAGCTCAGCAGTATTGTCGTGACAACAGTAGCTCCGGCACTGGACCTGCATGGAGGAGCCCTCTCTGCTTACGGAGCCATCCGATCGAGCTGACCCTCCCTGACCTGCACTCAGACTTCAGCCTTGAAGTGGGGCTCTGGCCCTCAGACAAAAAGAGATTATGGAGACACGATATAGTCTCCAACTGTCACCCACACAAAGCTCATGCCCAATTATCACCTCTGCACATCCGAAAATGACCTGTCACCCCACACAATAGCTCAGGCAATAGCAGGCTGCAGCACAGACTTAGTGGGATGAGAGAAAGCCTTGGCTCACAGGAGATGGGCTCTCAGCGTATCGCCGTCATCTATGTAATGAACACTCAAGGTACCCAGTCTTTCTATCCCATTATCCTTTTGCCATCCTGCTTTCATCTTTAAGTTGTTTGAATAGTTTATAGGGGTGTTTAACGAGGCCAAGCGACAGACAAAGCTCTTGAGCAGGTATGGCTTGGAAAGCACAGGTGCCACTCACTCCTCTCCCCAACCCAGTGCCACATCCTCTTTCTTCTCTCATCTCCTCTCTCTGGCTGTCCACTCCTTTACTCTCCTGTCCTCTCTTCCCCTGGATCTCTCTATCACGTCCTCGTCTATGGTAGCAGTGGGGAAACTGAAGGAATGTTCCTCAGTGCATAAGGCCTCTGCGTTGTCTGGTACTGCTGACAGACATAATGTCTACTTCCTACAGGAAACAGCTGTGGAAGGACAGTGTCTTGCGTGTGCTCAAGGTAAGACAGGCAGAACCACAGGTCCAAACAGGGCTGGGGGAAGCACCAAGCAGTGGAAATATCTTTACTTCTGATTGACACATCAGGAAAAGTCTTGTCTGATCATGTACATGGCTACACTTTGAAGCAGTTGTGTTTTAAAGGATTGATTGGTAACTGATGTTTATTTTTAAGAAGCTTGTTCGAGAAGGCAAATGAGCATATATATAGACAGTCAGTGGAGAAAGCTAATGTACGTATATATACAGTCAGTGGAGAAGGCTAATGAATGTGATCTCTTTTGCTAAATGACTCTTGAATCATTTATCTGGAGCGGTCTGACTGACAGACTAGATCACTTGGCTTGAGCCTCAGTGGGCAACAGCTTGTTTAAAACTCTCCACTGTAACTTCTACACTCCACTCTCACTTTTCTGCATGTTTCTGCTAGTATGATCAGTTTTCTGCTGTCCAGTAGCTCTAAATACATGTGAATGGACTAAAGATGCATTTGAAATTACTGACATGAAAGATACATAATATCAGTGTTGGGGTGATCCTGTATGTAAAGAAAATGTAAGCGCAGTAGAAATGCATTGATTGACTGCATGTAATGTGAAAACAGCAAGAGATGTATGTAAGAGAACTGTATGGCTACAACAGACTGTTGGTGTGCTAATTGTATTTAGAGTTTTGAAAATAAGGATAAAGGTTAGGCAAAAGCTTGTTAGCGGTTGAAAAAAACTGACAACTTTCAAAGGTGGCTTGGGTTGCATGAGTCCATATTCTTTTAACAGTTTTAGCCAATGTGAGTTAGACTGGGCAAC
Organism: Tenualosa thibaudeaui; assembly: GCA_027481765.1. NCBI lineage: Eukaryota > Metazoa > Chordata > Actinopteri > Clupeiformes > Clupeidae > Tenualosa > Tenualosa thibaudeaui. The sequence goes on along the minus strand of JAIFZK010000015.1, from coordinate 4,711,079 downwards.
AAGTGGATATGGAGCTTTGAACTTTGAACAAGTGGATAGAGAGCATTTTGTGTCTGTAAAGCTGATATATATATATATATATGTGTGTGTGTGTGTGTGTGTGTGTGTGTGTGTATGTGTGTTTGTGGTCACATTAGTCTGATCAGCCTTAGGGCACTCCCACGGAAGTCTGGAACAAACTGTATCCAGGCAACTGTTTGGAGGTCAGCCAATTTAGTTTACTTTCTGTTGTCATGGCAGCAGCCAATGCTTTGTGTGTGTGTGTGTGTGTGTGTGTACTCCGCCTTCATACTTCCTTTCCCACTCGAGACACTCTCACACAAGATTGAACTTTGTGTGATGTGTTAGCCTACGACTAAAAAACAAACTTTTCCAGCTAGGACCTTTAGTCTGACTCAGACACTTCTCTTCGTTGTTCTCCCAATTGTATTCATGCTCTCTCTTTCTTTCTCTCACCTTACAATTCTTTATATGTGAGCGTGTGTGTGTGCGTGTGTGTGTGCGTATGTGTGTGTGTTGGTAGCTAGAGAATATTTTAGTCACATAGGCACTAAGGTGTATATATTGCACTCTGTAGTCATACCCCTGCAGCTTTTATGGAGCCTGTTACAGTAAAGGGTGTGTTTGTTTCTTTTGTGGGGGTGTCTCTGTGTTTAGTCAGATGGTCACATGACTGACCCATAGCTTCTGTTGTCAGTTCGAGTTGCCATGACGCATCCATGACGACCACATGCCACTGGTGGGTGTATGGGAACATTGATGCCACTAAAGGTAGAAAGTGACCCCAGAATGCATGACTTTAGAGTCTTATTTGTGTTGGCTCAGACTCAGTGTGATAGTTAACGTTTAGGTCTGTGTTTCAGTGTTCTCCTAGCACCATCTCACAACTGCCACTTTGCTTGTGAGCAAAAGGTGAAATTCTGGAAGTCGCATAATTATTAAAAAATAAGTGTCATAATTGTAGAAATATTACGACATCAGCCTGGTTGAGCTGAAGCACTGGGATGTTTATTTATCACAATGAAAGATGCTATGTCCACACAGCAATGCTCTCTGAGTGTCTTAGATAACAGAATGAAGGGGAGAGAATCTGATTAGCGGTATAAATGGGGGGTGAATAAAAAAGCAAACGTTCTAGCCCTGCTGATTTGATTTTAAATACTGTTTTCAGTTATTTTATTCATGAGAGTGTGTCCGTTTGGACACACACACACACAGGCTTGAGTAACTGTCTGGGAAGAATAACAGAGATTCTATGAAGTCTCCTAGAGAGCCTCATCATGCAACTCATCAGTCCTCACCAGAAGAACTCAAAATCTGTCACTCAGTCTGTGAGATGACTGTCAGCAAAGTTGTTGCTTCCTAGGCCCTAGGTTGGCGAATATAAACAGTTTAAAAGACTCCGGATGGACAAAGGTGTGAGACGGTTGTGTCTGGGTCTGTGAAGACCCCCAACATGAGCATCATTTACTGTCCTGTCAGAGCGGCAGAGCTGCTTCTCCTGTTAATGTAACCTAGCAGCACCAGCAACTTTACTGCCTTTTTTATGTCTCTCTCCCTCTCTCTTTCTCTCAGCAACACTTTGTTCATGTCTGTTGTGGCTATTGTATCTTCAAGTACGCCAGGTTTGGACTGAAAGTTGTGCTAGTTAGTTCTGCATGTCACTTTTCATTCCATCGCGACCAGATTTTTTTTCTGGTCAGAACACAGCAGAGTAATAGATTCTACTGCATGGGGGATATATACAGTCATTGGTGAGAGCCAAAGACTTGAGAATGTAGCACTCTAGAATCTTTGGTAAGAACTGTGAGGGACTGTGTATGGATGGAGTCTTTCCTATGCTCTCAGTGTGAAGCAGGATTTGGATGAGTACCTCTCTTACAGTCCGCACTCTATAGCAGTCAGACGCTCCAATGGGACATGATGTAGTGAGAATATCATCTCCCTCATTCTGCCTTCTGTGAGAGAGACGCTGATTACCAGCCTCCAGAGAACTGAAGGCATTTACCCACAGGAAGAGAGCAAAAGAGGAAGACGAACCAGAAGTCTTTTTTTTTCTGTCTCAGTTGCTGCGGTGCTGAGAGACCTAGCGTATTCCACTGGACTTTGGCACGCACTCCTGCTTACTGAGCAAGCAGGCGGATAACAATGATTAGCAACATCAAGACTAACTGGAAGCCACAGGAGAGGAGAGAGTCATGTATCATCTCCAGCAGTCAAATCACTGCATTTAAAGTATGTCCTGACCTGCAGATAGAGGCTGTTCCAGATCTCTAAGCAGTCAAATTACTGCATTTAAAGGGATCTCTGGCTAGACATGTTGACTTTATTAGATTGATGTTGGCATTAGCTACAGGAACGTGATTTGAAAACACATGTTTTTGGTTTTATCACAAGTTTAGAAGATCACTCATAAACTGCCATTGTTGTAAAAAATGACATCACCTGGTTGAATTGAATCAAGTAGCAGCAATCAAGCTGTTGCTGCAGATAGACACCATCAATATTAACCAGGTGTCCCAGAAAGCATTGAGACATAAACGCAATGGCAGCTTACAAGCTCTGCAAATGAAGGGATTTTCTAAAAGTTTTCATAAAAAAGAAAGCATTTTGAGTGTTTTTAAATCCTGTTAAATAGAGTTGATATCAACGTCAGTCTTATAGGTCAACAGGGATTATTCTAAAGTATGTGTACATAAAGGCTGTGTTAGTAGCTAAATCATAGATTTTAAGTAGGCTATATGCACATATGGGTTGTATTAGGAGTGGGACTTGTATAGGCAAAATTAGAGAACAAATCTTTTCATAAGGTAAATGGAGTTTAGCTATTGATGTATTTATGAATTTCTATTGTGGCACAATGCTTTGTTTGCTGAGATGAGAAGATCTGGTGGTGCTGCTGACTGGAGGTCAGTTTTGGGTTGACTTCCTTACTGGGGTTGACTTTCTTACTCAGATATGGGCTGACAGATTGCCCAATGTGGCCTGAATTTACTGCACTGAATGCTGTGTGTGTGTGTTTGTGTGCATGCGTGTGTGTGTTTGTGTGCATGCGTGTGTGTGTGTGTGTGTGCGTGCGTGTTTGTGTGTGTGTGTGTGTGTGTGCACATTTGGTGGGTTGCTGATGCTGACTGACAGCATTTATTTCTGTACACAGCAAAAGCTAAAGGAGGAGCGTGAGGCCAAGCGTGCACAGCTTGATGGTCGCCATGACTACATCCTCAGCATTGTGGCATCATGTGTGGGCCTTGAGAAAGCCGAGGTGGAGGATGCCATTCTGGAGGGCAGTCAGGTACGCAGCATCCCCTCTGGTCATTCATGACAGCATTGTATTCATACTATATTCACCCCAGATTTCTTTGAGGGATTGCGGGCATAGGAGGGTATTGGGATTCAGCCTTGGTCACTTTATATAACACAATTTTATGTTTATGAAATGATGTATGTTTTAAGAAGGTTGTGATGGCAGCACAAATTAGAGTAGAACCACTAGGGAAAGTCAGACTTTTTGACTTCTTAAACAATACTTTATGGTCAAAAGCTTATTTTCTTTCTTTTTTTCTTTCCCAGATTGACAGAATTGAACAGTTCTTTGTTGCTGATGGTCATCCACATGTCATGTTCTACTACCAGGATGTGGATCTGCCTGAAACAGGTACAGTTTCCACAGATTTTAGGCATTGTTAGGCACAACATGAAGCAGTGAAACAATGGTAACTTATGGATGGTGCAGTAGTATGAACAAAAACGATCACATCACTGTGTAGGGTTGCATAGGGCTTTAAAATGACATTGAACAATATTCATCCAATCAAAATCAAAGAGCAAATCCAATTTTAAAATTCCAGCTATTTCTCTCTCTGAGCACAAATACTGCTATCTTTGTCTAATCCTCTTGTACAGATGGCCTTATAGCTGTTGAAGTGTTTTTAGACTGAGATGTGTTTGTTGTTGTGATATGTGTCGTTTATTTTTTTGTTTACTGTGGGCAGGTGCAGCTTCGTCCCTGAGTCGTAATAAGAAAAGGAAGGTTTTTGTGACTGAGGGTCGTGATGCGGCCCTAACAGGAGTGTGTGTGTTCTTCACACGTGCTAATGCCTCCAAGGCCATCACCACGGAGAACATTCACAGGGTAGGACTAGGAGAGGAGGGGTGTGTGTGTGTGTGTGTGCAAAACAGACACCATTACTTACTTGGCATATCTGTATCTTATCTTTAAATCATTCACTGATAGTGGGCTTTGTGTAATCTCACTTCAAGCTCTATTTGACTAGAGAGTAACTCCCGCAGTCTGCCTTTAAAATCATTGCCTTATCTGTTGATAGAAACCCCGTAAAGGAATCGGCTGTTTCTATTTGTTCAGCCATGACCTAACATGTTCTATTTGAAAACACTGTATTATTGTTGTAATGTTTGAGGCTGTCTAGGGTGGGTGATATTTGATGATGTTTGTTCTATTGACTCCCCCCGCCCCTGCTGCCTCCATTAGGATGTAAACTTTAACATGCTGGACACGACCGAGGTGGGTCTGCTGAAGAGCGTGGAGCAGCTGCTGTCGGACATCTTCATCCCCACACTGAGAAAGATGAACCATGGCTGGGGTGAGCTGGACACGCCACAGGCCCAGGCCGTCAAGAATGACTTCATCAGCTCCCTGGACAGCTTTGTGTCTGTGCTGGCCGGGGCTCAGGAAAGCCTGCAGGAGAAGGTCAGTGGAAAAACACCTTGCAGAACACACACACACACACACACACACACACACACAAGGTTGCAATCATGGTTATGTACACACACACAGATCATTCAATCCTCTTCGCATGACAGCAGTGTGTGTGTTCCCATCCTGCTGTGGTAGGTGAACCTGAAAGAATGTGACGCATTTGACCTGAGGACCTTAAAGGGTCCTTCAGACTATGTGGCCGTGGCTAACAACACAGAGGCACTGGAGAAGATTGAGGGCTGCATGAAGGTCTGGATCAAACAGATAGAACAGGTGAGAGTGTGTCTGTGAGTGTGTCTGTGAGTGTGTGTGTGTGTGTGTGTGTGTGTGTGTGTGTGTGTGTGAACTGGAGAAGGCCGAGGTCTGCATGAAGGTCTGGATCAAATAGATAGAACAGATGAGACACTCTGTGTGTATGTGTGTGTATGTGTGTGCATGCATGCGTGCTGGAGGAGATTGAGGCTTGCATGACATTGATTGGGGCAGGTGTGACACCAGGTGTGACACCGTGTGTGTGTGTGTGTGTGTGTGTGCCTGTGTGTGCGTTGCTGCTGTCAGGTGCTGGCTGAGAGTGACCAGTTGAGGAAGGAGGCTGATGACTTGGGGCCACGTGCTGAGCTGGACCACTGGAAGAAGCGCATGTCCCGCTTCAACTACCTGCTGGATCAGCTCAAGAGCCCCGACGTCAAGGCCGTGCAGGGGGTACTCATCATGGCCAAGTCCAAACTCATCAAGGTCCGAACCTCTTCAACACCATCACTCTGCCACATGTTTTTGTGCGTGTTTTTGAAATGCATCACTTTTCTCCTCATCTCCCAGTATCTACTTTAATTACAGTACTTCACTTTTCGACTGTCTTGTATACTGTTATTCACTATAGTCACTTATACACTATAATCACTTATGTGCACAATATGTTGTTTTGCTTTCTGTTATGAAAAGAATATTAAATGGCCTCTGGGTATGAAATGTATGAAGTAAACATGCCTTGCCTTGCTTTGCGTGGTCTTACCTTGCCTTGCCTTGTGTTGTGTGGAGCAGGCCTGGCGTGAGCTGGACATCAGGATCACAGACTCCGCCAACGAGGCTAAAGACAATGTTAAATATCTCTACACCCTGGAGAAGTTTTGTGACCCTCTGTACAATAGTGACCCGGTGAGAACAAGCAAACACATGCTCTCTCTGTCCCTCTCTTTCTCTCTCTCATACACACACAAAAAAAAACACACCAGCAAGCACACACTCCACTGTAGTTCACACTTTCCATGATTTTAGTAACAGGTATTGTCAATCTGTTCCTGTCAGCACTATAAAATTCACCACTTTTTTAGTCACAGTATGTAAGCAAGCACACAGAAGCATTACCTCAAGCCCACGTGAGTCTCTAGTGAGTCACATTTCACATTTGCATTGGTTTCATTATTTTTGATGCAACTGCTGCTGCCCAAAGTGTTTTGTATACGCGCTGTGTGTTCTCTAAGGCATGAAAATATAGCTCACTCTACACTGGCCTAGATACATATTTATGAATTGTGAAAAGTAAAAAATCACCTGAACACAATTTTCCTAGATTTTATTGCAGGTGCTACATAGACTAATGTAGAGTCCATCACTATCTCTTTTTACAGATTTACATATCTGTAGCTCCTCTAGATTTGATTTGTAATGGATCTCTTGCTGTCTGTCTGTCTGTCCATTTGTCTCTTGGTTGTGTAGGCATGGTAATCTCAGTTTTTCACGCACAGCCAGATCATTTTGGGATTACAGATTTAGTGTTAAGCTTCTGTTATTTAAATACTAAATCTGCTCATGATATCATTTGTGCTATCTGTGGCAACATAAGCTCTGATGGCTGCTGGTAAATCCTGATGGATGCTGGATTGTGCTGTTGTGGCTGTAACTGCAGGTGTCTATGGTGGAGGCCATCCCAGGTCTTATCAATGCCATCCGCATGATCCACAGCATCTCCCGCTACTACAACACCTCAGAGAAGATCACCTCTCTGTTTGTTAAGGTCAGTTCTGCTTCACCACACACACATCAAACCTACACACACACACACACACACACACTCACACTCACTCACTCATGCAGAAAATAAGTCTACCAACACATCCTAAATTATAGGGCCTCTGGAAGGCACAAGGTGTAGGACTCCCATAAAATGTCGTGTGGCTCCCCATTGACCCCATGTCACAGTGTGTGTGTGTCTGTGTGTGTGTGTGTTCTCTGCTTACCCACCCCAGGTGACCAACCAGATGATCACTGCGTGTAAGGCCTACATCACCAACAATGGCTCTGTCTCCATATGGGACCAGCCACAGGAGCTGGTGACCCAGAGAATCAAAGCAGCCATCCATTTAAACCAGGTAATGGCATACACACACACACACACACACAGATTTACAGTATGTATGAGGAACAGAGACCCATAGACCAGCAGTGTGTGTGTGTGTGTCACTCTCAAGTCCCTCATAGGTTGCTGTGTGTGTGTGTGTGTGTGTGCTTTTCTCTATCCCTGTCTTTGTGAAGTGTGTTCCCAGGGGACAATGTGTCATGCGTGTGTTTACTCGTGCGTGTGTGCTGTGTGTCCCCAGAGGACACTGAGGTGACATGCATATGTGTGGAGTGTACTTTGTGCTCCCAGAGGACACATACATGTGTGTGCCTTTGTGTGTGTGTGTGTGTATATGTGTGTATGTGTGTGTGTGTGTGTGTATGTGTGTGTGTGTCATACATGTTTATGCATTTCCCCACAGGAGTACCAGCGCTACTTCCACAAAACCAAGCAGGCCCTGGAGAAGAACCCCTCGGAGCGGCAGTTTGACTTCAGTGAGATGTACATCTTTGGCAAGTTCGACACGTTCCAGCGGCGTCTCAGTAAGATTCTCAACATGTTTGACATCATCAACACCTACTCCGCCCTGCAGGATTCCAAGATCGAAGGCCTGGAAACTATGGCAACTAAATTTCAGGTACCTTAGTGGTTGCATTTTATCAGACTGCAGATAGCCTAGAAATCTAGACGCACCCTAGCAGCCTTGCCAAGCCTTGGTAAGACCAATCACAACGCTCTATCTTTGTGGAAAGTCATTGGGCGGGCTTAGCAAGATAACAACAGGGCTGTCAAAAGTGGCCAAGGAACAGCTGCCGTTTGACATTGACGAGTTAGACGGGCTTTTTTGCAGAAAAGGCATTTCAAAGAAGAATATAGGCTTTTTGGCTGTTTTGCCGACGTTGCTGTGATTGGTCGTGGAGCTATCCAGTTTGAAAGACAGCCGCTGATTCCGCCCCTAGGATTGAGCCTGTTCTATCGGGCGTGCCCAGACTATACATTTTGATGTTATAGGATGGCTTGTCAGGCTACTAGATCATGGAAAGAAAATGGACAGATGAAAAAGAACAGGTTCAGAAAGTGGGCCATAGGATGTGTTTGCTTTTGTAGTAGAGGTGTGCTTTTGTAGCAAACCCATCCTCACATGTGATCTGGCCATGAACTTTTGGCCTTTGCTCTAAGCTGTTCATAGAATGACATGAAACTTGCATGCTGACATTTTGAATCACTATTCACTTCACATTGAATCACTTCCGAATGATGTATCTGTAATGTAATGTAATCTTCTGATCTAATCTGTGTATGTTCTCTCGCTCACTATTGATTTTTCTCCCACTCGTCCTTTTCTTCTCTTACATACATTATTTTCTTCTTTCCCTCTCTTCTGTGTTCTCTGTTTCAACCTCTGCTCTTGCTATCCTTTCAATTATCCCCTTATTCTCTCTCTCTCTCTCTCTTTCTCTCTCTCTCTCTCTCCTTGTGCCTGGCTCTGTGAGCAGACGGCAGACATGCAGATGAAATGGGAGGTAAAGTGTTTGAGACGTCTGGTCCTTTGCTCTCCTTGCTCTCCCTCTCACCTGCTCCACTCGTCCTCTGCATGAATCACGTGTCCAAACTATCCCATCTCTCTCTCTCACACACACACACACACACACACACACACACACACACACACACACACACACACACACACACACACAGCACATTATATATAACAAACACCAAGCTCTGTTTGACTCTAATGACACTAAATAAAGTCATGGTACACACGATTATAGAGATGCAAACTTACAGTTGTAGAACCACCACCACTGCCTGCTCTTTTGAGCATCATAACAGTATATCTGCCTGACTTTACTTTTGCTGTGGAGTGTTTTTCTGCATGTGTGTTTTTGTCAGTGTGTGTGTGTGTTTACCTGTATGCATTTTTGATAAGTTTGTATAGTGTGTGCGTGTGCATGCGTGTTTGCATTTGCCGTTATAAAAGCCATCTGAATTGGATTCGTTTCATCACGGGCTCCTGCATAATTGACATGTGTCTGATAGAGATCTCTCTCTAAAGCCAGCTCTGGTCTTTGTGGGGGTTGCCAGCTTTGTTGAAGGCCTTTCAATATTTCATGCCAGCTGCCTATGAGACTCTTCGGAGCTGCTCACATTACTGAGCTTAGAGACTCCCCCACACACATTCACATAGACATTTAGACATTCAGAGAAACAGACACACACACATTTAGATCACACATCCCCACCCATACCTCCCCACACATATACTGTGATGACTAGCAGTGTCAGTTCTTTCCAAACTTCCTCAGATTTTGTCATCTTTCTTTCGTCACGATTCTCTTTAACTTGGAATTTGTGATTTGTGTTATGTGTCGATCAGTAGTACAACAGATGCTTCATATTCGCATTGTGTGTTTGTGTGTGTGTGTGTGTGTGTGTGTGTGTGTGTGTGTGCATGTTTCAGGCTATCGTTTTAGCGATGAAGAAGAAACCATATAGCTTTCTGGACCAGAGAAGGACAGATTTTGATCAGGATTACGAGGAGTTTTGTAAACACACTAATGAGCTACATGTGAGTCACACACACTCTTTCACACCTTCCCAAGATACATTTGCCACATCTAATGTATCTACTCCTCAATACCTTTCCACAGAACCAGCTGAAGGCCTTCATGGACACCACTCTGGACAGGATCCAAAACACAGAGCGAGCACTGAGTGTGTTGAAGAATTTTGAAAGGTAAACACTCATGCTGACAGAGCTTTGGAACAAACTCAAGTCAAAACACACACACGTCTTACATGTTAGTCGAATGGTCACATCCTGTGTTTCCTATGGTCTTCTGGTGATACAGAAATGTCATGCATAATGTAGGAAAGTACACTGTAAATACTTTTACTATGCAGACCACACACATGTATTCACAGAACGCACATGGTTTGTGTTTAATGTGTTTCTATGTGTGTGCAGACTGGGCATCCCTGACCTGGGCATCGGTGAGAAATACCAACATCTGCTGCAGAGCTTCGGCCGGGACATTGACATGGTGTGCCGCATCTACTCACGCCAGAAGCTGGACCCTCCGCTGGGGCGTGACCTGCCGCCCGTGGCCGGGCGCATCCAGTGGGTGCGTCAGCTGTTCCACCGCATCCAGAGCCCCATGGAGACCTTCCAGAAGCAGCCGGGGGTCCTGGACACCCCCGAGGCCAAACGCATCATCCGCAGCTACAACCGCCTGGCTAGGGTGCTGCTGGAGTATGAGCTGCTCTACCACAGGGGCTGGATGGACCAGGTGGAGATATCTCACACACACGCACACACACACATGCTGTGTGACAATGGACACACACATACAGAGTAATACACTTTGAGATATATTAAACCCTCTCCTCATGTCACCCACTCTAGATCGAGGTGGCTAAGTTGGGCCTTCAGGTGTCTCTGCTGGTGAAGTGCCCAGACACAGGCGAGCTCTATGTGAACTTCGACCCCCAGATCCTGACGCAAATCCGAGAGAAGGACTGCATGGCGCGCATGGGTATGGAGATTCCGGTGTTTGCCACTGTATTGCAGCAGAAACAACATGAGCTAAAGAGACACTACAACCAGCTGCAGGTAGGCCACCCCGACCCGACCGACACATCGCCACAAACCACAATGCAACTTTATTCAGTGTTTGTAGTGACAAAAATCTTCCCAGTTTCCCAGTTCCCAGTTTTCCTAATTTTCCCAAAAGCTGAAACCCCAAGAAAGAACCAGGTGACAGAGAATGCTTTAACTAGAACCTTTAACTGGAAGTATGTGTGTTTGTGTGTGTGTGTGTGTGTGTGTGTGTGTGTGTGTGTGTGTGTGTGTCTTAGCTGGTCCTGAGTGAGAACAGGAGAGTGAGGGGGAAGATCCAGAGTGCGTTTGAACAGCTGTTGTCTCCTCATGTGGCCAAAGTAGATGAGGCCATCCTCCCCGGCCTCACCTCACTGAACTGGACATCACTCAACATCGACAAATTCATCAACCACATCACTGCTGCTCTAGGTAACACACACACACACACACTCTTTTACTATATATATGTATGCCTAATTAGATAATTAGATATACTGTGTCACCTTCCACTTTTCTCTCTCTCTCTCTCACTCTGTCTCTCTTTCTGTCCTGTAGAGGAGCTGGAGCTGCTGTTGGACCGTGTGAATGATCTGGTTGAGTTCAGGATTGATGCTGTACTTCAGGACATGAGCTGCACCCCTCTGTGTGTGCTACCTGATGAGGAGCCCTTCACCTGCGACGAGTTTGTCCAAAATACCAGGGTACACGCGCACACACTCGTACACACACACACAAACACACATATACACACTTACACAGAGACACAAACACCCAGAAGCTGCATCCATCACTTTGGCCTGAAGACCTGTGTACACTTTAATGCTGTTCTTTGAAAACACACACACACACACACACACACACACACACACACACACACACCTGATGTATTGCCTGTGGTTGTTCCCCAGGAGCTGTGCTTGAGAGGAGCCCAGGTGCTGCACACTAAGAGTGCTCTGGTGGAGGAGGCGGCCAATGAGCTCATCAACATGTTGCTGGAGGGAGAGCAGCAACAGCAGCAGCAGCAGCCGGAGGCCCCACAGAAGCTTTCGGAATTTGGGAGCAGAGCCGAGAGCAAGGTTGAGCCCACAGAGAGCGATGGTGAGAGCAGAGCAGAAAGCAATGGTGACAACTACACCATAAAGAAACGTCCTGTTCAAAACACATAGGGTTCTTATCTACAAGGATCATGCAAACCCCTTATGCGATTTTTATCACCCCAGCCAACATTTATATGGGCTCAGACAGATTCTGGTCAGTTTGGATGACTGATTAGAATGGGTGTCCACACAGTCAACACTAGAATAATACTGGGCTCTGTTCACTGAAGTCATAAATTCCTAGAAGGACTTTCGCTCAAGCTAGTCATTCTTTTCCAGTGAACTTCTATGTTTGCAAAGTATGGTAGGCTAGATTGATTTTAGGCATAATTATTAGTTGTATAGTGTAGTTAGACTACTTTAGTATCTATAGTAAGCCTAACTAATAAGCTCTCTGTGTTCCTCACCAGTTCAGGATGCATTCTGTAGTTAGAGCTCATAGCTCATCGCCTCATTACACAATTGTTTACCTAAATAAAGTAAAAAGCTAATTACTGGAAAAGAGTGACCACCCTGAACAAAAATCCTTCTGGGACTATGCGTCTTCCATGCAGAGAGGCTATTACAGAACTTTACAGTACAGTATTAAGATACGTGATAAATGTTGCATCATGGGAGTGTCCATATTTACACTGCAAGCCATCAAACATTTCTAACAGACCAGAAATCCAACCAAGCCAATCAGTCCAGAGCTACAACAATGATTGTTAATCAGGCGGTGAACAGGTGTTGTGTGCCTGCTCAAACTGAGTAACAAATGGCAAGCAATTGATTGGCCTGAAGCAAATTTGGCCTGAATTTCTGACTCCGTCAGAGCCAGCAAACCAGCTGAAATGAAAACGGAACAGATTCTGCCCAACACAACACATGAGTGTGGGATAGGAGAACACATACTTAATTATTGTGAATACAGTGTGTGAAACATGCTAAATGGTGTGTGTGTGTCCGCCAGGAGAAGAGGATGGGCGCTCGGAAGGTCATCTGGTGTCGCAGAACACCATGGTGGCTCCGAGCATGGGGCCGTCCTCTCCACTTCAGCGGAGGCGGCGTAAGCGGGCCCTGGCTGAGGTGCTGGAGGAGGAGGCCCAGGAGCTGCTTTCTCACCTCAACCACCGCAACCTGGAGGCCCTGTTGCGCCTCACGCGCAACACCCTAGAGGCGCTCCGCAAACGCATCCATGCTTCCTCAATCATGCACTTCCTGGGTTAGACAACAGACAACTGTTCCTTTTGATTATATCTAATCATTTATAACACATACTGTGCATTGCGTAATGGAACACAGAACTTGTGAGTGTGATCATAGTATTCCTCTTTAATGAAAAAGAAAAATCTTTGATAAAAGTAGCAGTAGTAGCCAAATGGAAGTAAAACACAGGCTGACTGACTAACACTGCATTGTCATCGTGCCCACGTTTTTGATGTACTAATTAGTTTGTCCCACACAATATGAGTATACACTAAAGTTGAGTTTGTGCATGTGTATACATGTGTGTGTGTATGTGTGTGTGTGTGTATGTGTGTGTGTATGTGTGTAGCTGATAGTGAGTCATCAAGCCGGCAGCGCAGCAGTGCCCAGCAGCCCATCTTCCGTGCGAATGTAACTTTAAGCATCCCCAATATCAGCATGCTGCCTGCTCTCGATGACATTCAGCAGGCCCTCAACCGCGCTGTCGACTGCATTGTCAGTGTCAGCAAGGGTGTTGGACAGTGGAGCAAGGAGAGGATATCCAAGGTGTGTGTGTGCGCATTTGTATCTGTGTGTGTGTGTTTCACACTATTTCATCCATTAACATCCACAAGATGATGAACAGTTGGCACATGGGGAAATGTGTGTCTGGATGGTATCTGAGAAGTTTTTTAAGGAAAACTGTTTTTTGTGTGTGTGTGTGTGTGTGTGTGCATGTGTGTGTTTTTGTGTATATGTGTGTTTGTGTTTGTGATGTGCACAGAAAAAAATGAGTGAGAGGCGCATGGCAGCTCTGAGGCAGGAGAGCCACGAGAGTGAATCAGATGATGCGGACACAACCTACCACAGCATGGCTGGTACACACACAGACACACACACACACACACACACTCACTAGTCAATGTGTCTTTCCTTGTATCAGACAGAACTGTAACAGAATACTCTTTTTTCCTCGTATTACCACATTATTATCAATGTGAACTGTCCCTTTCAACAATTGGACCTTGTTGTGTTCTTTTTAACCCACACCTGTCTGTGGTGCTTCCATCATGTAGTTGCAGTTCCAGCCCTTTACCAGCAGAGGTCTCTAGCTGCTCACTGATGTTTCTGAAACTTGCTTCACCAAAGCAAAGCCACTGAGCAGAGGCTCTCTTCTCTCACACACAGATACATGTCTCATGATTTTTATATGTTGACATAGTCTGTGGTCTGTGATTCCACCCATATATGAGTGGTCCTAGACTACTGAGCTATTGGGACAAACAATTGAGTATATATAAATTCAACAGAAAAAGGTGAGGACTGAATTAGTCCAGTGAGTATATACATAATGCTAGTCAGTTCGCACTACCATACTCCAAAATCCCAAATCAAACAGCAGGACTACCAGTTAGTGTAATGTCCACTTAAACTACTGACTATTGGCAGGACCATATTGATGCAAGATTGAGGCTGTGTCTGCTCCAGACCCCACTGCTCTGTGTCAGGCTGACAGTGAGCTTTTGTGTCCTGCAGATGGCAGTACCTCGGACATCTCGGCTTCAGTGGCTCAGGCGATGCCCATCCAGGCTCGTAACTATCACAAGAGCATCTCGGAGAACAAAGAAATCGTCAAGCTCGTGTCTGTGCTCAGCACCTCCATCAACTCCACCAAGAAGGTCAGTTGGTTGTGCAGTCCCATGTGAAGGTTCGCTGGCCTGCTGTGCTGTGTCACAGGTGGCTCGTTGGGCTCACACTCTGGGGTTGCAGACACAGGGATATTCTAGAACTCACCTGGGCTAGAACTCTCTTGCCACATCCACAGCTAATGTGCTCACTGTTCCCCGGGTGCTGCAGCAGCAGGCTGCCCACTGCTCTGGGTTAGTGGGGTGTGTGAAAGATAGATGGATTATAACCATATATATATATATATATATATAAAGTTATATAACATAAGTTGGAGCGGATGTGATTAGACTGCAGGCACAAACCCAAAGGCTGAGTGCCGCAGGTAACCTGTGAGAATATCCACAAACAACCTCACTGCCATGAATATTTGATTGCTTTTTATACAACAGTTCCATTGCCAACTACCAAAGACATTGAATTGTATTTTCTACCATTTAGTTTTCACAGAATTACCCTGTTTGTTCAACCAACATAACCTATATAATAGGTGTTAGACAGGTGCAAGAAATTCAATTACTAATTAAAATTTAATTGTTTGCAGATATTGTCATTGCTTTTTCAATGTGCTAGCGAGATAATTATGCTATTTCCTGGCTACTCAAATGATTTATTGTCTCCTTTTAATTAAATCATGAATTGAAAAGTAGTCTGTTTGATTGTTAGATAGGGGATGAGGCAAGGACTCTTGCCAAGGACTATATGTTTGGAATAATAACAAAACCACACATCACCCCTTGCTTACAAAAGTATCTCCCATAAGAAAGTTTTCTTTGACCTTTTTCTGCATGCAGTGTGTGTGTGTGTGTGTGTGTGTTTGTACTGTCTTTGCAATTAAACTTGACGTGATATTAAACATCAAGTTTAATTGCAAACACATTAAACGTGATATTCGTCAGACTGTTAGACAAAGGAGAGGTCATCCGTCAAAAATGACAACAATGAATTCACAAACTCTCAGCAGCAGTCAACCCGCCCTTAATACAGTGGCCTTCAAATGCTTAACCAGTATTTTTAAATCATGATGGCCTTACTTCCTTTCCTTTCCTTAGAATAGGAAGTGAATGTAATAGTGTCCTGTCACTTACGTCTTCCCAGTTTCTTACTTTAGATTTTTGAAAGTCACAGTGTGTGACACTTCCAGCAGCACCCTATTCTCCTCTGCAGTGGAGGATCATGGGATGCCACTTAGCAGGGCCATCACTGTTCCAGTAATGAGCTCTGAGTCCCCCAGACACACTCAGAATTGCCTCCACAGCAGCTTTCTCAGACCAGGCAGGTCACTGAATAAACCCCCCTGGCATCAGCAGATACAGTAGCAGCACGCGCACACACACACACACACACACACACACACACACACACACACACACACACATAAACGTCCCTTTCTTCTCAGGTGGGTGAATGGGTACCAATGGGTCTGGGCGGTTGCCCAATCTCATCTCCCGAAGGCTCGCTCCAGCACCTTCTTTGAGACTCGATTAGGTTAACCTAAATCGTCAGATTGTGTACAGGTATGCTTCAAAAGATCAAGCCCTTAGCTGCCATTGGGAACTCCTTGTGGTCACTCACTTTAGGCTGGACTAGAGCCGTGTGCAGTGGGACATGGGCCGCCATGTTGGTACTGCACATCACACAAAGACACCCCTATAAAATGGCCTGACCTGTAAGCTGGCTCTGAAGTTTACAATCCATTTCTGTGTAAGACGTGAAGTTATCCAAAAGGTTAAAATCCAACTCCACACAAGACATTGATTCATGAGGGTTGAGGAAGGAGACGGTCAGACACATCCTGTCATCTGATTGGATATTCGTCTGCCTGTCCAACTCTGGCCACTGATAAGCCACAACAGACTCACAAACTCATCCCTGTGGTCTGGCAGACAACTCCTAACCCATCCATCACAAGTCATCTGGGAAAAATGGACACTGATCTCTGTCTGTCCACTTTCTGCTTTGAGCAAATAATTATTCTCTGTCAGCTTAAAAGACTAAGCTTCAGGGTTAGGATGCTCATAGTGTATATTGTTGACTTTGTGTCATATGCACTTATGCTTCTTGTGTTTGGTGTACTAAATTCTCTATGGGACAGTCTATACTGTAGTGTAAGATTTGTGTAGTATGTACTTTCTTCAAGTGTTTTGTGTACTAAATTCCAGACAAATCAGGCAGAGAGGCACTAAGCTCACTGTTTTCTACTTTGTTTTGTTGTCCTTGTGTTTACTTGTTTTTGTTAAGGCAGCAGTAGTTAAGATGCATTTTCAGTTTTCACAGACAACTGGTTTTGATAGCATCTTCAAATTCAATTTCAGTATTTAATGTACCTCAATAGATTAAGTGCTTAACTCCCAACTGTTTTGTTTGTTGTTGATTCTTATGAGATGAGGTAAATGCAAATGCTTGGACTGCTAAATTTATTAAAGTAGTTCTCATACAAAGCTAAACTAATTAAACTAGTTAACTTCCACAACTAAACTAGTTCCTCTCATCTGCAGCTCCACTGTGTCATAGGGACAGTGTTCTGTCCGTCCATGTGTCTGTCCAGGATTAGATTAGATTAGATTCAACTTTATTGTCATTACTTATGTATAAATATAGGTAACGAAATGCGGTTTGGCATCTAATCAGAAGTGCAAAGAGCAGCAAGTGCAGTATATACACTATATGCAGTATGTACAGTTAAAGAGCAAATTATATTCAGCACAGATGCACAGTCCTCATGACCTCTGGTATGTGTTGTGTCCTCAGGAGGTGATGAACTCCTTGGAGCGTTTCAGCCGCTACCACCACATCTGGAGGAGGGACCGGGAAGAGACCATCCACAGGTTCAGCCAGGGGACGCCGCTGCTGTCTGAGTTTGAGTCACAGATCCTCTACTATCGGGACCTGGAGCAGGAGATCAATGCTGAGCCTGAGTTCATCACTGTCGGGGCTCTCGCCCTCTATACAGGTACGCTCCTGCCCAAATACAGGTACACTCCTCTCTATACAGGTGTACTCTCGCCCTTTACACAGATACACAAGTGCTTACAATGCTAGGAGCTGATACTAAGGACTCAATAATAGAGCAAGTTTTATATCTTTGGCTGAGATAGCGTTGGCTGAGACATGATGTTGTGTATTCAAATTTAAGAGCCTCAGGCTTTTCTCTGGTATCTCAGTTCTTGTCTGGCTGTTGCTGGGAGCCAGTTTTAGCGCTCCTGCCTCCTGTCACACTCTGTCAGATGTCTGGAGGATGAAAGAAAGAGGGGAGGAGGGATTTTAATCAGAAGACTAACAGCTCTCCCCTCTTCTCATTGCTTGTCTTCTCATTAGCAGATACGCTGTAAGATTTCTAAATAAAATTCCCCACTGGGGCCCAGAGGGTGGATGATGGAAAATTTTGGTGACGGGTGGCGGTTGGGCGGGTGGGGGGTGTTGTTCAGCTGCCCTTGTTGTGACTCTGTAGCTCTGTGTGTCCCCAGCTGACCTGAAGATGGCACTGACGGCCGAGACCAAGAGCTGGATGGTGGACTACGGACACCACTGTAACCGCAAGTACCGCACAGAGATGGAGCAAATCTTCACCTTTGTGGAGGAGGCAGGGAAGAAGCTCAACCGGCAGATCAAGGACCTGGACGACATCCGCATTGCCATGGCGTCACTGAAAGACATAAGGGAGCATCAGATCGCCATTGATTTCCAAGTGGGGCCAATCGAGGCAAGAAGCTCCAACCCAATTATACTTCCTCTTCTGAATGACACTCCTATCTTCAATCACAACCATAACCATCTACTCCTTCATACATATCATACAGTACTTCTCCAAAACATAACCTAAATATGAGCCAGTTTGGTACTTCTCTTTTTAAGTGATTTTATTGTTTTTTCCTAAGAGCAAATAATTCTAGGGCAAGTCCTTCCGAAACCAGTGCTACACAGTGTTTAAATCTGAAGCTTGCCCAGACCTCCTGCTAACCACGCCATCCTCTCACCTCTCACACCATGATCTCCCATCTGCTACCTCTGCCAAACCTGTATTCCATGCACTACCAGTTGAGCTGCTTCGATAGCCAAGCACAACTGTGCTGTGTTGTTAACCACTTAATATATTTCTCTTCTCTACTCCCCCTTTCTCTACCCCTCTCCTTGACCTTTGACTCTTGCCTCCTTGACCTCTGTGGTCCCTTGGCCCCCTTTGACCCCTACGGTAGGAGTCGTATGCCATGCTGCACAAGTACGAGCTGCTGGTGGCTAAGGAGGAGGTGGAGAAGGTGGACACGCTGCGCTACAGCTGGGAGAAGCTGCTGGCCCGTGGCACTGAGGTGCAGAACCTTTTGGGGGCGCTGCAGCCCAACTTCAGGGGAGAGCTTATCAGCAATGTGCGCACCTTCGTCCAGGACTGCTCCCACTTCTACCAGGACTATGATAAGGTGAACAAGCTCTGGACCAACAAGGATCCTTCATGTTGCATGTGCTTTGCCTTAAATCGTTTAAATGTGCTGCTGTCCTCAGTTCTGTGTTAAAATTTATTTCACAGATTCAGCAAAGTAGTTTAGTTTTCAGATGACCCTGTTTGCACAGTGTGTGTACACAGTCCTGGCATTGTAAATGCTGTTATGTAATATGAGTCTGACATGGCTCTCCCCTGCTCTTCCCAGGATGGACCCATGGTAGTAGGACTGGCTCCTCAGGATGCAAGTGATCGACTCATTATGTTCCAGGTACTGAGGGATGTCGTCTTGAATTATGTATCCAATTATTCAGTCCACACAGATGTTGTTTTGCTGTGGTGTGTTAATGCATTACAGTATTTTACAATAATGTCCATCACACTAGGCTTACTGTTATTTAGCTTCCATGTTTTAGTTTGGTCATTGTTGTTATTTACTCCCAGAACCGCTTTGATAACCTCTATCGGAAGTACATCACCTATACAGGAGGGGAGGAGCTCTTTGGCCTTCCTGTTACCCAGCATCCTCAGCTGCTCGAGATCAGGAAGCAGCTGGCCCTGCTACAGAAGCTCTATGGCCTCTACAATAATGTCATAGACACCGTGAACAGCTACTATGACATCCTGTGGGCAGACATCCACATCGAGAGGATCAACAATGAGCTCCTGGACTTTCAGTCTCGGTTAGTATATGGTAGAAGAAGAAAAGTAATTTGTACTTACTGTGTGTGTGTGTGTGTGTGAGAGAGAGAGAGAGAGAGAGAGCCCAAAGAGATGCATATACTTGCACAATTACATGTACGATACTGAAATGAAATGTGCGTGCAAAGCCTCCCTTGCAGACATACTGCTGACATTTCAATGAAACAGAAACACAAAAACTGAACCATTTTGTTCCTCTGCAGTTGCCGTAAGCTTCCCCGGGCCCTGAAGGAGTGGCAGGCCTTCCTGGACCTGAAGAAGACCATCGATGAGTTCAGTGAGTGCTGCCCCCTGCTGGAGCTAATGACCAATAAAGCCATGATGCCACGCCACTGGCGGCGCATTACCGAGCTGACAGGCCATGGCTTCGAGGTGGAAGCCGACACGTTCAAGCTCCGTAACATCATGGAGGCGCCACTCCTGAAGTATAAGGAGGAGATCGAGGTACGATACGACCCTGTCTCAGATGGCCCTGTCCGCCTGAAAGCTTGGTTAAAAGGCAGCGCTAAAATATTTAGGAGGTTCTGGTCAGATACTGAGTCTCCCTTAAGAGCTTTCCCCACACAGTATAGGAAACCGCTGTGGTTTCCCAGAGTCGTTAAATGGGAAATCTCCACTCGTAAATATTTGAAGAACAACTTGATGAACACCCGGTGATGGGTCTAGGTCAGATACATTGCCTGTGGTCCCCTTATTGAAGTTACCTTTCCTGTGTTTGTGTTGTATTTATGTTCTGTTTGCTGTGTCTGTGTTGGATGTTGTGATGTCTCTGTGCTGTGTTTTGTTGTGTTGTGTTTTGTCTGGTACAGGTTTAGGTCTGTGTTTTGTCTGTGATATGCTGTATCTGTGTATACTTAGATGTGCTTTTATTGTATTATCCTGTATTTATGTTGTGTTTGTGTTGAGTTTGTGTTGTGTTTGTTGTGTCTGTGTTGTGTTTGTGTTGTGTTTGCTGTTTGCTGTGGAGTGTTTGATTTGCCTGTGAGACTCCTCTTTGCTGTTGCTCAGGACATTTGCATTAGTGCGGTGAAGGAGCGTGACATTGAGCAGAAGCTGAAGCAGGTGATTGCCGAGTGGGACAATAAGACGTTCACCTTCACCAACTTTAAGACGCGCGGGGAGCTGCTGCTGCGAGGAGACAGCACCTCAGAGATTATCACCAACATGGAGGACAGCCTCATGGTGCTCGGATCACTCATGAGCAACAGGTATGTCTCAAACAGGCACAGACACACACAAACGCAAACAAACACACACACACACACACACACACACACAGCACCTCAGAGATCATCACCAACATGGAGGACAGCCTCATGGTGCTCAGATCACTCATGAGCAACAGGTATGTCTCAAACAGGCACAGACACACAGACACACAAACAAACACACACACACACACTCTACCAGACCAAAATCAGGCTTGTATTTTGCTTTGTTTAAAGTAGAAGCAAAGCACCCTTATACTCACCTTACATTCAGTGTGTCCTATTTCATGTAGCATAAGAATCTGAAAGAAACTTGAAAATTTGTAAAATGTAAGAGCACTTTTTTCTGCAAGTCTCTAATTACCCAAAGCTCTGACAGTGTATTTTGGTCATTTCTGATAGATTGCCGAAATCATTGTGAGAAATGAGCAGAATGCTCTAGAGGTCGACCACACCACAATTACAATCCTTTTTTCCCCTCCATTTTTCTCCAAGACATGGATGATGTGTTCCTAATTAGCTGAGTCACCGCAGCTACATTATAATACAGTAATTTAGTGAGCTTTTCAGTGAGCTTTTCAATTCATTTAGTATCTGTTCTCCAAACAATACTGTTTTCCTTGTTCTTACCATGTCTCCAACTTTTGTGCGCGCACACACACACACACACAAACACACACACTCTTACACACAAACACACACACAGATACAACACTCCATTCAAAGGCCAGATCCAGAAGTGGGTGCAGAACCTGTCCAACACCACTGACATCATTGAGAACTGGATGACCGTTCAGAACCTCTGGATCTATTTGGAGGCAGTGTTTGTGGGTGGAGACATTGCTAAGCAGTTGCCAAAAGTAAGTCTTAACATGTGGCCACTGATAATATATTTGTAATGAAATAAACATACAGTATAAAAAAAACTAGACTAATGATTGCGCTGTGAAGTCTATTTTAGATAGTTTAAAAATTGCATCATTTGGGAAGATGTAGTCTGGCTTTAAAGTCATAAACTGGTGGATTACTTGAAGGTCACTCTGAGAATGTCATGGTTTAATGCTCTGTGATATAATGTTAGCAAAAGTGACAGTAACTGTGAAACCAGATTAGGAGTTGGAGCCGATCTAAAATCCTTTTGAAAGTTTGCCCGTGGCTTTTGCTACACCTTTCCAACAAATCTTCTTAAAATGTGATTTTTCATGTACACAGGCAGAAAAACTAATCAGTGAAGTTGTTAGCTCATTGGCAGGGGTAAATAATGAGTATGTGCTGCTGTGTGCAGGAGGCCAAACGTTTCTCCAACATTGATAAGTCTTGGGTGAAGATCATGACACGTGCCCATGAGATGCCCAATGTGGTGCAGTCCTGTGTGGGCGACGAGACCATGGGACAGCTCCTTCCCCACCTGTTGGAACAACTGGAGATCTGCCAGAAGTCCCTCACTGGGTATTTCCCACAAACACACACACACACACACACACACACAAACAGCTCCTCACTAATCACACATACACAGTTCTTCGTGGTAGTTCATACACTTTTACAACGGGTCTGAGACAATATGGATCTGCCTAGTTCTGTCTTCATGTGTGTGTGTGTGTGTGTGTGCATGTGTGTGTCTGTGTGCTTGCAGCTACCTGGAGAAGAAGCGCCTCCTGTTTCCGCGATTCTTCTTTGTGTCAGACCCGGCTCTACTGGAGATCCTGGGCCAGGCCTCTGACTCGCACACCATCCAATGCCACCTCCTCAACATCTTCGACAACATCAAGTCTGTGCGCTTCCATGACAAGGTAGCGTTCTGTCCTGCTTATTCTCCTTCCACTTCAGGAAAATCTCTTGGTTGTGGTTCATTTCAAGGGTTCCCACAGGAGTCTTATCCTGTTTACTCTTCCTTAGAATCTTAAAGGGGGCATAGAATGGATGAATTGAGTATTGTATGTTGTTCTCTAATGTTAAAATAGAATATATTCTTTATAACTTTAATTTGTCAGAAATAAGCTCAAGTGGAATTTTAAAAGCCCAATTAAAACCTTATTTTAGGCTGTGTATTGAAATAGAACTGTTGGCACCCTCTTTGGCAACCACAGTTAAGCTACAGTTACTTTGTGCTGTTTGACATCACATGTAGGTTTTCTAATTCACCCATGCTTTAGTGGCTATTTCTAAGTTGAAGATTTTTATATGAAATAGGGCACAATCATGCCTTATGTTCACGATAGCTCTTTGGCTATATACAACCTCTCCTAATTTATCAAAGCCAAGGCAAAAATGTTTTTCTCCTTTCTCATTTAAAATGTCTCCTTTAAAACTCTTAAAATCCTAAAATCTCAAAGACTTCCTCTCACCATCAACATGCAAATTCATATGAACAAATATTCATTTCGACAGTTTTGTTGTTACTTTGCCATCTGGGTAACAATATGGTGTATTTTTGCACATTTTACAAATGATTTTGCAAATCATGTTCAGATTCATTTTAATAGTGTGGAAACATAAAGAAATTACTGACTGACTTATGTTTTCTCTATCTGATTGCATCATTCAGAAAGAAAATACACCAATCAGAGTGTGACTGCATCATTCAGAAGGAAAATACACCAGTCACACTGTGATTGGTGTATTTTCTTCTTTTTTCCTGTCTTTCCTGCTCAAGTTCCTCCTAATACGTCTATTTCTTCTGTCTTTGGTATGTCTCCAGATGTATGACCGGATCCTAGCTATCTCATCAAGAGAGGGGGAGACGGTAGAGCTGGACAGGCCTGTGACGGCCGAGGGCAACGTGGAGGTGTGGCTCAACGCTCTCCTGAAGGAGTCACAACGTTCGCTACACCTGGTTATCCACCAGGCAGCGCTAGCCATCCAGGAGATGGGATTCCAGCTCATTGACTTCCTCAACTCCTACCCAGCACAGGTAGCAATCAACTGCAGTCATGTCCCACAAGCATCTTCCACCCAGGAGGAATAATATTTAGACTAACTCTGGTGTTTTGCATATTTCATGTTGGAATGGGTTGGTACCAGTGTTGGACAATTTGTTGGACAAGAGTAGGCTCATAAATCAAGGATAACAAAACTAGATGTACCGCCTAGCAGTGCATGTGCCAATCAAAGAAAATGAATGTCCATTCATACTCTTGACACGTCTTTTGAACTGCAAGATTTGCCCATATGTGGTATACATACATGTCAACACACATACATGCTGTTCACAGTCTGTGACTTCTTTATTCCAGAATTCCTTCTTTGATATAATAGTTTTTGTGATCAAGCACAAGGGCTGAAGATATCCCCGGAGGCCAAAATAGCTTACATGCTACGAGCCTAGTAGGGCTACATGCCCACCAAGTTTCATTCTATAGATGCCATCTCATTCATTCATTCATTTTTTTAAAGAAATAGCAACAACATTGTACATTCTGACCAATCCATGTGGATTTGTTGGAAAAACAAAAAAATAGGACCCAACGATGATAACCTTCAAAAAGTTATGTTGAAGATTATAAACACGATTTTGGTTTAATTCAGTTTCAGTTTCGTTTTCTGCAAGTGCTTGAAACTGCTTTTCAGCAAGTGCTTGCAACTGCGCTTAGCAGCACCAGGGGCTGCCGAGAGAGCCTTCATTCTTCCCGTAATAAGCCATTTAACCAACGAAGTGACTACAAAGGTGGTACATTAACCTTAAAACAGCATGAAATATTGCCTGGTGTCCCTTTAAAAGTAATTTAGTAATGCAAGTAAAAATATTACATTATTACTGTTTTGGTAGTTGTTATTCCTAGCACTTAGTTACTGGAGGGAGTACTAAAATACTAATAAACAGCACAGCTTAACACTGATAATGGCCATGTTGCGATTCTACCTTTTCAAACAACAACGCAGGTTTGTGGGTTAGAGTGTCGCAATTCCGGTTTCGATACACATATTGTTGCAGTCTTATTAGTTACTGGAGAGTGCTAAAGTACTATTCAGTAACATTACATAACACTGATGATGTGTGGTGTCCCTGTTAGGTTGGTCTGCTGGGAATCCAGATGATCTGGACCAGAGATGCTGAGGAGGCGCTGACCAATGCCCGCTACGACCGCAAGATCATGCCTAAGACCAACCAGTCCTTCTTGGAGCTGCTCAACACCCTGATTGACATGACCACCAGAGATCTTGGGCCCATGGAGCGCACCAAATATGAGACCCTCATCACCATCCACGTCCACCAGAGGGACATCTTTGATGATCTGGTGAGGGAGGACTGGGAATGCAATATAAATGTGCTGCATGAAAGGCATCAGACAAATAGATGTATTATTATTATTATTATTATTATTATGTCCAGAGCTCCACTGTTTCTTTAAGTAAAAAGAGGAATATATGCCATGGACTTATACCATCTAAAGCCAGGATGTCTACATGTTTCCATTAGAATGGTCCTTTCTGGGTTGATTTAGTTTTAGAAAACAGGGCTTTAATTGAAATGACAGGGGCAAAATCCTACCATAAACAAAATGGCATGTGGACTCTTGGAGTATAGAATATATCATGTATGTATCAGATGTCTGTCATTGCACAGGTTTTGCAAATAGACTCTGCTAACCACTCGCTATAATATTCAGTGGATCTGTCTACAAATAAGTTCATGAGTCTTTTGAGCTTCATTGCTTTTTTAGCAGCTGTGGAAGATTTGCTCTGAGCTTCTCTATGTCATTAATAGCATGCTTTAATAGCTGAATGATTTTAACTGAATTCCTTAGTTACAGTTTTTCTCTGCCTTCTCTGTTTAACATAGATAAATGCCTTCTTCCCTTGATATTGAGAAACTCAAAATTCTAGACATGGCTGTTGACAGTGTTGTTTGGACCGAAGGAAGCTCACTACTTGGGGCCGCACTCTCTATTAGCTGGTCAGCTGTTTTGGCAGTTGTTTTGGGAGTTGCCTTGCAAACAAACATTTGATCATAATGTCCTGTGGTTTTTGCCTGCAGTCATTAAGCAAATGACTGTGAAACAAATGAGAGCTATTGCTGGAACATGAATCGATGCAGTAATGGACTTTAGCTCTCTCTGTTTAACACTAGCCCAGCATTTCAATGAGAAGCACAATCAGTAGTGCCCAAGGGTGCCTACCACAAATTAGGAGCAATTGCTTGGCCTTGAATCATGCTGTGCGCTTCAACTTTTTTTGGTAATGTTCCAGTCACTGGATCTCTGAGATTGTTAAAGTTACATGGGCTCTCTGGGAGTGGTGTTTTAAGTTGGCCCCTCCTAATGACTGTTAGTATTTTAGTTAGCTAGTTCAGTGGCACAGTTTTTGTATGTATTGCTAATTAGGTCTCAGTGTTCAAGCTTGTGTTAGGTTTTCATCTAGCTTATTTACATAGTTGTAGTTTCAGCAGCACAGTCATGGCAACCTGTCTGTTTTCTCATTTGGCTGTGTTATGCGATTTGAAAATGGGTGTCCGTGCTAATCCATTCAAAATGGACTTTCTCCTAATTAGCTTCAATACAGAGCAGATCTGATCTGTGGTGTTGTAGGAGTGCAGCCTCACTAGCTATGCTGGGCTAGTGAGACACACACACACACACCGCCACACACACACTCACCCAGTGATGCCTCTGTCTGGTTGTCTGTCTCTCAGTTTTGCCTAACATTGATGAACACACACACACACACACACCAACACCAACATGCTCACCCAATCATGCTTCTGTCTCATGGTCTGTTTCTCAGTGTCTCTTGCATCACACACATTCACACAAATACAAATACATAATTAAACACACACACAAACACACACACACATACACACTCATGCAACCCTGCCTTTGTCTTGGCCTCTCTTCCATAGTGTCGGCTACACATCAAGAGTGTGACGGACTTTGAGTGGCTGAAGCAGTGTCGCTTCTACTTCAGTGAGGACGCCGATAAGATGCTCATCAACATCACTGACGTCTGCTTCGTCTACCAGAATGAGTTCCTGGGCTGCACAGATAGGCTGGTCATCACACCCCTAACAGACAGGTGTACATACAGCATGAGGGTCATTATATACACATAAACCTCTGTACACACACACACTCTCTCTCAGACACACACACATACACACACAGAGATAAAGATTTGCATTCCTACATTATATTTACTGCTGAGTTTAACTCTGTATGTGTGTGTGTGTGTGTGTGTGCGCACGCGCGGTTGTGTGTACGTGTTTGTGTGCCTGATTATCTCCAGGTGCTACATCACACTGGCCCAGGCCCTGGGCATGAGTATGGGTGGTGCCCCCGCTGGTCCTGCAGGCACAGGGAAGACTGAGACCACCAAGGACATGGGCCGCTGCCTGGGCAAGTATGTGGTGGTCTTCAACTGCTCCGACCAGATGGACTTCAGGGGCCTAGGCAGAATTTTCAAAGGTGAGCCCCTTACTGACTCACACACCTACCTACCAGTGCACTACACTATATTACCAGTACACTTTACTATCAGTACTAGTGCTACCAGTACAGTATACTACAAAATGAATACCAATACCAATACCACCTCTTACAGTCCAGCACTACCTGTCCAGTAGAATCACCTTCACGGGCACTTGGATGCAGTAGATTACTGGCAGCATTGCTGCTGGAGAAGCCTTTGGGTTCACTAACACACACGCCATGCAGCTGCTGGAGAAGCCTTTGGGTTCACTAACATACACGCCATGCAGCTATTGACCAGCTGGCTGCCGGTACAGGGAGACAAATCTGAATCAATCAGCCCCCTTATCGCTTTGCCATGGTCCTTAGTGGCTGCTGGCACATAGTCAAACTCGACTCTTGATACCCTCCCATAAGAACATCAGATGAAATGACTTTGCATGTCTCTGTCCTGTGTGTCCTGCAAGGGCTGGCCCAGTCAGGCTCTTGGGGCTGTTTCGATGAGTTTAACCGCATCGACCTGCCAGTGCTGTCAGTGGCCGCTCAGCAGATCGCCATCGTGCTCACCTGCAAGAAAGAGCGCCGCAAGAGCTTCCTGTTCACCGACGGTGACAGCGTGGAGATGAACCCAGAGTTTGGGATCTTCCTCACCATGGCGAGTACCAGCCTCTTCCTCTCTGCCCTCCCTCCTCTGAAAACCTTTCAAAAATGTATATTGCTGCTCTCAGACTTAGATTACTGACTCATCAAAGTTAGTGTGTGCTTGTAGATAAAATCACCTTTTTGTGCAACTGCAGTAATTTGTCCAGCACAGGAAGTTATTGTGATCAGCACAAGTCATGACCCCTTTTATGTCAAAAAGTCTAAATGTGTTTTAGTCAGTGGCTGTGTGCTAGGGAGGGTGAATCAGAGCAGTTAGAACACAACTATGGTGTAATTCTTTTGCCAGGTAAAAGTCAGTAGTAATGTGATGACTGATTAAATTTGCAATGAAATGTAAGCGAATGGAGTAAATGGCTGTAAATGACTTTAGAAGGAGGTGCATTATGGTGACAGCCCAGCCAGTTGTTTAATTCTGAATGGAAAACCTCATTTAGATGCAAAATTAGCCATCTTCCCTTTGATATGCAAACAAGAGATGACAGTGCTGAACTTCAGTGGCTTTCAGGAAATGGTGAATTATGAGGAGTTCTCATCTCACTGTAGAACCCAGGTTACGCAGGACGTCAGGAACTCCCGGAGAACTTGAAGATCAACTTCCGCTCAGTAGCCATGATGGTTCCGGACAGACAGATCATCATCCGGGTGAAACTGGCCAGCTGTGGCTTCATCGACAACATTGAACTGGCCCGCAAGTTCTTCACCCTATATAAGCTTTGTGAAGAGCAGCTCTCCAAACAGGTGCACACACACACACACACACACACACACACATATATAAACACACATGCAAACACACACACAAAAAGAGCTGGTCTGCACATTTTTCACTCTCTAAACTGTGTGAGGAGCAGCTTGCCAAATGTGTGAACACACACACACACATAGGTTTCACAAGGAGGAGATAGATATTACTGTAGTTATAGGTTAGGTTAGGAGTCAGAAGTGAAATCCTAGTGTGCTAAATCAATATGTAGTACACATTTGTCATGCACTGCAAATGAATTTCAATCAAATGACATGGTAAGTAATCAAAGTTATTGGTTTCATTTCTCATTGAAAAGAGTGCAATTACTGCAGTCTACTTCCCATTTCAGTATGGGTAGTGATTAGGTAGGGGTTAGAGGACAGAGTGATGCTTTTCTACTGTTTGAGCAGTGCTCTGTTTTAGAGCTGAAACATGAGTCTGCTTTCTCTAGGGAGATGGACAGGGCACCTCTGAAGTATGCTCTCTGAAATACAGTAGATGGCACCGTGATGTGCAACGTGTTATGGATTGTATGGGTGGTGTGGATGTGCATGTGCATGTGTCAATATATCTTTGTGTGTGTGTGTGTGTGTGTGTGTATCTGCTGTGTATACACAGGTCCATTATGACTTTGGCCTGAGGAACATCCTGTCTGTTCTGCGGACCCTGGGAGCAGCCAAGCGGGCCAATCCTAACGACACCGAGTCCACCATTGTCATGCGGGTCCTCCGGGACATGAACCTGTCAAAGCTGGTGAGTCCACTGGTCCACACCAGACCACTCCTTTCCTCTCCTCTCTCCTGTTTGTCCCAACACTCCCTTCATGCCCTCTCTCAGGAGCAGGGGATGACTCAGTCAGTGTTCCGTTTCAAGAACATTTCTGTGGTGAAATGTCACTCTGTGTGTGTGTGTGTGTGTCTTTGCATGTTTGTCATGAGTCCATTGTGACAAGTGTTTGACCAGAAACCACAAAGTCACTGAACATTTTTGTGGGTCTTTGTTGCTTTTAAAGTCTCTCTCCCTTGAGTGTCACCAACCTCTGTGTGTGTGTGTGTGTGTGTGTGTGTGTGTGTGTGTGTG
The DNA here is from genome assembly GCA_027481765.1 of Tenualosa thibaudeaui. Lineage (NCBI taxonomy): Eukaryota > Metazoa > Chordata > Actinopteri > Clupeiformes > Clupeidae > Tenualosa > Tenualosa thibaudeaui. The sequence goes on along the minus strand of JAIFZK010000015.1, from coordinate 4,681,227 downwards.
TGTGTGTGTGTGTGTGTGTGTGTGTGTGTGTGTGTGTGTGTGCATGTGCACATGATTCATGACCTCATAATTGTCACCATCAGTTCCAATGTCATCCAGTTTGTGCAACCAACAGGGATAGAGAAATAGATTTAGGATGATGGTTGCAAGGTCACCAAGCTCTCTGTGTGTGCGTTTGTGTGTGTGTGTGCCCAGAGTCTATGTGATCTTTCTTTTATCTGTTTGGCTGTGTGTGTGTGTGCGTGTGTGCAGCAGAGTCCCCATAGAGTCTCTGTGTTATTTTGTTTATCTGTCCGGCTGTGTGTGTGTGTGTGTGTGTGTCTGTGTGTCTGTGTGATGGAGGATTAGTTTGTTATTGCCTCTGAGGCCCATCTGTGTTTTGGGTGGCAGATTGATGAGGACGAGCCTCTGTTCCTGAGCCTGATAGAAGACCTGTTTCCAGGGATTCAGCTGGATAAAGCAGGCTACCCAGACCTGGAGGCAGCCATCGACAAACAGGTTAGAGCCAGCTGATAGAAGTTCTAGAACTTTTGGAGTCATGATAAAGCATACAAGAAGGAAATTGTTTTAATAATAATTTGCTCCTTTCTACTCACGACTACTCAATGATTTCTGAAGCATCATCCATTTCCAAAACCTGAAAAATTTCAAAGCAAATGTAAAGATGAATCTGTTTCTTACAGATAGCTACAGCTAAAAAGAAACAGGGCACAGTGCATTTATCATTTTAGACAAAAACAGGGGTGTCATTGCGAAACACACAATCATAATCATTTCGATCATGTGGTTTGCATAATAATCACTGGAAGTTATAATTTAAATTCATTGTATTTTGACTGATAGTGCATGCCAGGCTCTAAGCCCCAATTTTAGTACAGGTCTTTTCAGTAGGAGTGTGATGCTGGTCTCCAGACTGACTGACTGACTCCTTGTCTGCTGTTCTCTCCCGCAGGTGGCTGAGGCAGGGCTTATCAGTCACCCCCCCTGGAAGCTGAAAGTGATCCAGCTCTTTGAGACACAGCTGGTGCGCCACGGCATGATGGCACTGGGACCCAGCGGAGCTGGAAAGACCACTTGCATCCACACCCTTATGAGGGCCATGAGTGGTTAGTCACCCAGTCACAGAGTTTCTCTTGTTAGCACTGCTGTCCAATCCCAGAAATCCTCCTGTTACTGTAGCAATGCTATTTAGACCTTAAATTCTAGACCTTAAAAATCTAGATAACCCTATTACTGTAACATTGTTCACATTGTTTAATCTTGTCTCTGTGTGTGTGTGTGCGTGTGTGTGTGTGAGCCGATGATGTTTGTGATTGTGATGACACCAGTGATGCTGATGATGACGTGTGTTTGTGTGTGTGTGTGTGTATGTAACTTCAGACTGTGGCAAGCCCCACAGAGAGATGCGGATGAACCCCAAAGCGATCACTGCACCTCAGATGTTTGGACGGTTAGACGTAGCCACCAATGACTGGACAGATGGAATCTTCTCTACACTGTGGAGGAAAACCCTGAGAGCTAAAAAAGGTCTGTGTGTGTGTGTGTGTGTGTGTGTGTGTGTGTGTGTGTGTGTGTGAGAGAGAGAGAGAGAGAGAGAGAAATGGGACCATCTAGTGATAGAGGCAAACGATTCCACCTTTCCATGAAGATTGATGAACACTGTGCTAGTAGTTTTACAGCAACAGACATTGCACCAATAGCAGGAGATAAATGTTGTCTTTGCTTCTTATTGTAGCACTGTATACTGTAAGTATTACCAAAGAGGGCAAAGTAGCCACTGCTTAATGGTTGAGTAACAGTCTCCTTTACACCTTATGTTCTCGTCATATCTCTCAGGTGAGCACATCTGGATTGTCCTGGATGGCCCCGTGGATGCCATCTGGATAGAGAACTTGAACTCGGTTCTGGACGACAACCGGACACTGACACTCGCCAATGGTGACCGGATCCCCATGGCCACCAACTGCAAGATCGTGTTTGAGCCCCACAACATCGACAACGCATCCCCCGCTACTGTGTCCAGAAACGGCATGGTCTTTATGAGCTCCTCAGTCCTCAGCTGGGAACCCATACTGGAGGTCAGTGTCACTGCTGGCATTAGTGTGTGTGTGTGTTTGAATGTGTGTCTGAATGTATGTATAAATGTGTGCATGTGTATGTGTGCAAGTCTGTGCATCTGTGTGTGTGTGAGTATAGGGGAATGTGTGTGAATGTTTTGGTGTGTGTATGGGTGCGGTGAGAGTGTGTGTATTTGTGTACTCATGTATGTGTATAATGTGTGTGCTGTGGTTCTCCTAGGGCTGGCTGAAGCGACGTTCCTCCCAGGAGGCTGAGGTTCTCCGGGAGATGTTCTCCAGCTCGTTTGCCGAGCTCCACCGGTACTCCATGCAGGCCCTGCACTTTAAGATGGACATGCTGGAGGCCTTCATTATCATGCAGAGCATTAACATGCTTCAGGGCCTCATACCCCCCAAGGTACAAACACACACACACACACACACACACATGCGAGAGAGAGAGAGAGAAACAAAAACAAACACACATGCATAGTACACCCAGAGCACACATGTACAGGTAAAAAACATGAAAGCACACAGGCACACAACACAGACACACATGCATGTGCACACACACACAGGTCTCTCAGAAGCACTTGGAATGTCTGTACATGTTCTCCCTCATGTGGTGCACTGTTGGAATATATATATATATATATATACTAGTGTATGTTTGTGTGTGTGTTTGTGTGTGTGTGTGTGTGTGTGTGTAGGAGCAGGGCAGTGATGTATCCCAGAAGCACCTGGAGCGTCTATATGTTTTCTCACTCATGTGGAGTATGGGGGCGCTGCTGGAGCTCGATGACCGAAGGAAGATGGAGCGCTGGCTCCGTTGCCATGACAGCATCCACCTGGACCTGCCGGACATCCCACCCCACAGCGAGGACACCATGTTTGACTTCCATGTGGCTGCAGATGGTGAGTCACACACACACACACACACACACACACATACACACACACACACACACACAAACTGTCCACCTGATGCCAACAGCCACCTGATGCTGCACCACCAGTTTATCAAATGAAAATGAAATCACATCCTTAATGTTTTGAGTTACTGGTGACATGACAGCAAAACAGGGCTAACACAAGCAGATGAATACACACACAAAGTTTGTATTCCACTGTTTTTGTTCTGAGTGTGTGATGTGTGTCTGTGTTTCCGTCAATGTGTCTTTCTGTCTTGTGTGTGTGTGTGTGTGTCCTGCCTCCAGGTCAGTGGGTGCATTGGAACACGCGGGTGGAGGAGTACATCTACCCTACTGACAGCTCCCCGGAATACGGCTCCATCCTGGTACCCAACGTGGATAACGTCCGCACTGACTTTCTCATCCAGACCATTGCCAGGCAGGGCAAAGTGGGTAGCAGTTGCCAACACACACTAACACACTTAATCACTAAAGCAGCATGAAGTTTTCCAACAAATTGCAACATAGCAATCACTGCCAACTAATATGCATTAACATGTAGTAACATTTCCATATGCTTGTTGTACATCTTAATAATACCTATAGGAGAATCAATGGACATGTCAGTCCTTAGCTCTGAACCCTGAAAGGCGTAACTGGCTTGATAATTATCTTGCTACATGATTGGCTGATTCATTCCAGTTAAGTCGTTGAGGGTGCAGTGCTTTAGGCTTGTGGTGACAGTCCTATATACATGGTACTTCAGCAGTTTCAATACCTGATTGAAAAACGAAGTAATTGGAACTGCTGCAATGTATACGTCTTCATGCTACTGGTGACTAGTCTTTTTTACATGATTAATCTTTGGCTGTTGTAGTTCTAGGCCCAGTTTGATTGGTTGCCTAACCTCATTTTGCGCTGAGTTAATCAATAAGAAGTGGCCTGTTGTTATTCCGTCCCTCCTTCTCTCCAGGCTGTGCTCCTGGTTGGTGAACAGGGCACTGCCAAGACGGTCATCATCAAAGCGTACATGTCAAAGTACGATCCTGAGACGCACACGGCCAAGAGCGTCAATTTCTCCTCCGCCACCACCCCACTTATGTTTCAGGTAGAAGTCTCTCTCTCTCTTTTTCTCACTCTCTCCATGTAGTGGATTAAATGACAGTTATGAAATCTCTAAAAAGCTTTTAGTATAAAAATAAAGCAGCAGTTTATTTCTATTCTGTGTTAATTAACTCCAGTTCAGTGAGAAGGTGGGGTGCAAGTGAGAGAAGCAAGCTTATCTCCATGCTTGCTTACTCCTCTGCCTTCCTGTCTATACAACACTGTGGTCACATGTTAACAGCTGTGAACTCAGTATGCGCTGAGCTTTGATCCTGTGTGAGTCACATGGAAATACTGTAGGGAAAATATTCATGCGTACACACACACACACACACACACACACACACAAACACACACACACACACACACACAAACCCACACACACACACACACACACAAACACACATCCATACATTTACATGCTTAAATACATGCGCACTGAAATCCCGTCGCTCATAAGCACACATGCATAATGCAGACACACATACACTCTGCTATGCACACACACAGAGAAAGAGAGAGGCACACACACACATGCACAATCATACTCATACTTTGTAACTGATCCTTTAATGCACCTGTTCTAAGCCTGACCTGTATTTCTGTGTGTGTGTGTGTGTGTGTGTGTGTGTGTGTGTGTGTAGAGGACTGTGGAGAGCTATGTGGACAAGCGCATGGGAACTACTTATGGACCTCCTGCAGGGAAGAAGATGTCCATCTTTGTGGATGACATCAACATGCCCGTCATTAATGAGTGGGGCGATCAGGTAAGCACGCACACAAACACACATACACGCACACAAACATACATACACACGCAATCACCATGCATTACACTTGCAAGAGCACATGCAAGTTTCTTATGGAATAAATAACGAGATCTGGCCAGCTGTTACATGAGCACACACATACATACACACACACACATGTTACACATTCATCACCATCAACAGAGTGCCCATATACCACTAACCACCCACATACACATCATATACGCAAAAACAGTGTATATGTGCTCACTGACAGAGATACCCCTCATACACACACACACACAGCATTAATGCTAAACGGTACATGAAACAGCTCTAATACATCTCCTGACACCTATTTGTGCACTAATCCCAGAAAGACAATGCTGAAGCAGCCACATGTTCACTTCAGCTTCAGTTCACTATCTAGAAAAGACCCCCTCCACACTTTCATCCCTGTGTTGTGAAATCGACCAGCATTTGATCCATTATTAAAGACACACACACACATTCACATGGCTTGGGAGTGTTGTGTTGAGGCTGCCTTTGATATGACGTGAAAGAAATGAATGTATCACACACACACACACACACACACACACACACAAACCACCATGTTTCAACCATCGTCTCCTCCGACTGAGTTATCTTTGATTTCAAAGACTCTGCTGCTATGGTATGTTCAACCAAAGTATGCCCATGATGGCATCCAATATTAAAACTTTACTTTGTAACAGCTTCACTTTAAATTCAATCGCTGTGTGTGTGTGTGTGTGTGTCTGTGTGTGTGTGTGTGTGTATGTGTCTATAACCCAAGTATTAGATTGAGATTGGGTTTTGTTGTTTGAGCTCCTGTTCCATTTTGATGGAACAACCAGAGTGTCAATCCCTCTGGATCTCTCTTAGTCTCTATACAATCCCACAGCATGGACAGATCTGCTCTGCTACCATAAAAAAAGATTGTTTAGAACCAATACCATCTCATATGTCAGCCTAGATTTATCTTTTTTTGTTTGTGTGTGTGCTGTGTGTGTGGCGTGTGTGTCTGTGTGCGTCACAATCTCAGGTGACCAATGAGATTGTGCGTCAGCTGATGGAGCAGAATGGCTTCTATAACCTGGAGAAGCCGGGCGAGTTCACCAACATTGTGGACATCCAGTTCCTGGCGGCCATGATCCACCCAGGAGGAGGCCGCAACGACATCCCCCAGCGCCTCAAGAGACAGTTTTCCATCTTCAACTGCACCCTCCCCTCCAACGCCTCCATCGACAAGATCTTCGGTCAGTCAGTCAACCATCACACACACACCTACCAAGACTCATCATCACATCCTCACATGCACAGCCACACACACAGTCACATTCTCGCATGTACAAACAAGAGCCCACACACCCATGCCTACAATGTTCAAGTGTGTATGCAGATGTAGTGAAACAGTTGAGCTACTGCTGTTTTCAGCTTGAACAGCTTCCAGCTTCCATTTGCAAATGTATGCAACAGTATTCAGGTATTTGATGGCAAATGTGATTGTAGGCATGCAACAGTCATAAGATGAATGTTATGTTAGGCCCAGAAACAGAGGTATGTCTGTTTTACATAAATGTAAAATGAATAGTTACTAGTAACGAAGTCTAATTTTAATTTAAGAGGCAGTTAAATGTTAAATCAGGATGTCAGACCATAAGCCCATTCTCATGAATTTGAGGATAAGTGGAAGCAGTCATGTAAAGCTTTTTCTCTTTGTTCTATGGAGAAGTGTGAAAGCGCCATGTTAGAGTGTGTGTGTGTGTGTGTGTCCAGAGGAGATTGTTCCTTGGTGTCAGTGCTGATTGTGTTATTAGCCCGTGCCAGATGAGACTGGCCGGGGGTAATGATATTATCGTGTGGCGATGGGAAGTGTCTGCCACGCTGTTAGCTTAACCATGTCCGAGTGCAAGTCATTAGTCTAGATTTGAGTCTCTTATTGTTAAAGAGCTGTTTCATCTTTCCTCAGGTCTGTGGATATCTTTGCACACTTCTGTTTGTACTTTATCTACTCTCTCTCCATCTCTCGCTAAAGCATCTCCGGCTGTTCTTCTCGCCACCTCTCAGTAAAGCCTCTCTCTCTCTCCATCTCTCCCTAAAACATCTCCAGCTGTCTCTCAGGGGTGTCTCATTCAAATTCAAATTCAAATTCAAATTCAAATTCAAAGGAGCTTTATTGGCACGTCTCAGTGTTGCCAAAGCATACAACAATACAGAGTTAATTAACACAGAGTAAATAAACTGCTGCTTTACTTTTATACTAAATGATTTCTAGACATTTCACAACAGCTATTTAATCCACTACATCAGAGATGCTATTGTCTAAGATGAAGAAATGCAATTTAAAAGAAAACTTAATCTTGAAATTGAATCTCCAAATCTCAAAAAAAAACGTATATTTTTAAACTTAAAATTGTTTCTAATTAAAGTGAAAAGGAAACTTATCCTAAACATATGTGCATGTTAAAAACAAACTTATCTTAAATTTATACCTAAATTAATTTAAGTTGATATGATATACCTAAAATTATGCCAGTTAAAGTCTCATACTCTCTCTCTCTCTTACTCTATCTCTGCTCTCTATATCTCTCCTTAAAATATCTCTAGCTGTCTCTCAGGAATTCTCATTCTCTCTCCTTTTCTATCTGTCTCTCAGCATGTCCCATTCTTAATCTTTTTCCAACTGTCTCTGAGAGTGTCTCATTCTCTCTCTCTTTAGCTTTCTTTGCTCTACATCTCTCTCTAAACCATCTCTTGGCAGTCTGTCTCTCAGCATGTCTTGTTCTGTCTCTCAGTCTCTTAGGTCATGCTCACATTAAACTACTCATGGTTTTTCTAAGACCTAATTTTGTCTTGGCAGGTCACATTTAATTCTGTTCCTCGCGTGACCTGTATCGAGCTTTAATGTGAGCACATCCATCCTTCCACAATGTGAAAGATGTGCACACTAATATATTTTGGCAGGGGTCATATGTTTCACCACCACCAACAAAAAAAAAATGAAATCAGATCAGGCACATCAAGGGCTAAAAACATCTGATTTGAGTCTGGTAATGTGACCGTAGCCTTCCTTTCACTCCCTCCGCTTTTTCTACTCTTTCCATCGTCTCTAAACTGTGTCTATCTGTCTCTCAGCATGTCTCATTCTCTCTCTCTCTCTCTGTACCTCTCTACTTTCTCCAACTCCACTAAACCATCTCTGTCTCTCAGCATGTCCCTCTCTCTCTCTCTCTCTCTCTCTCTCTCTCTCTCTCTCTCTCTCTCTCCCTCCGTGTGTGTGTGTGTTTGTCTCTTAGGCTCTCTGCTTGGGTTTGGAACCTGACTGGGGAGATTTTGTGTGTGTCTGGAGATGTGTTTGTCTTGGTGTATGCTTTTATGTTTGGATAATTTTATGTTTCTGTGTGGGTATTTCTCTAGAGTTCTCTAGAGTGTCGTGTGTTTGTGTGTGGGTTTATGTGTGTGTGTGTGTGTGTGTGTGTGTGTGCAGTCATTATCTTCTTCCCATTAAAACCCTCTCCCCTCCCCTTGTGCCCTTTGCTCCCCCATGGTCAGGTGTGATTGGCACAGGTCACTACTGCTCTGCCCGGGGGTTTGGCGCTGCCGTGCGTGAGATGGTGGGACACCTGGTGCCCCTGACACGCCGTCTCTGGCAGCAGACCAAGCTGAAGATGCTGCCAACCCCAGCCAACTTCCACTACATCTTTAACCTCAGGGACCTGTCCCGCATCTGGCAGGGGATGCTCAACACCACTGACGAGGTCATCAACACGCCAGAGGTCTGTATGTGTGTGTGTAGTATACTACACCCTGTAGTGTAGTGTAGTATGTTTATGTTCTACTGCTGAGCCCAAGTCATAGTAATTGCCATGCAGAGAGAGACTGAACAGCAGTGCTCTGAAACACAATGTCATCCTGGGCATTTCTCAGTAATGAGCCGTGACTTTAATTAGCCTCACTAGAGACACACACACACACACACACACATGCACACACACATACACACACAGAGTTTGAATAAATGCGCCAGGCAGGTAAACAGGCATGTAATGGCCTCAGCCCTGGACTGATGATGCACAGAACCAAGAACAAAAGGCCAAGAACAAACCCAGTCTCCCCTTTCAGCTGCTCCCTTTCAAGGGTGTCTGCTTGCTGCCCAGGGGCCAGGGCTGGATCTCTTTCAGTGCAGTCCCATACAGTCTGTTGTCCCATTAACAGCACACACTGTCAGAAGGCACTAAGCAGAGCACAGGTCTTGAAACCCCCAGACGCTCTTCAGTGCAGTGTAATCACACTCCTGCACATGTTAGCAAGTTGTACTCTTAGATAGTTTTTAACTGTGCTGTAGCTTGAATGTTTATCCTCTTTTTGTAAGTCACTTTGGATAAAGCATCTGCTAAATGCAAGTGTAAATAAAGTAAAAAATGAAAATAAAAATAATAAATAAAATAAAGTGTCAGGGAAACAGCAGTCATCTTCTAGATATGGCTACTGTAACTAATCATCAATTAATTAATTAAACAATAAATTAATCAACAAATAATAATAATAATGGACATATATATTAGTAATTAGATTAGATTAATCAGTTTGAGTCCTTTTTGTAAAGAAAGTACCTCAAAATGCACTGACGGAAGTATCTTATGCTTGAATATTTACTGCTCTCCGAGTGCTGTTCTAGTTATTATAATTGCTTTCATTGTAATTTCAATGATAAAGATGAAAAAACGGTGGTTGTTAACTTACAGGTCAGCTGATTGATTATGGCAACGTTCTGGCAATTTCTTTAACAGCGGTCTGTTATACTTAGCAATGGTCCGTTATCAAGAAATATCAGACCTTAGAACAGCGTTGTCAAACTCATTTTTATCACGGTCCACTAAGCATCATGCTTTTCCTCAAAAGGCTGCCATACCTCGTCTACATGTGTGTCTAAAAAACATTGGGTGAAAAATTGCATTTTTACTTGTGTCTCCGACCATTACCAGCACAGTCCTAGTGTGTCTATGTTCTGACTTCCTCACTACTTAATTGTACCTTCCTTTCCTGTTGGTAGTCAAGCATGATGCACCTCATAGTTGAGTTCAATAGTGACATGCATGTTGTGCATGCAAAGCTGACAGTATTGCACTGCGGAAGCGCAGTTATTATTTTGTGCTGTTTTCAAGCAGGCCACATAGCTACAATTCTTTTCAAGCTTTTTGAATCGGGCCACATGAAATGTGAATGGGCGAATCTACAGCATTATAAAGAGCCGTATAATAAATCTACATTACATATTTTTACATATGTTATCAATCAACCAACCAACGAGAAAATAATCAACAGATGGTGGACTATGAAAATAATAATATGTGGCAGTCCTAATCCCAGAGCTCCAGAGTCTATCCCTTGTCAGGTGAGCCGATGTTGTCATAATTGTGGGTTGTCATGGCAGTATGAGGGAACAGAGGGGATTATATGTAGTCCCATAGGGAAGAGGAGAGCAGGTCCTGCTGGCTGGTCAGTCTAATCTCTGAGTAAACACCATTGGAAGCCCTCATATCACAACCAGACAGCCTTTCATATCTGTGTGTGTGTCTGTCTGTGTGTGTGTGTGTGTGTGTGAGGTGTTCTCCTTAGCAATGAGTACACCATAGGTCTGCTACAGAACATGATTGCATGATGGACCTAGGCATGTTTGTGTGTGTGTGTGTGTGAATGTGTCAGTGTGGTTCTAGAGTCAACAGTAGGTCACAGTGTAATACAGAGCTTAATTTTGTCTATCTGTTTGTATGCTTCTGTTTATGTGTATGCATGTTTCTGTTTGTGTGTGTGTGTGTGTATGTCTCAGATCCTTCTCCGTCTGTGGAAGCATGAGTGTAAACGTGTGATTGCAGACCGCTTCACATCACCAGAAGATGTGTCGTGGTTTGATGACTCACTGGCACAGTTGGTGGAGGAGGGGCTTGGGGAGGTGGAGCGAGCGAGTGTGGACTGCGGCATCGACGCATACTTCGTGGACTTCCTGCGAGACGCTCCTGAAGCCACAGGTATATGAAGAGGTCAAAAGGTCACACAGAGATCAAGAGGTCACACAAATGACAGAAAATCAGATGTGATACAGAAGAAGAGTGCTGACTGTATATCAGAGTATTCTAATGCAGAATGGTCTTTGATTCTGCAACTATTAACATTATTTACACGTTTATTTCCACCATTAGACTATTATAAGCTCTAAATAATTGGTATAAAATCGGTTTAACATTAAGTCCAGGCTCCCAGTGAAGGTTATTGGAGCCTGAAGACTGTTCATACATTTGTTATGAATATACAAAGCCATAAAGCATATGAAGTTGAATCAGTAAAACTTACATGATGTCAGATTGCTGCAGTAGACTTATAGGGATTCAGATTGCATCTGTTAATCCATGTTAATTCATTACCATGATTCACCTGTCCTGTCCTTGGGAGATGCTCATCAGGGCCCACCTTTGATTAGCTGATTAGCTGCCATGTCTGGTTTACTTGATGAAGGAGGAGCTTCATGACATGATGGCTTTAATCTGGTTGGATGTGTGTGTTTGTGTGTGTGTGTGTGTGTGTATTGGTGTGTTTGGAGTAGACATGTTTGCATGTTCTGTAAGACTCCCTCTAGATCTGTGTGTTTGTGTGTGTGTGTGTTGACACCCTGGCCAATCCAAGCAGAAGACTTCCTCTCATTTGTAATCAGGCCAGCGGAGTCCTTCACTGAAACAGGCAATCAAACGTAGTTTGCATCTTGTCAGTGTGGAAGTATCAGTCAGTCATTGAGGGAAAGAAAAGAAACACATGAATGCATTCCAGCCCAACACTCTCTGCATGGTGTCGAGCTTGTGGCTGCTTAGACCCTCTTAAACCATTGGTTAATGGTATTATGAATAGGCAGGCACTGCAAGACCAGTTTTCACAGTGTATTAGTGAGTGGGTGGTCACTGCTGGCAAACTGTATTACATTTTCATAATTTAGTCAAATTGAGCAGCATAGGCATGTTAAACAAATAGCCCTAGTCAGTATTTAGCTCTTACTAGATTTGAATAAGATGAATTAATAAATTAAGCAAGGAAAGACTTGGAATATCACCCCAGCAAATGCTTTTACTAGGCAAGTTATGGCAGTGGTAGTCGCCTTAGGCTAGGCTTAAGGCTACCTCATTAGCATAACTCAGAGGAGTCCACAAATGTCTTGTGTCTAATGCCTTCTCTTATAAGGTTTTGTGTGTGTGTGTGTGTGTGGTGGTGGGGGGTCCACTGTTAGGATAAACGCACACACAAACACAAACACACACACACACAAACTCTTGAAGACTGCACACTGTTGCCAACAATGAGAGTGTGGTGCACTCCACTTTCAATATTCTGTTACCAATAGTTAGATTCCAAATAATAGATTCCATTGTTCTCAATACAACCCCTCACACCACTACTGACGCTGTGTACATTTTGATTCGGTTCGATTTTTGGCAGCATTGCTCAATAAAATCCATCGTTTATCTTATGCTTTTTAGTTCAAATTGTTGGCACGTTCAGGTCACAGTTTACACACACCTGTACCTTTTGCAGGTGAGGAGCCAGAGGATGCTGACTTTGACATGCCCAAGGTGTATGAACCCATCGCGTCCTTCGAGAGCTTGATGGAGCGGCTTAACATGTTCCTGCTGCAGTACAATGAGACCATCCGTGGGGCCGGCATGGACATGGTGTTCTTTAGCGATGCCATGATCCACCTTGTCAAGGTACACACATGTATATTAAACCATATGTTGTGATTACGTGAAATGAGCTCAGTTACTGATCCTGTGAGATTTACGCAGATGACTATGGTGCAAATGTAATTAAATGTCATAAATGTAAATGTCATAAACAGAGGTACCAGGTGCAGGTATGTTAAATATTTGATATTCTAGCCTGTACTGCCCTGAAAAATGCAAGTGCATATAAACACAAAAAGAGCTGAACTCTGAAAGGTCTGTAGACTTACAGGGCCACTGCTAAGCAACTTAGCCTATCACAAAGGAACTGAAAGTTCATGTGTGTGGGATAGAGGAGGTGGTTTTATTCATTATTCAGTAGTGCTTAAGGGTAAGTCTCCTGTGGTTGCCCATGGTTACGTAACTCAGTAACCCAGACTGCAAACTAAACAATGTGTTTTCTCATGGAGCAGCAAGAGAGGCTGCCAGAGGGAAACATCCATCTATTGTTCTGTGTGTGGGTGTGCGTGTGTGTGTGTATGTATGTGTGTGTGCATGCAAAATAACACTGGAAGTGATTTACAGTGGCAGATGAATGGGGGCTTATAGAAGCAGAACTCTGAACCTCACACACTCTCAGAGGAGACATCTGTGGTGTGTGTATGTGTGTGTGTGTGTGTGTGTGTGTGTGTGTGTGTGTGTGTGATCAAATGCATAGCAGCGCATTTCCAAGGGCCTCCAGACTGCTGTGAAGAACAGCAAGAGGTTACAGAAGCTTCTGCTTCCTGTGATGTTGGTCATGTCTCAAGTGGTTTGAACCCCCCTATAACCATGCAGCAAGAAGCAATATCTTTAGACCCACAGGTCACACATTGCTTAAAGATGTCTGTCATTAGTACACAGAATTAGCATGAAGAGGAGTGTACAGTAAGGTCATTATGATCTGGTTCTTCTGCATTCATAATGGACCTCGTCTTGTCTTAAACAAAGCGCATGAAATGTTCTTCTGAACCATTTTTTGCTGAATTACTTTTCATCTTTCTTACACCCAGAGATCGCAGTCAATGCGGTATATGGGTGAACACTCAACATCCGAATCCGAAAACATGTTCAATCACTGCCTACTGAAGGTTAGCTTCAATCACCAAGGGAAGGTTAGCTACAGAAACACACAGCTCATGCAGTGAAAAATGATTACTGGTTTAATATAAAACAACATTGTCATGCATTGTAAGTAACGCACTGACATGAATAATGGTCGCATTTTGATGACAGGTTTTTATACCAATAATATATTTTTAGTGCATGAGCTGTGTGTTTATGTAGCTAGCCTTCAGTAGGAAGTGATTGAACTTGTTTTCCGGGTCAGACGTTGAGCATTCGCCATATACCCCATTAATTAAATGCTCTGATATCAAAATAAAATATATTAGTTACATGTGGTATCATCCTGAACACTTATCTAGTAAATGGAGAGTGATTGGTCTGTCAAACTAGGTTTGTCATTGTGCGTTGGTAAGGTGAGCAGGCTTTGGAGGTCTGAAGGATTGTGTACTTTGAAAATGCAGCTTGCTTGGACCCTTTTTATCAAGGATTTCTTTTAGCCCTTCTTGAAGTGAAAGGCAGAAGGCATGCCCTGTGACCATGTGTGTGTCTCAGAGGCACTGATGGCAATGGGATGCACAGAGAACAGTATTAGGGTTTAACTTTCCTCAGGGGGAGACAACACATCCCTTTCCTCATTCTGTCAATAATCTCTACAGTTGTGTGTGTGTGTGTGTGTGTGTTTTCGCAGGTGTCACGGATCATCCGTACCCCACGTGGAAATGCTCTTCTGGTTGGCGTTGGGGGCTCAGGGAAGCAGAGTCTTACCCGACTAGCCTCCTTCATCGCCGGATACAAAACCTTCCAGATTACTCTCACACGGTCAGTGTACTAAATCCCTCAGATTAGCCTAATACGGTCAGTGTGCAATTTTTTCCTCACGTGGTCACTTCACTGAGCATTTCAGATTACACTCCCACAGTGTACAAAATGTTTCAGTCTGTACATGCTCAGGGAACAAAACCTTTCAAACTACCCTTACACAGTCAGTGAGATACCCCTCCTCCCACTCTCTCTCTCTCTCTCTCTCTCTCAAACACACACACACACACACATACACATACATTCTCTGTCATTGTTCTATGCTATTGTCTGGTTGTCTGTGAGAAAGTGAGAGGGTATGTATGTGTGTATGCAGCCATTAGTGTTGTAATAATTTGCTAATGTTCCAAGTGATGTCTTGGTGACACATTCTAGAGGCTGGGACTGGTATTCCGAGATGACTGGGATTCTGTTATTCTATTCATATTATATCACCAGCTCTGAGTGCCATGTTCTCATTAGAGCCTGCTAATGGGCCGAGAGCACATCCTTTCAGTCCACTGTCTTTGTTTGCTCAGCTTGTCTGTTGGCCCACATCTGGGTCAAGTCTGGCTCTGACTCGCTCTGAACTAGAAGTAGCGAACTAGTTGATGACGTATCTCCCTAGTCTGTCTGAGGATGCAGGATTATGACTCTTCTTAGTGGCCTCGTATTGTACACAAAAGTTCAGACGTGGCAAAATAGAAGGACACTCACTAAATGAAGGCTAAATTCTCTTTCACTTTGTTTTTGTTATGGTTTTATTTTTTGCTAGCTCTCTTTGTCTTGCCATCTCTCTCTCTCTCTCTCTTTCTCTCTCTCTCTCACACACACACACACACGTTAGGGGTGGGAATTGATAGGATTTTATCAATATCAATGCCAATATCTACTCTGCTTATTGGTCCAATTCTTTATCACTTCTCTTTTGTTCTCAATTCCTTACTGTTCAGAGGGTATTCTACATAGGTTTCCAGTATCAGCACATAGGCAAATAATCAGCCCATACCACCAAGGTGACAAGAGCAGCTTACTAGAATGAGGAAAACCATGTAGAGCTGTGGTATCCATTTTGTATCTGAAAGACCCATTGACAATGGTCAAAAAACATTGATAAGAGGAATTGATAATGTCAGAGGGATACAATTCTCAATTCTTTATTCTACTCGATTCCCAGTTCTTGATTCCCCCCCTAACACACACGCACACACACAGAAAAGCACATTTTCACAAAACCATGCACATCTAGAGACAATAACATATGAACTGTTCTTGGCGGCTGCACCAGGCGTCTCTGAATGAGTGTAATTTAGTGATTGTGGTGGTTGTTGTTTAGATGCAGTCACTGTGCTGTGCATTCAAAATCTGTCTGCACTCCACTGCCATGTGCTCACACTGGGGCATAATTAATCCCCCAGTTTTATTGTTTCTAAAAGAAATTCAGAAAAGAAACAAGTGCTTCTCTAATTTAATCTTGAGAATTACACACAGCACAGTAATCATTAGTTCAGCCTAAGGTATCTGTCTCAGGAATACAAATGTATTTGGGAAGGCAAGTTATTGAGCTAGTATAAATCAGCTTGGGGTCACCTCTGGGCCAGCAAGCTTTACTGTCTGTGAAGGCCTCCACACAATAACTAATTTATACCACGTTACAAATAGAAGGTATCAATGTATTAAGATGAATTTGACTCAGCTAATTTGTTAAATTGGAGTCATGTGAACTGAACTGAATGGCAATGGATGCAAAGAGAACTAGATTTAGATTTGGAGAGTAAAAAGCCTTGCTGTCTTTTCATTCATTCACTTAGGCCCCATTTACATGTAGCTGGATAGTCACTGAAAACAGCTACCCTTGAAAACTCTGACCAAAGTGGAGATCTCTGAAAACTCTGGCTTCAGACACTATGTGTAGAGAGGAAAACCAAGTTTTAGCATTATGATTCAGATCTCTGGTGTTTTGTGTAAACTGAATTATTTTCTAACACAGAGGAGCAGAATATACCCATTTTCATAAATACACAGGTGTGTGTAAACGTAGAGTAAACTAGCTGATGTGTTACATGTTGATAGATGTGTTAATTGGTGAAATCACCTGTCTTAAATGAGAGCTCTGGTGCATTTCAACCCATTCAGCAATGAGTGAACCAGCCTACACCTACTGTATATAGCTATGCTGAGGCATTGACAGCATTATCAAGCTGGCTTATTTCTGAATACATTTTTGCCTTTTTTGTCTCTGTACAGACTGAAAGTACTCACAGCCGTCTAACAACAGAGTTCTAGGTTAAAGTGCCCCAGAGTTCTCCTATAATTACGCAAATAGAACTAGTATATGGTAAAACTTTTACTCTGACCTGAAGTCAGGTTTGTTGGAATGTGTGTGCATGTGTGTGTGTGTGTGTGTGTGTGTGTGTGTGTGTGTGTGTGTGTGTGTGTGTGTGCTACATGTCTTGCTACACAGATCATACAACACGGCCAACCTGATGGATGATCTGAAGGGGCTGTACCGCACGGCTGGCCAGCAGGGGCGTGGCATCAGTTTCATCTTCACGGACAACGAGATCAAAGACGAGTCCTTCCTGGAGTACATGAACAACGTGCTGTCATCTGGAGAGGTCAGCCAGTTACAGCTCAAACAACAAACACACTCTTTCTCTTACACACGCACACACACACATACATACACACACTCATGCATATAGACACACATGCATATACACACTCACATACATGAACATGCACACATACATGCACACACACATGTACTCACACATAGACTTTCACTCTCTCTCTCACTCTCTCACACACACACACACATACACACACACACACACACACACACGCACACTCACACACACACACACACACACAGGCCCACACCTAATCATCCAGATAATGAAACTCTGCCAATAGCACCAGCTGCAGCTTGTAATTTGCTATAATTGTGCTCCGGCCCCTTAAGTATATCAGAAGCTATAAGGTGGGGTGTTGAAGTGATTGCTCCTGAGATGTGCAAAAGAAACAGACAAAGTTTGAGAGTCTTGAAAGTGAAAGGCAAAGAAAGTTTAATGAAACCTTAGCTGGAGCTGCTTGATCATTATATGAACGTCATATCCGATCTCGTTTAAAGCAGTTTAATCACTGTGCCAAATGTTGTCATGAGAAATGTTTTGTTATATATCATTATTTGATATGTCCTCAATCCTCAAGTGTAGAAATCATTTAAGGATCAACCAATCAATCAAAGCAGCTGAGTTCTTGTTTTCACACAATTTCCACAGAAGCCATCAGAAAAACTCCAAATGTTATCCTCTTCGGACTAGAAGAGAGTTGTATGCGCTTAATAGTGTTTACCAAGTTCAGGGGAGGTGACGCAGGATATCGCACAGACAGATGGGAAGTCACAGAGGGGATTCCAAATCTCCAGATTCACTCACTCTGCCAGAACTGTTGGAGTTTGTGTGTGTGTGTGTGTGTGTTTGGGGGGTTGGGGGGGCAGGGGTGGCTGGTGGTGGGTGGAGGAGGATTGCAGATGGGTACCCACGAGACTCTCTATGTCTCAGTCAGCTTTCTCCCAACACCCCACCCCCTGCCATCTCTGCTTCTCTGCATTGAAATGCAGTGTGTGTGTGTGCACCCGCTGGGATAGGAAGCAGGTGTACCTGGGACAATCTCAGCCCTGTCATAATCGTTAAGGGCCCTGGAGCTGCATGTTAGCATCCCCGCTGAGCTCAGAGAACCACTGCAGTCATTAATCACTTCTACTGAACTGCTCTCATGATGGATTCCATATTCTCTCACATTTACATTTACCTTTGTTAGCTAATTATATTCACAAGAGTTTTTAACCCCCTTCCCAACTCCAGCATGTTTACACCGTGTGTTTTGTAATGACAATCATAAATGGGTGCTGGTCCTACTAAAAGAAAACAAGTGAATTATAGTAAGTAGGTGAAACTACAATGAAATGATGCTTCCAAAAGAGAACAGAGAGTAGAAAATAGCAGGAAGTGGTGTATAGTTGAAGTGTCAGATAGTAGTGGTGAGATGAGAGGAAGTCTCTGAGGTGAGTTGTATCAGGAGACATCCTGCAGCCTCAGGGCGCTCAAGGCCATCTGTCTGAGTTCTCCTTCTCTCTCTCCATCACAAGCCTTTGAGAGGAGATGGAGACGGGCCTAATTGGGCCTGGGACTGGGAGTGGGAGTGAGGGGAGATGGACGAGTCTCTGTCAGTTTCTCTCCATCTTGTGTCTTCTTTGGGGCAGGAGTGAAAAAAAAAGTGCCTGGACAGTAGTGTCTTTGTGTCTGGGTGCCTGGGGCTCGGGGCAGCAGAGAGGAGCGAGCGGAGCGCAGGCTGTAAGAAGAGCGATGTGTGAGGCAGGTCGAGGGTGTGTAGAGAGCTACTGCAGGGTGTCTGCAGCCAGGTCCACTTAGCCTAGCTAACAGCCCAGAGCTCCCAGGCTCAGGTGTCCCTCTCCACTGCAACATTACTCCAATCAGCATCTCAGCTCTCAGGGGCCAGAACACGTTACATGATATACTAATCAACCTGGATGTAACACAATTAGAGACATCCCTAACCACTACACAAACACACACACACATGCTGTACACATACTTAGTGTATTACACACACACACACAAACACACACACAGACAGAGAGAGAGAGAAGGCTAGGGTAGCCCTAATAAGACAGGGATCTGACACAAAAGCATTCCTAGTGTCTCTGGGTTATAGCGAGATGTGTAGATGTAACATGCCTTTGTCCTTTGTGGTCACAGAAGCATAAGTCCCCTTCATTAGATAAGAGTAGATTATTTAAGCAATAAGCCACAAGAGGCCATGGGTTTGCGCTGGGTTTAGAACAGCTAAGGGGTGTTGTTTAGCACGACGTGAAGCGGAGTGAAGCGGAAGCGGTATTGTCATTGCACAAGTAAAATCCCAGCACAACGAATTATTGTATTGTATCTGACTAGAAATGTGTAGTCGATAAGGAACCTTTATTCACTGGAGATCATATTTGCAGGATGTATAAACCATAGGATTCACTGGAGATCATATTTTTAGGATGCATAAACCATAGAATTCACTGGAGATCATATTTGCAGGATGCAGAAACCATAGGATTCACCAGAGGTTATATTATAGGATGCATAAACCATAGGATGCACAGATCATATTTACAGCATGCAGAAACCATAGGATGCACTGGAGATCATATTTACAGGATGCATAATCATTTGGATTTGAATTTGAATCAATCAAGGATATGGATGTAATGTAAATAGTATATAGTTTCATTCTGTTTCTAAAGCTCATGTAAGATGTTATATGTAAGAAATCTTTGACTGTCTCCACAGAAGTGCAGAGTGTGTGTGTGAGACAAATCTTGAGATGCCCCACTCTTATGAGGAGCGAGTGATGAGAGTGGGTGATTAGTAAGCCTTTCACTTGCACCATGGCATGTGAAGTATGGCACCTCCTGACACATCATGGGTCTGTCCAGGGGGACCTTCATTTTTCCTTGCCCTAGCAGGGCTTGTCAACACCCCCACACGCTGAGGGACCTCACACCATCCGTATGCGTCCTCCCTCTGGGCCTCTGCGGTGACAGGCCACCCTGCTCACACACAAACAGACGCACAATCACAGGCCACCCTGCTCACACACACACTCACAGGCCACCCTGCTCACACACACACACACTGCCCCCCCACACATTTGCAGAGCGATTAGGAACTGCCACTGTGCAAACTATTAGCATGAAATAGTGTTTGTATATTAGCCTGAGCTGAATTAATATTTGATTGGCAATCTTTAGTTGTTGTTATATTATTGTAATGGATATATTGCATTGTTAATTCACCTTGAAATTTATTTATTTTAATGTGTAATGTGTGTTGTGTGACTCTGCTCAGCCACCCTAACAATTACTGCTTATAGGACTGTTTTGTTTTGAACATTTAACATAGAAATATGAGATTATCAAACACTGTTCCCAGTGATGTTTCATGCAGATGATAATCTACTTGTGTACTCATGCAGGTATCCAACCTGTTTGCTCGAGACGAGATTGACGAAATCCTCAGCGACCTCATTCCTGTAATGAAGCGGGAGTTTCCGCGGCGACCACCCACAAATGAGAACCTTCACGAGTACTTCATGGGCCGGGTCCGTCAGAATCTGCATGTGGTTCTGTGCTTCTCACCGGTGGGGGAGAAGTTCCGCACACGGGCCCTCAAGTTCCCCGCCCTCATCTCCGGCTGTACCATGGACTGGTTCAGCCGCTGGCCCAAAGATGCCTTGGTGGCAGGTAGGCTGGCTCCTGGGCACAGGGCAAGGAATTGATTGGTGCTACAGCAAGGACAAAGATGTCTCTGTCCAAGCAAGCTGTAGAGCAGTTGTAGAACAGGAAAGGGACCAGGAATGAACACTTATTATCTTGCTAAGTTAGTCAGATTCAGAAGATTATTCTGAATTCTGATTCTACTACAAAGCCAGGTTACTGCGTAACCCAGATAACTTAAGATGTAACTGCTGATCTCCAAAATGTCGCTTCAGAGGCAACAGATGCTCAATGCAGTGTTCTTTTGGAGATCAATGGTTACTCCCAAAGTTACCCAGGTTAACCCACCAGTAACCTTGGTTCATAGTATATAGGCCCCTGGTATTTTTGACTTCCTGTCTTCCTATTTACCTATTCACCTCCTACACCCACACCGTCGTTCTCTCTCTTGGCATGATGGCAAACTCAATGACCATCCCCCCTTGGCAAGCAGTTTGTTTTCATTTTAGTGATTGTTTGACCATGCGTAAGGAAATCAGCTTCAGCAGGCTTCTGCACATTAATGAGTAAAACCCAACAGAGAGAGCAGTGGGGGGGTAGAGAGAGAAGGACAGAGAGAAAAATAAATAATCAGAGAGAGAGAGAAAGAGTAAAAGGCAGGACACAGGGTCTCTGTTGGTTTGCAGTCCACAGTGCGTATGCAAGCTTTTTTCGGCTGGCCCTCATACACTATTCATAGCCAGAAGTAATCAAAGACACAATTACTTTTCGCTTAAGAAAGCAATCAACGGCATCACAATAGCAATCAAGAGACCGAAGCAAGGGCCCATAATTGCCTCTGTTATTTAGGAGTTCGCCTGCATTGGAAATGAGCAGAAGTGTGTGTGTGTCCGTGTATCCATGTGTCTGTGTGTCCGTGTCCGTGTGTGTGTGTGTGTGTGTGCTTGTGTGTGTGTCTTTGTGCTTGCATGTTTGTGTGTGTCTGTGGTTTGAGTGTACCATTGTTGATGTGTATGTAAAGTGTGTCCATGTGTATATTTATATGTTTGTGTTTATCCTTGTGTCTATAACGTCTCATGAGCATCCTTTGGGTCGTACACAATGTATTGCTCATTTTGAGAATCTGCTGCATCCACGCCAACACTGTCCCTCCTCTCACAAACCCCCTCACCCCACCCCAGTGTCGGAGCACTTCCTGTCCAGCTACGAGGTGGACTGCTCGGGGCAGGTAAAGGCGGAGGTGGTCCAGTGCATGGGCTCCTTCCAGGACGGCGTGGCCGAGCGCTGTGTGGAGTACTTCCAGCGCTACCGCCGCTCCACACACGTCACGCCCAAGTCCTACTTGTCCTTCATCCAGGGCTACAAGAGCATCTACCAGGAGAAGCGCTCCGAGGTGCACACGCTTGCCAACAGGTAATGTCCACAGCTTCATCTCCACTAATGCTCTCATCAGCCTGCAGCCACAGTGCTACAAGGCAATGCACTCCAATATGCAGCACAAGTAATGCACTTCAATACAGCACAGATAATGCACTACTTTATGCTGTGCAGGCAATGCATTACAACTGTACATGCAATACATATTTATATCTATGGTTGGGTGATTTTAGTCTATTTGCTATTCTCTCATATAACTCATTGTGTAAGATGCACATTTTTGGACAGTAGCATGCAAGTGAGTTTGGCTAATTACGCATGGGAGAAAAGCACAGAATGAGTTGCATGAAAAGAACTGTTATAACACTTGAGCTGTGCCTTGTGTAGTACTTGCACCTCTCTTGCCTGCGTGTGAGGGGAGCTTAACTGACACAAGCAGGCTCCCTGTGGGGTTCCTGCTGGACCCTTCGCTGCTCACACCTCAGACCTTGTTCTTGCGTGGTGCTGTGCCTCTCATAAAGCAGTGTACATTCTCTGCATTTCTTATGCTCTGTAGTTTGGAGTGTTGTAAAAAGGAATGCCACTCATGGCTCAGCGGAAGCTGAAAAGCCGGCACAGGACCAGCATAATGTCACAGCGCGCACAAATCCACTCGGATCATGTCAGCTTATTCAGCAAGAGTCCCCAGTCTGTGCGCACTCATTAGACTTGCATCCCATCTTCTTGAACCTTAAAAAGGCAAACAACAAGTTCCCTTGAAATAGTGGGAGTATCTATAAAGATATTATCTTGGTGTGTTTTTGAGTCTTTGTCAGTTGTATTGTACATTGTGTGTCTGTGTGTCTGGCATGCTTGGAGCAAAATGATACCTACCACAATTTATGCAGGGTGTTATGGATAATGTCCAGGTCTGTTGAATCTCATCAGAAAAATCAATGAACGTTGATCGAATTTCACAGAGTCCTCTCATGTTTAAATTCATCTGCTCAGTCTCATCTGCACTGTGTCTTGTTCTTTAGAGGGTTTATCACATCAGGTACTTGCCGGAATATTCCTTGTTGTCATACCTGATTTCATGAAACTGCATGTTGGAAGTCATTGGGCCCCATATAAATGACGGAAACCACAGAGAGGAACACACAGGGTGCAGAGTGAATGACACTGCAGACCAAGGCAGTGAGACATGCTGTGTGTGCTCACACATTATTCTGGCGAGAGGAGTCCGTCATGCCCTTCTCTAGGATATCTCTCACTATGCCATGATCTATCACCAGACTCCATCTAGACTGCCAAAGATATCAGCTTCACACAAGCAGTTTCCTCTGTTTGCTTTTGTGTTCCGTTAAGATGCATTCCTTCAAAGAATACCTACAAGAAAGTGAGACTTTTTTTGTGGGAGTTCCTCTTGAGCCTAAGTTTGGATTTCAAAGAGCCTCATGATCAGATGTGTGCAAGGAGATGATTGGTATTTTAGTGTCCTAGGGCTGTGCTATGCTCAATCATGTGATCACACAGCACCCCCACACTAGCCACAGGCCCCCCAGTCATCCCCACTGACCTCATGTCTCCACAGGGTTCTTGTAGTGAGGGTGTCCAACAGGG
>JAIFZK010000015.1:4510000-4652500 GCA_027481765.1 Tenualosa thibaudeaui | reverse complement strand
TGTGACAGTGGTGCAAACAGTGTTTATCACACAGAGGCAATGCAGAGGCTATTTCAAGCCCCAGTGCGCCACCTCGTCCCTGGGCTGCTCCTTCCCTTGCATGTGCCTGTGGGACACACTGGATGGATCATTATTGGGCTGGGACGGGAGACAGCAGGTTCCTGCGGCCCCTCCAGGAGTGTTTATTCACCTCAGTAGACGATGGCTGCATCCATCCATCTCCCCTACACACACACACACACACACACACACACACACACACACACACCATCCCCCACTCCTCCTGACTTTCTGTTGACCTTTTGCATCTGTGCTCCTTGCGCAGAAACTCACAAATTGATTTGTTGCTGCTTTCTTCCTTTCTCAGCGCTCCTGCCTGGCTGCCTGCCTGCCGCCGCAGAGGTGCAGTGTGTTACACAAATCCCCCTGTGGCGGCCGCATTAATGTTGCTTGTTCCCTCAGGCCAACCTGGCGGTGCAGGAGAACCGGCTGGCCATCGCCAACGTGGACCTGCAGAAGGCGCGGGCCGAGCTGGATGCCAAGCAGGCTGAGCTTGACGTGGTGCAGGCCGAGTACGAGAAGGCTATGATGGAAAAACAGGTGTGTGTGTTTGTGTGTGTGTGTGTAACCCACAATGTGTTTCCACAGAGGGTCATGATGGAGAAGCAGGTGTGTGTGTCTGTATGTGTGTGTGTATGTGCCTACATTTTCTTTTATTTGTTTTATTTTTCTATCAAATCCCCAAACTTGTGGCATGTTCATTTTCAAGGTTAGGTTTTACACATGATGCACTGATGCTCTCAATAAACATCAACAAAGCAACATTTAGTGGGCTGATTATGTAGTGACACTGATGATTGACAGCCCAGTCTCTGTTGAATGGAGAGTGATTTTATGACAGCACACCTGGCACTGATGGCAGCTCTGCATCTCCCAGGAGAGACTGTCTGTCTCAGGCAGTCTGTAGCATGCCTCATAATGCAGCCTAATTAGTGCTGTTTATATGTGTGTGTGTGTGTGTGTGTGTGTGTGTGTGTGTGTGTGTGTGTGTGTGTGTGTGTGTGTGTGAGTGTGTGTGGAGGTCTGAAAAAAAAACTCCTGCTTGTTGGAAAGACACTTTAGACTCGTGCATGGTTCTTTTGCCTGAAACACTGTCTCTCTCTCTCTCTCTCTCTCTCCCCCTCTCTCTCTTTCTCTCTTTCTCTCTCTGTCTCTCTCTCGTTCTCTCTTAATGTCTACATGCCTTTTATGGGGATGCCAAATGTTTAGTGGCATTTAGTGTTCTGCATTATGAAACTCTCTTTCTGTGAAGCTCTCGTATGGCTCCATCAAAGGATGCTGTGTGTGTGTGGTTGTGTGTGATTGTGTTAGTGCACTCCATCTTATCTCTTCCACTATCTCCTCAGGCCTAACTGGAGAGTGCTGCCGTTTAGTTTGTTGTTGGCTGTTGCTCCTGTCTGTATTTGTGTTGGTTGTACCTTTCTTTTCCTCTCTCACTCCTGAGGCTTAGCCAGAAGAAGCTGGTTATGTAGTGTGTGTGTGTGTGCTTGTGCGTGTGTGTGTGTGTGCGTGACACTCTCTGTATTCTCTGTATTTCCCATTAGGCATTGCTGGAGGATGCGGAGCGCTGCAGGCATAAGATGCAGACGGCCTCGTCTCTGATCAGCGGGCTGGCAGGGGAGAAAGAGCGCTGGACAGAGCAGAGCAAGGAGTTTGCCGCTCAGACCAAACGCCTTGTGGGTGAGCAGCCTCCGCCAGCACCCTCAGTGCGCACTTCAGCTCTTTCAGATCATAGCACAGTGCCATTGCCTCATCAGCCACAGTTGTCAGCCACAGTTGAGTGAGGCGGACCCAAATGCATCACGTAAATACAGTTTATTTAGGGGAAAGGGGAGTGTGTGGATGCTCTTCGAGTGGCAGGAGAGCAGAGCGTAGGTAGTGGGCAGGCAGCAGGTCAGGAGCCGGGGCCGGGGAGCAGAGGGTAGGTTGTGGGCAGGCGGAGGTCGAAAGCCGGGCTGGAGAAAGAGCGTTGGTCGAGGACAGGCAGAGGTTGATACTATCTATCTATCTATCTATCTATCTATCTATCTATCCATCTATCTATCTATCTATCTATCTATCTATCTATCTATCTATCTATCTGTCTGTCTATCTGTTTGTCTGCCTATTGGCACAGTGTGGTGTTGTAGCTCAGGTAAACCTCCTGCTGCCACACAGATTTTAAACTCCAGGTGTTTTCATGTCACAGGTGATGTACTGCTGGCAACAGCTTTCCTGTCGTACTCGGGCCCATTCAACCAGGAGTTCCGGAACCTTCTCCTGCAGGACTGGCAGCAGGAGATGAGGAGTCGCCGCATCCCGTTTGGTGCCAACCTCAATCTGACGGAGATGCTGATCGACGCACCAACTGTGAGCGAGTGGAACCTGCAGGGCCTACCTAACGACGACCTCTCCATCCAGAATGGCATCATCGTCACCAAGGCCGCTCGCTTCCCCCTCCTCATAGACCCACAGACCCAGGGCAAGATCTGGATCAAGAACAAGGAGGCCCGAAATGAACTACAGGTAAGATCAGGTAGAAACTCCTCAGGGTCAGGTGAGGAATGATCAGGTACAGTAACCCATCTGGTACAAATGATAACCAGTCAGGTTGATAACTGGTCATGATGGCCCACTGGGCATGAAACATTGAGCTTGTATTTTGGTCATGTGTCTGTGTTCTTGTCCCAGATCACCTCCCTTAACCATAAGTACTTCCGCAACCACCTGGAGGACAGCCTGTCTCTGGGCCGGCCGCTGCTGATCGAGGACGTGGGCGAGGAGCTGGACCCTGCCCTGGACAGCGTCCTGGAAAAGAACTTCATCAAGACTGGCACCACTTACAAGGTCTCAGTCGTAGCTGTATTTCTTAGGAGAAACAAGTATATATTTACATTAATAAATAACTAATTAATAACTATATTTATGTAAGTGTGGCTGAGTGCTTGTAATGCTGCCATCCGGCAATCTGATGCCTTCGCTTTAATTCCTGAACCTGTTGCTGGAATATTGTGCCAATGAGGAGAAGATGTGTTATTTAATACCAGACTCCTTTGCCTATTTGCCTTTATGTATTTTTTCCCTAAGAATAATCTTACGGAAATCCTAATCTTCATATTTTGCTTTGGGGGCTAATTTATCTTAGGTGATAAGCGATGGGTTATCTGCTAGCACTGGCCTAGAGGGATTGTTTACTTTTTCAGATTGCATTTAGAGGGGAAATTCAATTATTTTGCTAAAGGTCATGGCTGAAATGCCAGGAAATAATCCCACACTTATTTTGCTAGACTCATGGTGCCTTGAGACCTATGAAACACTGTGTGTGTGTGTGTGTGTGTGTGTGCGGATGTATGTGTGTGTGTGTCTGTGTGTATGAGTAAGTGAGCGTATGTGTGTGTGTGTCTCCTCAAGCAAGCATCTCAGCCATTCTATCCTCTCCAAGCCAGCATGAGCAGTTATATTGTGGGCCTAGGAAATGCCTCTAAGGTGTCATTTGTGTTGAATTGCCTTCCAGACCAGCACCTCACTATCCCATATGGTGTAAAATGCTTCTTCCTTTCTTCTGTGTGTGTGTGTGTGTGTATGTGTGTGAGGCGAGAGCACCGTTGATGGCTGGCGATGATGAGTGATTATAATGGGCTGTTGTGCGTTTCAGTGCTGAGCTGCAGATGAAGGGATATTTATACATTTGTGAATTCTATGTGTTGAACTAAGAGCATCCAGGCAAAGGCAGATGGGCGCAGTTTTACTCACAGCACTCGCTCTGTCTGGATGATGCGACAGGCAATTTGTCCATCCTTTCTTACTGAGAAACAGAGAAAGAAACACAGAAAGAAGGAAACAGAAGGGGGGGGGGGGGGGGTCCTGAGGTTTGTGTCTGTGAGGAGAGTTGTGTTCTTTGTATGTACCATCTCAAATGAAAGTACACAATGTCAGGGCTGGGTGTGTGTGTTTGTGTGTGTGTTTGTGCGCGCACGTAAATGTGTTTGTGTGTGTGTGTGCTTGTATGTGGCTCTTTGTTCATGGTGTCTAACTCAGTGTGTGTGATTATGGGGTCTTTGTGTGTGTGTGTGTGTGTGTGTGTCTAGTCTAGTCCCGAGGGCACATTTCTTTTATCTCATTATCAGTTCTCACGTTCTTGAGCAAGGCTGCCGGTGCTGCTGACGTTGTGTGGTCGTCATGGCAGCTGCTCCTGCCCGTGCGGCTGACAGCTTTCATCAGGCGTCACATGTAAACACCTGATCACCCCGCACAGCCGCCACTCACACGGCCACACACACACAGCAACTTCCAGTCACACCTCAGGGACATGGCTCTGGAAAGTTCTGGAACCATGGTATAAGGACTAAAAAGGAAACTAACACAACAAATGATACTATACTCAAACCTCCCAAAGAGAACAAAGAACCCACACACATCCTGTTTACCATGTGTGTTTACTGCTCTTAGAGAAGGTGGTCAATAAGCTTCCTAGAGAGAGTGTGTGTGTGTGTATGTTTGTGTGTGTCTGTGTGTGTTCTCTGCTACTCTCACATGTCCTATGATGGGTATCAAGGGAGCTTCCTTGATCTCACTGACCTGTGTGTGTGTGTGTGTTTGTGTGTGTGTGCGTGTGTGTGTGTGTCTCTCCCAGGTGAAGGTGGGGGATAAGGAGGTGGACGTAATGAAGGGATTCCGTCTGTACATGACCACTAAGCTGCCCAACCCTGCGTACACGCCTGAGATCAGCGCCCGCACCTCCATCATTGACTTCACCGTCACCATGAGAGGCCTGGAGGACCAGCTGCTGGGACGGGTCATCCTCACTGAGAAACAGGTACAGGGCAGGGGCAGAGCCTGTGCTTTTCCTAGGCTTTCTCTAGACTCTTTGTGGGTGTCAAAGATGTCCTCGCCAAATAGCAGGTGGCACTGGGAGCAGAAAGATGATGGGAGAAATGCAGATGAGGAAGAAATGAGGAGTTATTATGAGAGCGACACAGTTATTAATTCAAGGGAAGGACAAGTGAGCTGTGTCGAATTACACAACCCCCCTTCCCACACACACATCAATCTCCATCAATCAGTGTGCAAACAAAGCGTGTTTAAAACAGATGTCAACATCTCATCCGCATCATACACTTGCACATCCACATGTAGACAGGCATGGCCAGTATCTTAGCCCATATCGTCATGGCAACTGAAGAGTTTTGGCTGTGATCAGTGACTGGGTGGCTGTTGTTGTTACCCAGGGCAAAGTCATGTCCTCAGTTATCTCACAGCAAGCAGGCCTACATCCAGCCGGCCTGTCAGCTACAAAAACAGCCCAGTGAGTTCAGGACACCAACTGTGGTGGAGTGTGTGTGTGTGTGTGTGTGGGTGGGTGGGTTCGTGGGGAGATGAGAAGAGGCCCAGCAGACAGCCCACAGCGCACCAATGCCCACAGTGCACCAGTAACCGGCAGAGCGGACCCCGCAGGCAATGCCCACTGCTGAGTGCCCCCAGCTTCCATCTCTGGAGACCTGTGCCCACACAGATGGGCACGTAGGGTGGCAGAGGTAGCAGAGACGGTGCATGCTGAGCGTGGTGGACCAGTGAGATCTCACAGTTGGCAGACAAGTCTAGCAGGGCACCCGAGGTGGCTGGTGTAATTGGAAGAGAAGGACAAGGCTGAAAAGATACTGCACATCTTTCAAGCCATGCCAAGGCATCTGAAATACCATGAAATATTAAGTGGTGTTGAGAAGTGTTGAGAATCAAAGGGTCATAAAAGGGGTCATAAAAAAAGAAAAAGAAAAACAATGAATGAGGGATGAAAGGATGAAAGAGGGATTTCAAAGAGTGAACCTGGTCTAACCTTGTCAGAAATATTAAATTGTCATTGACAGAGGGCAGAAAAGAAATGAAAGAAAAAAATGTCTTACTGCTTGCAGCATCAGGTAGTGTGTTTGCAGATCTCCAGAGCACAATGCAACATGACAGACTCCCTGACTGTTTGACTTTCAGCTGAGCTAGTGTGATATGCAGGCAGCATGGTAGGAGCCACTAGCAGCAGAGGGTTCAAATAAGGCACCCAGCAACCCATAATAATCATACTACCAGCTCCAGGATCTCTCTACAGATCATGAGAATGGACTTCTTTGGACAAAAGAAAGGCAATCTGTAGCTAAACAAGCAGAAAATCAACCTTACTGATGTACTCCTAGGAAAATGGAAATGTACACACCTACTCAAAACATGCACTCACACACACACAGAGAGCCAGATGCTAGTTTGCTTATTTTCAGCATATGGCATGGAGAGAGATTGTGGGAGTTTCTTATTTTACACTTGTGGTATATATCTTCAGTGTGTGTGAGTGTGTGTGTGTGTGTCATGTGTATGTGTGTTTATGTTTACACTGGTGTGTGTGTGTGTAGGAATTGGAGAAGGAGCGCACTAACCTGCTGGAGGACGTGACATCCAACAAGCGCAAGATGAAGGAGCTGGAAGACAACCTGCTGCTGCGACTGAGCAGCACCCAGGGCTCGCTGGTGGAGGACGAGAGCCTCATCCTGGTGCTGGGCAACACCAAGCGCACCGCTGAGGAGGTCACGCAGAAGCTGCAGATCGCCGCCGAGACCGAGATCCAGATCAATGCTGCCCGGGAGGAGTACCGGCCCGGTGAGAACACTACCAAAGTCCTACAGTTGCCAGGGAGCAGGGAATAATTATGGGATGGATTTGATCCCAGGCTGGAGCCTGATCCATCTAGCAGTTAACTATGATCTAGGGGAGGAGGTTGGAGTCAGAGGGAGAGATCTGTCTGAACTGGTGTAACTATTAGACTATGACAGGGTGGCCAAACTTTTCTGTTTATGGGCCACATCCTGAAAAATCTAAGCTCCCAAGGGCCAATGCAAAATGAAGAGCTTGGTTGTTAACCAGTTTTAAGTGAAAGAGTCGACAGGCCGACAGGCAGGCCGTCTGATGCTACGCAGTTTAATGATGTTATTGGCAAACGTCACACCAGAGCTGAAACTATGATGTATGATGGACATATAATAAATATATATTGTAATAATGGATCACTACATGTTATTTTTTGATTTCACGGTGGACCGCATTATAGAGAGCAGAGGGACAAATTTGGCCCCCGGGTCTTAGTATGGCCACCCCTGGACTATGAATTTTGGTGACAGTTTCTTTGCTTTTTTTCTGTCCATTTTGTCTGTGCTCCTTTCTAAGTCAAAGAGGAAATGCAGCCCAGTGCAATGCAGTGGTTCTCTCAGTTGTTTGATCTGAGGCTGAGGGTCTGAGGCTGAGCACCTCATGGGCTTTGGGTAAGAGTCCTCCATCATGTTCTCAAGCAGCACACAGATTGCTGATATTTGATGGAGAAAATGAAGCTCATCACAAGGGCCTGGCAAACAAACAAAAGCAAACAGCTAAAGCAGCCAACTTCATTAGAGAAGCGGCGTGATCAGGCCTGCCTGTCCGCTACTCAGGAGAAGGCAGATGGCTGAGTGCAGAGGGACGGCAGAGCTCCTCTCATCTCCCTCCATTTGCTCCTGCTGCTCAGTGCCTGTCATTCCCAGCACCTTTATATGCACTTCGAGAAAATCCCAAATTCAACTCTTAAGATGCACCTGATTGAAATGGAACCCAACAGAGGTGCTCATAGTCTGATGAACCCACTTAGATAATCCGATTGAAAGTCGAATAACTCGAGCATGGAAACTGAAGCTAGACTGCCAGAGGAGCACCTACAGGAGCTAAGTCAGTAGCGGCTTGTGTGCAGTGCGGTCCTGGTCTCCTCCGAGGTGTGTTCAATCATCTTCCTCATCTTCTTTCTCTTCCTCCTCTTCCTCTCCTCTCCCTGCTCTTTCAGTGGCCACGCGAGGAAGCATCCTCTACTTCCTCATCACGGAGATGAGCATGGTCAATGTCATGTACCAAACGTCACTGCGCCAGTTCCTGGGCCTCTTCGACCTCTCCCTTGCCAGGTCAGCTCTCACCCCACCACAAACACTGGTTACTGATGCTTTGGTTTGTTGTGGCATTAATGTGTCTCACATTCAAACTGTATTGATAGTAATACTGTTAGGTAGAGAACTACCAAGAGATGATCTGCCATTGGTGC
Organism: Tenualosa thibaudeaui; assembly: GCA_027481765.1. Classification (NCBI taxonomy): domain Eukaryota; kingdom Metazoa; phylum Chordata; class Actinopteri; order Clupeiformes; family Clupeidae; genus Tenualosa; species Tenualosa thibaudeaui. The sequence continues at coordinate 4,644,363 of JAIFZK010000015.1, read as the reverse complement.
ATAAAAGGTAAATGGTGTAGAAGTTGCCATAAATCACATAAGTTTCATTAGAACTAAAGACAGTACAAGGTGGAATATATTGGTGTGTTTGTGTATTTTTTATTTGATTCAGTTTGAGTGTGATGGTACTGATGATTCTATCAAACTCCTGGGTTCAGATCAGCTAAGAGCCCCATCACCAGCAAACGCATCGGCAACATCATCGATCACATGACCTTCGAGGTGCACAACTATGCGGCACGTGGGTTCTATGAGGAGCACAAGTTCCTCTTCACTCTTCTGCTGGCCCTCAAGATTGACATGCAGAGCTCACGCATCAAACACGAGGAGTTCCTCACACTCATCAAAGGTGCACACACACACACACACACACACACACACATACATACACACGTAGAGCCTGGATCCTGTTGTCCTAGTCTACTTTGAAATCAATAGAATTGTTGTATAGATTTATTGCAGTGATGTTAACATCAGACAAGCAGGCCTCGCCTTAAGTTACTGCCCACTATGCTTGTTTTAATGTGGAAAGACAACTTGGTTAGTGCACTGTAGGGTTTTTATTTTCTGAACAAAGTTTAGGAGACAGGTTTCACTCAGTCCACTCTTATTTGAGGAGATTGCTAACCTGGCTCTTTTAACAAACACTCAGTCCCAGACCACAACAGAAACCTTGTTATAAAAAGGGTATAAAAAATTAATTGTACTTTCTCAAAGTGTCCAGGTGGCCAAGTGATACCAAAATGCTGTAGAGTTACAGCACACAATATTCCACTGAATCCTGTTTCTAAACTATACATGATCACAAAGATTGAAATGTGAATGTATAGTGCCTGTTTGGGGGAGACTTCAGTCAGTGGTGTGTGTGTGTGTGTATTTGTGTGTGGGTGTGGGTGTGTGCATGTGTGTGTGTATGTGTGTATTTGTGTGTGTGTGTGTGTGTGTGTGTATTTGTGTGTGGGTGTGTGCATGTGTTTGTGTGATTGGGGAGACTTCAGTTAGACAAATGTGGGAGAGCAGAGGACTGTTGAAAGCACATGAAATATGGAAGAGATGAGGGCCGGCACTTTCTTTCCAGTTCTTCAGGGGACAGATGATGGTGTGTGTGTGTGTGTGTGTGTGTGTGTAAGTGTGTGTGTGTTCAGTTCCGTTCAGTTCAGTTCACTTTTAGGGAGGGTTTCTCTTTTACAAAGAGTCATTCAAGGATTTTCCAAAAACAGATTGTCGAGGTTGTTTGCATGAATTTGTGTGTGTGTGAGTGTGTGTGTGTGTGTGTGTTTGTGGGAGACCGCCAGATAAGCAGGTGCAGGTGTCAGTAAGACCTGCGTCATCAATCTCAAGGGAAGGATGACGGGAACGCATGTCCCTGTGTGCTCAATGAGGACACACACACACACACACACACTCATTTACAATCCACAATGTGGATACCTGGTGGTGACTCAACCAATCTTTTACACACACTTGCACACACACACACACACACACACACACACACACACACACAAACTTGCACACCCTCTACTGGATAGGGATTACATGGAGAAGCAGCAGAACTCACATGATTCAACATAACATTCCCATGATATGTCTGCATACAACAGTTTAATCTTAGCTTTGTTTATGTGTGTGTGTGTGTGAGCCAATATGTAACTAATCTGTCTGTTTTTCTTTACATACACACACACACACACAAACTGCAACACCCAGGTGGTGCCTCATTGGATCTGAAAGGTTGCCCGCCTAAACCAGCTAAGTGGATCCTGGATATGACATGGCTTAACTTAGTAGAGCTCAGCAAACTCTGGCAGTTCTCTGACATCTTGGATCAGGTGTGTGTGTGTGTGTGTGTGTGTGTGTGTGTGTGAGAGAGAGAGAGAGAGAGAGAGTGAGAGGTCACTTTTCTGTCTTGTTTTTCTACAGTGTCTCTCTGACAAAAATGTCAGTAGTAGATTCATCATAGCTGCAGTGCAGACTGTTACCAAGGTGATGAGTGACAGCCACATGTCACCATGGGGAGCATCTGCTCTGTGCAGTGTGAAATGAACTTCTGTGTGTGTGTGTGTGTGTGTGTGTGTGTGTGTGTGTGTATGTTAATTAAAGGAGCGTGTGAAGAGAGAGAATGTGAGAAGAGCCCCCAAAGAGATCTCAACTGATAAACTCTCTGAGATCAAGAAGAATTTGTGTGTGTGTGTGTGTGTGTGTGTGTGTTTGTTCATGTGTGCACATGTGTGCAAATGCTATTACTATGTGTATGGTTTTTGTATCTGTGTATGGTTTGTGTGTGTGTGTATGTGTGTGCCAAGGAATTATCTGTCTTCTCATAGATTGGAAATGGATTTTACAGCATATTGTCAATGCTTTGATACAGCTGTGCTGTTGAGCTGATCTATTGATGTGTGTGGGTGGGTGTATTCCTCTGTGTGTGTATTTAGATTAGCCGCAGTGAGAAACAGTGGAAGAATTGGTTTGATAAGGAGGCTCCAGAGGAGGAGCTGGTCCCTAATGCTTATGACCAGAGTCTGGACTGCTTCCGGCGACTGCTCCTCATCCGCTCCTGGTGCCCCGACAGAACCATCGCCCAGGTAACACACTCCACCGTATACCAACATCACACCTGTTCCAACAGCATCGCTTCTTCCATGTGAAGGCTACTGGTTGGAAGCAGTTTATGGATATTCTTGCGGAAATACAGATATTTTAGTTTTTCAACTGGACTGCAGTCGCTATTGTAAATAGCTTTTAATTATAGCAATAGCTGGACTCTGTCTGTACTTTTGAACAGACCTTGTGTGTGTGTGTGTGTGTGTGTGTGTGTGTGTGTGTGTGTAAGAGAGAGAGTCTGGTTCACAGCTTCTAACTGCAGAGGAAAGCCATTCAGAGCAACAACTACCCACTCTGTGGTTATTTGTGCATGAATGAATGAATTAATGAATGGCTAGCTGGCATAGGAAGTGTCCCCCCCTCCAGGATGCTAGTCAAGCGAGGCCAAACCACAGTGATTCTTAACATTGCTGTTTAAGTCCACTTTATTGTCCTCTCAGCTTGCACAGCTCCCTAGTGGCAAGGACTTTACAGAGCTGCTTCTGTAGCTCATAGTCTTTATAGCCCAATATATTTCTATTGTGTGTGTGTGTGTGTGTGTGTGTGTGTGTGTGTGCGTGTGCGTGCACGCGCAAGTCCATTACAAGCTTGCCTTTATTGTCATGATCCTGCTCTCTACCACCCGGCCTCCTACTGGTCTAATTAAGTGTTGCAAGTTCCGTGTTTGTTTACCTTTTCCATGTGCTCGTGTTTTGCTGTCTGCCCTGCCCCTTTCCCTCTTCCCGCTCTGCACCCGGTCTTCACGTCCTTGATTATTGTAATGATTTTCACCTGTTCCTTGTTTGTGTCATTGCCCTGTTCCCTATATATTCCCCAGCTCTTTCCTTACTCCTTGTCTGATTGTCTGACCATGTTCCGTGAGTCCTGTGTATTTTTCTGTCAGCTAAGTCCTGATTACCTGTGCCTGTTCGCGTACTGCTGTTTTTGCCTTTCCCCTGTTGGATACTTTTGGATTTGAATTTCTAGTTTGGAGAATTGATCTTTTGTGTGTTTTTTCCCTAACTCAGTTTTTTGGATTTTTTGTTGGATTATTTGCACCTGTTGGTTATCGATCTTCTGAGCTTTTTCCCTTTTTGCATTTTTTTGAACTTTGTAAATAAACTTTTGTATCGATCTGCATTTGGGTCTTAGTCTGTACGTTACAGTACAATCAGACCAAGAAGATGGACCCAGCGGATCCAGGACAACTCTCTTCGGCGATTCAACAACATGGGTCTCTGTTGGGCCGGCATCAGGCGCAGATCGAAGACCTTAGGGCCGAGATACGGAACCTCAGTTCCAGGGTTCAACCCCTCCAGCCGACCCTGGGTTTCTCCGTGCAGCCTGAAGCTCCAGCGCCAACCGCTCAAGCGGCATCGTTGTTCCGCGAACCTAGACTGCCTCCTCCCGAGAGGTACGCCGGTGAGCCTGGTACCTGTCGTTCATTTTTGTCCCAGTGCTCCTTGATTTTTAGCCTGCAACCCGGGTCATTTCCCACCGAGCGAGCCAAGGTGGCTTATGTCATCACCCAGTTGTCAGGACGAGCTCGAGAGTGGGGAACGGCGGTTTGGGAGGCGGAGTCCCCATCCTGCGATGATTTTCGAGAATTCGCCTCCGAGATGAAGCGGGTTTTCGACCGTTCCAAACACGGGCACGAGGCTGCTCGGGAGCTGCTCCACCTACGCCAGGGTTCCCGTTCTGTTTCGGACTTCGCCATAGACTTCCAGACCCTGGCTATCGCATCCGGCTGGGATAAGGAGGCATTGTTCGACACTTTTCTAAACGGTCTCTCGGAAGAATTGAAAGATGAGTTAATGTCCCATGATCTGCCTGAGACCTGCGAGGGGTTGGTCAATCTGGCCATCCGAGTCGACACCAGGCTCCAACAACGTCGACGATTTAGGGCTTCCGGAGCTGTGAGTAGAGGAATTCCTCGTCTCGTCACCCCCGTTTCATCATCTCCCGTCATGGCAACCCCAGAGCCCATGCAGGTGGACCGGACTCGTCTGAGTGTGGAGGAGAGACGGCGAAGGCTACAAGCCCACCTTTGTCTATACTGTGGCAAGCCCGGACACTATCTCGCCGCCTGCCCGGTAAAAGCCCACGCTCACCCGTGAGAGGGGTACGGGTGAGCGCCACTATCACTAACCCCTCACCAGCCCAACGAACCCTCCTGCCTGCTGTCCTGACCTGGGGAGAACAACGACAAGAGACGGAGGTCCTCGTCGATTCGGGTGCGGAGGAGAATTTCGTCGACGCCGGTCTGGTGAGCCAGTGGGGGCTGCCCGTAGAGAATCTCAAGGTGCCCCTGGTGGCCAACGCCTTAACGGGAGTCAAGCTGGCCACTGTCCGTCAGGTCACCATACCGGTGAGTCTCTGTCTGCTCCACACCCACTGCGAATCGATTAGGTTCTTTGTCATTGACTCTCCTGACTCTCCTGTCCTCCTAGGACACCCCTGGCTGATCAAACACAATCCCCATATAGACTGGCAGGAGAGTAAAATTATTGCTTGGTCTCCTACCTGTCAGGCTAACTGTCTCCCTGTTCCTAGTGTTTCTGTGAGGTCTGTCCCTGTCCAACCCGAGGAGTTTCCTGATCTGTCTGCTGTACCCCCAGATTACATGGACCTCAAGCTAGTTTTTAGCAAGTCCCGCGCCTCTTCCTTGCCCCCTCACCGACCCTATGATTGTGCCATCGACCTCCTTCCTGGCGCCTCCCCGCCTAAGGGGCGTATTTACTCTCTGTCCCGCACCGAGACAGAGGCCATGGACAAGTACATAAGGGAGTCCCTTGCTGCTGGTATAATCCGCCCGTCCTCGTCCCCTGCCGGAGCGGGTTTCTTCTTCGTCTCTAAGAAGGATGGCTCGCTCCGACCATGCATAGATTATCGTGGTTTGAATAATGTCACCATAAAGAACCGTTACCCTCTTCCCCTCATGTCATCTGCCTTCGAGCTCCTGCAAGGGGCCAAGGTTTTCACAAAATTAGACCTGCGGAACGCATACCACCTGGTCCGCATACGTGAGGGGGATGAGTGGAAGACGGCGTTCAATACCACTTCTGGACATTATGAATACCTCGTCATGCCTTTTGGTCTTACTAATGCCCCCGCCGTTTTTCAGACGTTGGTCAATGACATTCTTAGAGATTTATTGAATCATTTTGTTTTTGTTTTTCTGGACGATATCCTGATTTTTTCAAGGTCCTTGTCAGAACACATTGTCCACGTTCGAACAGTCCTGAAACGCCTCCTAGATAACCAACTCTATGTCAAAGCCGAGAAATGTGAATTCCACCAGGAGTCAGTCTCCTTCCTCGGCCACGTTATTTCTCCGGGGTCCATCCAGATGGACCAGCAGAAGGTGAGAGCGGTTTTGGAGTGGCCTACACCCACTACTCGCCGAGGTCTGCAGAGTTTCTTGGGTTTCGCCAATTTTTACCGGCGTTTCATCCGAAACTTCAGCACCATCGCCGCCCCCCTCACTGCCTTGACTTCTCCAAAGGTCAGGTTTTTCTGGTCGTCAGAGGCAGAGAGAGCCTTTGGAGAATTAAAGAGACGTTTTACTTCAGCCCCTGTCCTGACCCAACCTGATCCTGAACGTCAGTTTATCGTCGAGGTCGATGCCTCCGAGGTGGGCGTTGGGGCAGTCCTATCACAACGTTTCTCCCAGGACAACCGTATCCACCCGTGTGCCTTCTTCTCCCGCCGCCTCTCTCCGGCAGAGCAAAACTACGATGTGGGGAACCGGGAGCTCTTGGCCGTTAAATTGGCCTTGGAGGAATGGAGACACTGGCTGGAGGGCGCCCCAGTCCCATTTCTCGTATGGACAGACCACAAGAACTTACAATATATTAGTCAAGCAAAGAGATTAAACCCCCGACAGGCACGCTGGTCATTATTTTTCTCTCGTTTTGACTTCACACTCTCTTACCGTCCTGGTCACAAGAACACTAAACCCGATGCATTATCCCGACAGTTCACCTCCGGCAGAGAGAGTCCAGATCCAGAACCCATCATCCCCTCCAGTCGTGTTGTTGGAGCGGCCCGCCTCGACATTGAGTCACTCGTTGTGGCGGCTCAAGCAGACGAGGCGGGTCCCAGTCAATGTCCTGTTAACCGTCTGTATGTTCCCAGCTCTGTTCGTCCACAGGTTCTGCAGTGGGGGCACTCTTCTCTACTCTCCTGCCATCCCGGTACCAGTCGAACCCAGGCCTTCATCGAGAGACGCTTCTGGTGGCCATCCATCAAGAGTGATGTCGTCCAGTTTGTCCAGTCCTGCCCTACGTGTGCACAGAACAAGTCCTCCAATCGACCCCCTGCCGGATTGCTTCAACCCCTAGCCATTCCCCGAAGACCCTGGTCCCACATCGCACTAGACTTCGTGACTGGTTTGCCCTCTTCTGACGGTAACACCACCATCCTCACAGTAGTTGATCGTTTCTCCAAGGCTGTTCATTTTGTTCCTCTGCCCGGTCTCCCCTCAGCCAAGGAGACTGCCCAACTCATGACGCTACACGTTTTCAGAATCCATGGTCTCCCTGTAGAAGTGGTGTCCGACAGGGGGCCCCAGTTCACCTCAGCCTTTTGGAAAGCCTTTTGTAAATTGCTTGGTGCTTCTGTTTGTCTCTCTTCTGGTTTTCACCCACAGACTAATGGACAATCCGAGAGGGCGAACCAGTCATTAGAGACCGTGCTGCGCTGCATGGTTTCTCAGAACCCTTCCGCCTGGAGCCGACAGCTGCCTTGGGTCGACTCCGCCATAAATTCCCATGTTTCATCCGCCACGGGCAAATCCCCCTTCGAATGCTCCTTGGGCTACCAACCCCCGTTGTTCCCGGACCAGGAGGAGGAGGTTGGGGTACCTTCCGCGGAGGCATTCATCCGGCGCTGTCGGCGGACCTGGAAGCGTACCCGCACCACCCTTCTCCGTTCGGCTGTCCGGATGAAGACCCAGGCCGACAAACGTCGCTCCCAAGCCCCCTCCTACCGTCAAGGCCAACGGGTGTGGTTGTCCACACGGGACCTGCCTCTGAGGGTCGAATCCCGCAAACTTTCCCCACGATTCATCGGTCCTTTCCCCATCACCAAGGTCATCAGTCCCACAGCCGTCCGTCTTAAACTCCCTTGTCCCTTACGCCGCATCCACCCCACTTTTCATGTCTCCCGCATCAAGCCCTTTATCTGTAGCCCCATGCATCCACCCCCTGCTCCCCCACCTCCCCCCCGCCTCATAGACGGATCCGAGGCTTACACTGTTAAAAGACTTTTGGACGTTCGTCGTCGGGGCCGGGGCACCCAGTACCTCGTTGACTGGGAGGGCTACGGTCCTGAGGAGAGGTGCTGGGTTCCAGCCCGGCACATCCTAGACCCCAACCTTATCAAAGACTTCCGCCGCCAACATCCCTCCTCTACCCAAGGGACGCCAAGAGGCGTCCGTTAGAGGGGGGGTACTGTCATGATCCTGCTCTCTACCACCCGGCCTCCTACTGGTCTAATTAAGTGTTGCAAGTTCCGTGTTTGTTTACCTTTTCCATGTGCTCGTGTTTTGCTGTCTGCCCTGCCCCTTTCCCTCTTCCCGCTCTGCACCCGGTCTTCACGTCCTTGATTATTGTAATGATTTTCACCTGTTCCTTGTTTGTGTCATTGCCCTGTTCCCTATATATTCCCCAGCTCTTTCCTTACTCCTTGTCTGATTGTCTGACCATGTTCCGTGAGTCCTGTGTATTTATCTGTCAGCTAAGTCCTGATTACCTGTGCCTGTTCGCGTACTGCTGTTTTTGCCTTTCCCCTGTTGGATACTTTTGGATTTGAATTTCTAGTTTGGAGAATTGATCTTTTGTGTGTTTTTTCCCTAACTCAGTTTTTTTGGATTTTTTGTTGGATTATTTGCACCTGTTGGTTATCGATCTTCTGAGCTTTTTCCCTTTTTGCATTTTTTGAACTTTGTAAATAAACTTTTGTATCGATCTGCATTTGGGTCTTAGTCTGTACGTTACATTTATAGTCTTTGCCAGAGTAATCTTTAAAACCGATTGGAATGCATGTCTTGAACTGTCTTGAACTCAAGCTCTCTCTCTCTCTTTCTCTCTCTCACACACTTATGTGTGTGTGTCTGTGTGTGTGTGTGTGTGTGTGTGTAGGCGCGTAAATATGTGCATGACTCTCTGGGGGAGCGTTATGTGGAGGGGGTGATTCTGGACCTGGAGCTGACGTGGGAGGAGTCGGACCCGCGGACACCGCTGGTGTGTTTCTTGTCCATGGGCTCAGACCCCACTGACTCCATCATTGCTCTGGGCAAACGGCACAAGATCCACACACGCTACGTCAGCATGGGACAGGGCCAGGAGGGGCACGCACGCAGACTACTGCAGCAGACCATGGCCAACGTAAGCACACACACACACATAGAAACATATACACATAGAGTAATACACACACTATCTCTGTATATCTCTCGCCCTCTCTCTCTCTCTCTCACACACACACACAGAAACATATACACATATACTAATACACACACTGTCTCATACTCAGACTCATACTCAAACACACACACACATTACACACACCTACATACTGTAATACATGCACTGTCCATATATTCTATATAGAGTTGCTGTTGTGACATTTACAGCAAAATGTTTTTGCCATAGCATCCTGTTTTTTTCACCACTTCTTTCTGTCTCTCCCTCTACTTCTCTCTTTCCCTTTGTTTTTCTTTGCCTGCCTTTCATCTCTCTCTACTTCATCTCTCTCTCTCTGTCTCTTTCTCTCTCTCTCTCTCTTTATCTCTTTCTCTCTCTCTCTCAGGGGGGCTGGGCGCTGCTGCAGAACTGCCACCTGGGTCTGGACTTCCTGGACGAGCTGATGGACACTTTGACGGAGACGGAAGTGGTGCATGAGAGTTTCCGTCTGTGGATGACCACCGAGGTGCACCGCCTCTTCCCCATCACTCTACTGCAGATGGCCATCAAGTTCACCAACCAGCCACCACAGGGCCTCAAAGCAGGACTCAAACGCACTTATGGAGGTGTGGATGTGTGTACATGTGTGTGTGTGTGTGTCTGTTTGTGTTGATAAGATCAACTGCCAGTATTTTCCACCAGGGGCATAGTCTGTTTCCTTATCTAAGTTTTGGCATGTTAAAAGGCTAACACGTACTCAGTACTATGTTAGCATGTCTATGTTAGCAGAGCTGGAAAACTGTGTACAGCACTTTAGTCATTGAACGCTGTGTTAAATGTGCTTCAGGAATGCATTTTACTCACTTGTTATTTTGAACAGGCATCAGCCAGGACCTCCTTGACGTGAGCAACATGGCTCAGTGGAGGCCCCTGCTGTACGGCGTGGCCTTCCTGCACTCCACCGTCCAGGAGAGGCGCAAGTACGGCCCGCTGGGCTGGAACATCCCCTACGAGTTCAATCAGGCCGACCTCAACGCCACCATCCAGTTCGTTCAGAACCACCTGGATGACATGGACCTCAAGAAGGTGAGCTCAGGAGTAGATGGACGGAAAGGGCCAGCAAAAGCCAAGTGGAGTTTGTGTGTTTGTTTGTTTGTGTGTGTGTGTCTGTGTGCGTGTGTTTGTGTTTTTGATACATCTACATACACATGTGTTTGTGTGTGTGTGTGTGTGTGTGTGTGTGTGTGAATGTGTGAATGTCCTTTTCAGGGCGTGTCCTGGAACACAGTGCGCTACATGATTGGGGAGATCCAGTACGGGGGTCGGGTGACGGACGACTATGACAAGCGTCTGCTAAACACCTTTGCTAAGGTGTGGTTCAGTGAACAGATGTTCAGCCCTGACTTCCACTTCTACAAGGACTACAGCATTCCCAGGTGCACCAGCATCGAGCAGTACCTGCACTACATCCAGGTGAGAACACCACCAAGGGCATTCACCTCTGTCAGCTATACTCAGCCTAGAATAAATATTCTTAAATGAATAGTCCTGGTCTTTGGTTGAGTTGCCATTGTAAAATCTCTACCACGGCCAAGGTCCCTTAGCTGTGGTAAAACCAGCATAACCCACAGAACCACCTAACTTATTGCTTACCTAACTTTACCTTCTTTGAAAAGTCAAATAGTCAGGGTCAGAGTCTAGACTGAGAGTCCCAGCATATACTCTACCTGTAGTATTTCAGTGTGATGAGGACAATGCAAAATGATTGAATGTTCCCAAAAGTGAAATGAATATTTTTAAAACTACTTAAAATGTCAATCACAGTTTAGATTTGGTAATAACTGATGCAAACACTAATTTCTTCCTCTCAGTAAGTGTCTTTGAGGGTTGTGGACCATCAGAGATTGATGTGTATTTATTAATAGACAGGTAGCAATCATTACAATGATGTGATGTGATGGTGTCTGTCTGGTGCAATGTTGACATTTTCTGTGCCGGTTGACATCTCTTCACTTCCACAGAAGACTAGCTATGATAGGCATTTGGAATTGCTGGAATGTTCTGTCTTTACTTCTTTTTACCTGTCTCCCCCTATCTCCAGGGTTTGCCTACCTATGACACGCCGGAGGTGTTTGGCCTGCACACTAACGCAGACATCACCTACCAGAGCAAGCTGGCCAAGGACGTGCTGGACACCATCCTGAGCATCCAGCCCAAGGACCGGTCCAGCGGCAGCGGGGAGACCCGGGAGGCTGTGGTGGCGCGCCTGGCTGAGGACATGCTGGACAAACTTCCTCCAGACTACGTTCCCTTCGAGGTGACGGATGGGGCCTGGGCAATTCTGTCTGACTCATACAGTGACTCAGGCTCTTAAAGGCACATAGGGTAGACACACACACACACACTCACACACACACACACAAACACCCTCTTGCATGTAATACAGCAGCTCTCCACAAATAGACAGGTGAGAAAAAGGTGACTTTTCTCCCCCACTCTATATAGATGAGTCACTCTGGCAAACACACTGACACACACACACACACCATCTAACTTTATCTGGCTGTTGACGTCACTAGCATGGCTGTGAAAAGTGTGTCTGTGTGAGTGTGTGTGTGTGTGTGTGTGGTATTGTCTGGCGGTGACGGTGTGAGCATCTTGTCACCTTATTTTTATACTAACACAAAGGCAACAGAGCAGAGATGTTTGGGAAACACAAGAGACTCTAAATATACACAATACTGTATGTGTAGATTGCTGATCCCTCTCTCTCTCTCTCCCTCTCACTCTCTCTCTCTCACTTTCTATCTGTTTTTTTCTCTTTCCCTCCATGTGTTTCACTCTTTGTCTCGCTCCCTTTCCCTCCTGTTCCTCTCTCTCCATCTCTCCTTCTCCTCTCTCTTGCCACTCCCTTCTCTCTTCTCTACAATAGCTCTGTACTTAAATGTTCCAAAGGAGCATGTCTGAAAGCTTTCCTCTTTGTCTCTCTCCCTTTTCCCATTCTCCCTTTCTTTGTTTCCAAGGTTATTCGTCTTTTTTCCCCTCTCTCTTTGTATTCTCTCTGTTTCTTGAATGGTTTTAACATATTGCCAGCTCTGCCTCAGCTGTTAGCGGGGTGTTTATTTTGAGCAGATTTGTATTAGAGGTGTTAGCCTGTGAACAGCACTAATGGACGCACCTCTGTGACAGATGCCTCCTTGCCAACACACACCGTTGTGATTCCCTCATGTCGCTTGTGGTGCTGTGTTGTCATACAAGTGTGTGTGTGTGTGTGTGTGTGTTGTTCTGGGTGTGTATGAGGTCATGCCTCCTCTAAGTATGTATCTTCATTGGACCTCCAGCTGCTCAGCTGGAACAGGCTGACTGGTGCATATAGGAACCATGCAGGAACATGTAGTATATATTTGGACCTGTCTGTTTGGCTTTGTGCATTTTCTGTGGATGCCTGTGTGCCCCTGTATATATGGCACATGGGTGTGCGTATGTCAGTGTATCTGTGTGTGTGTGTGTTATTTATCTATGAATGTACAGATTGTACAGTCTGTGTGCTGTTACATACTGTACATCTTTACATTTGTCTACAGAATGGTTGTGTGAATGTGTAAATGTGAATATGTACACCTGTATGTACATCTGTATGTATGTGCACTTTATGTTTGTGTGTGTGTGTGTGACTTCAGTCTAATTTTCATGTATTCTGTCAGCATATCTTGGAGCAAGAGAGAGAGAGAGAGAGAGTGTGTGTGTGTGTGTGTGTGTGTGTGTGTGTACACACTCACGCGTGTATCTGTCCTCCTCCAGGTGCGTGAGCGGCTGCAGAAGATGGGCCCGCTGCAGCCCATGAACATCTTCCTGCGCCAGGAGGTGGAGCGCATGCAGCGCGTGCTGAGTCTGGTGCGACACACACTCACCGACCTCAAGCTGGCCATCGACGGCACCATCATCATGAGCCAGAGCCTCAGGGACGCCCTCGACTGCATGTACGACGCACGCATCCCCTCACGCTGGGAGAAGGTACCACACAGTACAGATGCTTGTGTGTATGTGTGTGTGTGTGTGTGTGTGTGTGTTGGGGGGTTGTATTTGCGCTGAGGGACGTGCTCAAATGCATCTGTAAAGGACACATTTTTACAACGGGAGGTTGCATACATGAAATGTCCAAATGCACTCTGTGTGTGGGTGGATGAGGATGTGTGTATGTGTGTGTGTGTGTTGTAAGTAACTGTTTGACCTCCCATATCTCGTATATATGCTCCTTCTTGGTGGTAGAATCTGTTTTGTTGTTATATGTGATTCTAACAAGAGGCGTGAATGGAATGACTGAGCAGCCTAGAACTGTTTTGACATCAAACATAATTGTGGTCCATTTTCCTTTCTCCTTCTATAGTATCATGTCAGTATCACTCATCCACAGCAGTGAGGACACCATAACAGTCGTGTCCAGTGTTGAGAATAACAAAGTTAAAAATAAACATTTAAAAAGAAATATTTTTTTCAGTAACGAGTAATCTAATTAATTACTGTTACCATCGTTACCATCAATTAAATGCTTTGCTTTACTAATTGCGCCTAATTAACCTGTACACCCAACACAAGCGTATATATGCCACAGACATTCTTTTCTGTTACATTACTTGGGGAGTTCTCATCACACAAATACATCACGCACATCAAGCAAAACTGCAAGATCAGAGAGCTTGGTGTGATAAACAGTTGGCGATAAAACTGGCTTTGACTTTACATCGAAATTAACAATAACTATCATGATTATTACAGGGACGCTACACTGGATGCAGAGAGTAAAAGACATATGTGGTGTAACAATTAGGTTTCACTATAATAGATGGAACTGGCTACACCAGACGAGGCAGCTCAGTGAACATTCTAAAAAAAATTCCCATTCTTTTTAATGTAATGTTTATGTGATTTGACGTAGCGCATCGAGTGTAGCCCGAGGGTTATGCCAGTTTCTAAATAGTAGCCTATTTGAAGAAAAAAGTTACTTTAGAGAGAAGTTGGGGAGATGGTGGCGCAGGTGGTAGAGGTGCCGTTCGGCAACCAGAGGGTTGCAGGTTTGAGCCCCCCTCTGGCTGACCCTATCAAAGTGTCCTTGAGCAAGATACTGAACCCCAAATTGCTCCCGGTGACAGGTTGGCACCTTGCATGGCAGCCTCCGCCATGAGTGTATGTGTGTGAATGGGTGAATGTGAGGCATACAATGTGAAGCGCTATATAAATGCAGTCCATTTACCATTCCATTTAGTTACTTTCCCTAGAAACTAGTTACTTTCACAATGAAGTAACACAGTTAATAACATAATTACTTTTTCAGTAACTAGTAACTGTAACTAATTACGTTTTAATAGTAACTTTCCCAACACTGCTGCTGTCACAGCAGAATAAAATAAAATGGACCTGTTGTCAGTGAGGCAATTGTCCATTACTGCCAGCAATATGAAAATGTGTGAGGAAGAGCATTTATTTATTCTGAGTCCTTCATCATTTTCCGGTATCGGTATTGTCAGTGTTGAAGACAAAACAGCGTTGGCAATTTGTTGCTGAATTTGCTGAAAAGATATTTGCATGTATGCCTGCCTGGGGCTATGAATGCTTCACTCTAGATGGGAATACTGAAAGGCCTGAACCTAAACGTCACCATTCTGGTATCCCCTGATATATTTAACTATAACAAATTAAAATTTCTGTATTTAAAGAAGAGTAAAGTAGGTTAGGATTTGGTTGATACTTCTGTCCAGAGCGACGCGGACTTACCGGGTTAGGTCAAACAGGTGGACCCATTGTCACTCTGGGAGTCTATTACTGCTCCACCATAACCATGGCAGGGTGTCAGTCTCATGCATCCTGAGGAACTAGGTTTGTGTTTATGGTACACGATCTATTCAGACATGAATCTACTAGCTACCAGTGTCTCGGTATGCATTCCTAACTTGGTTAGTCTTGCTTATGGGAATATAGAAATCCTATGTATGTCTTAGCAGAGCATAGCTATGGGTTAGCTGTGCAGAGAGCACACATGCACACACACACACACACACACACACACACACACATACACACTGATGAAAGCCTGCACTGTGTCATTAAAGCATGTGCTGCCTAACTAGGCTACATGTGGAGGTTGGACGTTTTGTTTGATGCACACCATTAGCTTCGAAAGAATTTAGCTTTCAAAACTATCAAGGCTCTGAGATATTAGAAACCACAATGTTTTCTTTTAGTCCCTCAGTTATTGTGAGATCCTTCAAATAGACCTCCTAATGAGTGGCCATGTGTTAATGTCACAGGACATAATAAACATGATATGCTCCCGGCTCAGCTTGTGGCCTTCCACTGGTGCATAGCTAAAGGCTAATGAGAGTGTTAGGCTAGGTCTGTCACAGATCGAGGGGGAGGTGGATCACACGCTTCACGAGTGTCTAAGTAACACCAACCCCAGAGCACAGGGATCGTCTTCTCTACTCTTCTCTCGGGATCCCACTGATAATTAGGCGAAAATAGTTCAGTCAGCCTGTGTCCACAAACACGTGTCGGCGAGGCGTGCGTCACACAGAGATAACGAGCGAGACATACCTCAGGGCGCTCCAGGCACTTAGAGAGGAGATGAACAAGTGAAGCTCAGGGCTTGGAGATGTGGTGACGGGGGGGGGGGGGGGGGGATGTTGTGGCCAGAACAGATGGGCAAAACACTTGATGTGATTTAGGAGCAAGCACAAGTTTTTTTTGTAACTTTGGTATGTTTTTTTGCATCCCAGCTGGTAAGTGTGTTGCCACATATTCCTCCTGTGGGTGGAATGTGCTTGGATGCTAATTAGTACACTAGTACACTCAGGGCTGTAAGTAACTTTCTTAACTCAAAAAATGATCTTCATGGGTTGTCTTTTATCAATTATTTGTTTTCATATTTCACAAACAATAACGATATCATGCCCAAAAACAAACTGTGGAGGGTAGAAGTAGGCTTCTTTCTTTCTCAGATGGTTAGGTGGGGCTGCAGCACAAGGAAACAGATAGGCATAAGAATGTATTTCATATAGTGGACTTCTCGGCTTTATTTCTGTGGATCATTGCAGTGCTCCTAGATAAGCTACTAAATCTGACACGTAGTTGAAAGCTTTCACTGACGTCACTCTCCATGCACAAGGTAACATTTCAGATAATTGGCAACTAACCTTGAACCCATAACACACACTGGCAAAAATCTGATTTGGGCTGGAAGTCTAAACAAGGACTAAAAGAGGTGCTGGGGAAAGGGTCTTAAATTTCCTATGGGATATCTTGTCTTATCTGGATCTTGGCTTCTCTTTACATAAATGTGAACGTAACACATCCAGTGGACTCATAGACTTCTCTTCATACCACTCACCCTCTTTGTTTCTCTCTTTCTCTCTCTCTCCCTCCCTCCTTCTCTCTCTCCCTCTGTCTTTCTCTCTCCTTCTTTCTCCTTCTCTCGCTCTCCCTCTCTCTCTCTCTCTCTCTCCCTCTCTCTTTACCTCTCTCTCTCTCTGTTTTTCTCAGGCCTCCTGGGCCTCGAGCACCCTGGGGTTCTGGTTCACAGAACTGCTGGAGCGGAACCGTCAGTTCCAGTTGTGGATCTTTGAGGGCCGACCTAACTGTTTCTGGATGACGGGCTTCTTCAACCCACAGGGCTTCCTCACAGCCATGAGACAGGTGAGATATGCGTACGCATACAGACACACTCACACACAGACAGACACGCACACACACACAGACGCACACAGGACACATGCACATTTACACATTTACACACACATTCAGCACAGGTCCCAAACACACAAACACATGATGCACATTTACACACCTACACCTACACACACACACATACACACCCTTTACTTATATTCTCAAATGCCAGTTTGATATTTGACTCCCACACACACACACACACACACACACACACACACACACAGCTCAATCCCCATAAGCCTGTCTAATTGGGCGTGTGCCTTGCGTTGGCATGTAGGAGATCACGCGGGCCAATAAGGGCTGGGCTCTGGACCGCATGGTGCTGTGCAACGAGGTCACCAGATGGATGAAGGATGACATCACACAGCCGCCCGCCGAGGGCGTGTACGTCTATGGCCTCTACCTGGAGGGAGCAGGCTGGGACAGACGAAACTGCCGCCTCCTCGACTCCAAACCCAAGGTCCTCTTTGAGGTCATGCCCGTGTTGAGGATGTATGCAGAGAACAACGGTAAGGAGCAGAATTTGGAGCAGAATTTCCTTCAGTATAAATAAAGTATCCATCTGACCATCCAGCTATCTATCAGAAGTAAAATGTTATTTCAGCTTTTTTTATCACAAGCATTTACAACAGGTTGAGGTTAGAGGGACTCCACCACTGTTGTTGAGGAGCAGTCCATTTTGGTTCAGCTGTATCTGTCATTGTATCACTGTCATGTTGAACAGTTGTTAAATAGCACTAAATCTTGTATGATGACATCTGTGTAGATGTCTACCTAGTGATCATAAGCTTCTTCTAATGAATGGTATTGTCTGTAACATATTTGTCCACTCCTTTGATTGCTGAGAAATCTCTATAAGTAATGTCACATTGATAGGCTCTCAATAGTTATGACAATAGTATTATTATTGTGCCCCTAAGTTGTGCCCCTAAGCAAGGCACTTAACCCTAAGTTGCTCTAGGGGAGACTGGCCCTGGACAATTGATAGTTGCCAAAAAAAATGTAAGTCGCTTTGGATAAAAGCATCTGCGAAATGCATAAATGTAGTAATAGCATAGTAATAACTTTGATGGAGAATAATTTATCTTACCTACAGTAGATGGGTAATGTAGTCCAGGTGTAGCAGATACGCCATAAGGTGATGATCTGAGATGAGTCAAGAGTGTGAAGCTCCATGCTGTTTTTAATCCCTGTGCGTTGTGCACACACTCAGGTAGAATGAAAAATATCACTCTCAGCTGAACTAGAACAGCTAAAAACAGATCTGCTTATCTCTCCAGTTTGTGCAGATTACATCACGACTTATATATAACAGTCGTGTATATATAACAGTGTGTCAAAGTCAAAACATGCGTGTTGAAAGAAGGAGTTACGGTCATTTGCAATGCTAAAGATCAGTTTAATATAAAATGTTATTGAATCCCACATGATTACCTGCTCGTTTAGCCATATTAAATCACTATAGTCATTTAAAATGTATAGTCAAACTGTAATAGATAAAAAATATATAGTATTTTCTGTGAGACTCTTCAGCTAAGCTCTTCAGTCTGTCAGTGGAGAGGTACACTTGACTCTCCACCGATCTTCACAGGCTCCAAAAATAAGGGAAGGTGATTGGGTAATTATTGGCCATGCCATAGTATTGCTGCTTAAATCTCTTAAATGTGTGGTCAAACTGCACCATCATCCTCCTCACCTCAACTCCTATATAGCCCTCTTCATGGGACACTTGATTTCCCATTAACCTTTTCACAATACACACACACACACACACACACACTCATCAGTTGACAACTCCATGAAATTGGTCAAACCCAACTGTTTTTTTTTTTCTTTTTGTGTCAACCTGCAGACAATAGCTTTTGCGATTGAGTGAGACTGCAGCGTTTCCTGGAAGTTGGTTGTAAGAACACAAAAGCTCTCCACAGAAAGATTCTGTTTGACATTGTACCTATGTGTGTGTGTGATAACTAGGTGTGAAGGATCCTCGTCTATACTCGTGTCCCATCTACAAGAAGCCGGTACGGACAGACATGAACTACATTGCGGCTGTGGACCTGAGGACCACCCTGCCTCCAGATTACTGGATACTGAGGGGAGTTGCCCTGCTGTGTGATGTCAAGTGACCTCATCAGTGGGAGTGTTTATCTTTAAATACAGGCTTAAGGACATTCTGGACATGTAACTGTACACCATGAACTTTTGCACAATGCAAGGTTCCATTGACAGTCCAGTCCAAGTCCAGCATACATTGCTTTCAGTCAGCTAAGCAGTTATCTGAAACACACCAAGGGTTTGTGGGCGGGAGACATCAGAAATGGACTTGGAATATGTCAAGTGTGACATCATAACAGCAGTACAGGCTTGTTTTGGTACTACCAATGACAGTACAGTCATTGGGTACTACATCTCACAGGAAGTATTAGCAGTTCACATACTGGTGAATATCAGTTTAAGCAGAGGGAGATTGACATTTTGTGGTAATAAAATGTACAGTATATGCAATATTCACTTGGTTATCAATGATTATGCAATGCACATCCACACTGTGTGTGCAATTAGTCAGCTTTGTTTGCACAGCTCTCTCTAAAAATTTATTTATTGTTTAATAAACCAGTCATTTTCAGGAAATGCACTTCTGTTCTGAATATCCTTGAATCACCAAAAGCCCTCTCTATTCATGAATGACTTCATCCCAATGGACTGTTCCAGTTTTAGATACTTTTTCAGACACTGTGGATCTCACCATGATTACTTCCCTGGCTCATGTGTCTCTGTCTTTGCCATGGTAATGTTTGATCAAAAATAAATGATGTATGCAGACAGGCAGCCCAGTCTCCTCTGTGTCTGATGTAGAGTCACTACTCTTATGTCACTCAGCCCCTGCAGCCACCCAGCAGATGTAACCCAACTGTAAACACTCTCAAGGTCACGAGTGCCCTCTCCACTACTATGACCAGCGCTTGTGTCTGACAAACTGTGTGGTGTGTTGGTCAACTGCACCCGAGGTTCTTGACAAGGCCCTTTGTATGTAGCTACTCTTTTAAGACTTAACACACATTTTGTACTTTAGTCTAATCTTCCCTCTTCAGACTCCCCAATCATGTCTTCCGTTAGCACATCCTGAAGCAAGAGAAGGTGTGTGTGGGTGTGTGTGTCCTCCACAGCTTCTCAGCTGAGATCAGACGTGTCTATGCCTCTAAAACCGGCACCTGCGATGATTAATTACACAAAGTATATCTGGTATCAGCAGATGGTCCTGGATCACACCCTCCAATCTCCCAGAAATAATTGGCCTGCGTTACTGCGCTGTGTTGCTGCGCTGTGCTGTGTGTGCTCGTCTGTGGGTGGCTGTAGGGTTGCAGAGGAAGACGCCACCATGGAACACAGCCTTGAGCTTTTCATCTGTAACAGTGATGTGAGCTGCGCCTGCCTACACAATGTCTCTTCCCCAAGTGTCCTTGGCTGGTCTCAGAGACCAGGGCACATGGTGATGAGAGAGGAGGACGCCGCTTGTGTAACCCTGGGTTAGTAGGTTACAGTACAGCACAGCACAGCCTTTTGGCTTTGTGGCACGGCTGCCTGCAGTGGCTGTGCTGTGGATGGGCCAGTGCCCATCAGGATCCTGGTTTGGGTCTGGCCTGCAGTCATTTCGCAGTCTCACCCTGTCTCTATTCTTTGCCACTGACTTCCTGTCTCTCTTCATTGCCCTATCACAATAAAGGCTAAAAAATGTACTTGTACACATACAAAAAACTGTGTGGGTGTGTGAATGCATGTCTATGTGATGTGTAGCAAGTGCAAGAAATAGTAGCACATGAACATGGGTGGTCTGTCTCCGTCTATGTATGTGTGTGCGTCTGAGAGCCCACGAGCTGAGCACATGTTTGTACGTATATCCTTCATGTCGCTGTGGTGGCATGCAGGTTCATGGCCATGCTCAATGTGTTAGATTAGAGCTGGGACAGCCAAACTGTCCTTCCTACCATCCCACATTCCTGCCCCAGAGGGAGCACTGGCTTTGGGCCTGTGGGCAGGAGCACAGACACACTGGCGTCCCTGCGGTCAGTGGCAGGTCCATGCCCAGTGGGACCTCCTCAGGCTGTTATGTGTGGGAGGAGAGCCAGCAAGGGGGGCAGAGAGAGAGAGAGAGAGTAGAGCTCTCTTCCTGATTAGCACAGAGCAACAGGGACTCAGAGCCAGCTCAGAGAGGATACTGATGAAGGGATAGTGAGAGAGAGATGGAGAAGAGAGAGTGTGTGTGTGGTGGGCAGCAGGTGGTAGATAGATAAAGAGAGAGATGAGACGCAGTGAACTGGAGACTGCATCTTTGAGGGTGTATGTCTGTGAATGTGTGTGTGTGTGTAAGGGAGAGAGACTGTGTATGTGTGAGGTGGGATGTCTATTCCACTTGCTATTCACAGAAAGCAAGATAAGTTGCAGAAGATTTTTTTCATTATCTGTGTGTGTGTGTATGCATGTTTACCATTGTGTGTGTGAGTGTGTCTGTAAGCCTGTCTGTGTCATCCAACCCTTCATAACATCCCCTCGAGCTGCACAGAACACACAGCCAGAGCGTGACTCATCTCCTCAATGAAATTTGAGAGGCACATTACACGTTAGGGGTCACTCAGTCTAGATGCAGAGAGGAGTCTATTTTCACCCAGATCTGCCCCATCAGGGACTGTGCTGCAACCCCAATGTACAAACACCAGTTATCCAAACCTGATCTATCTTTTTCTTTTTATGTGCCAGCCAGATGAAATTCAGCTACACAATCTGATCTGCTCTAAGTGGTTTCCAGACATCCATTTCTCACACACAAATTCATCTGCAGTTGAGGCCAAGCTTAATAGATACAAAGTTTAATGATTAGGCTTTTACAAAATAATAAAAAGAACAAAAAAAGAAAACAACAACAATGGTGATAGAACATCAAAACAGTTTTTTGTCGTATTTGGTTTTCATACAAAATATTATGCTACCATACATCCAATGATATAGACCCTGTATGAACATTCCTACTGAAGAAATGCTGCTGAATTGGTTTCAAGTTTGTAAATACATCCAACATTCCGTGCATCTGAAGAGGAGACGGACCTATGTACAAAGACATTTCTGACTGGATGTTCTCCCAGATGGGTCGAATCTGCTTAAGGTTTCTTGAGTGGTCTGTGATCTTAGGCTCCAGATATCGGCTTTGTTGTAGCTGAGTGAATGTTCTCCATCTGTTGGTGTTCTAGGATGGGCTGTCCAGTGTTCTTTGTTCTACTTGCTGATTGGATAGCCTTAATTTGTAGTTCTTGGTGAGTGGCTGCTCATTATCTATTCCTTTTGCTGATTGGATGTCCTGCATCTGTGGCTGTATGTGACTGGATGTCATGTGTAGGCATTTGTCTCTGATTGGCTGTCCCTTGGCAGGAGTGATCTCATGTCACTACATTGCCCTGTGACAGAGAGCGGCTCATCTCGGTGTGGACGAAGTAAGTCTTGAGCTCACCTTTGCCCTTGACACTGATGATGCCCCGACATGAACAGGAGTAACCCAGAGCAGTCAACACCGCACTTGTCTCCTCTGTCACCTGAGGGGGAGGACATGGATGATTCAATGCAGAATACCAAGCATTTTTCCAATATCAGTCATCTGATTTGTGTGTGTGTGTGTGCGTTTATGTACCTCTTAAAAATGGTGATCTGACTGCTAAGTGAGTATCTTAATATGTATAATACTGTAAGCATATGCATGTACACACACATACACAAACATGCGCACACACACACACACACACACACAGACACACACACACACACACCTGTATCTTGCCCAAGACTCCTGTGCTGTCCATTCTGCTGGCTACATTCACTGTGTTGCCCCAGATATCATACTGAGGCTTCTGGGCTCCGATGACGCCAGCAATCACAGGCCCATGGTTGATTCCTAGAAAACACACACACACCACACACGTCAGAATACAATACACACATCACGTGGCATAATAGCACAGACATCCTTCATCATAAAGAACTAGCATTAGGTAGAGACACTTTATTTATACAGAAGGAAATTAAGGAGTAGTCACACATAGTAATCACACATCACAAAACAGCAACACAGCTGCAGCAAAATGATGTAACTAATCCCTACAAACAGCACAGACATCACATGTCATAAAGCAAACACCAAAGAGTCTATCATACTACCAGACCATTAGCTAAGGCTGAGCTACACATCCTACCTGCACAGCAAATCAACAACAGACAAATTACCATAATAGGACATATAACATATCAGCTCTATCACACACAGCAAAGCATCAGTATTATACAGCACAAGGACGCTATTCTATGGTCATTTACACTTCTGTAGCCCAAAAAATCTGTGATCATGGCCAGTTGCACAACTCATCATAGCAGCTGGAGTTTATTACTGTGATCTGCCAAGCATTGAGATGGACTGGATCCTCAGTCAGGTCATCGAAATGTTCACACAGAATGAGAAACAGCTGTCAAGAGACAGTGGACTGCTGTGCTGACTACTGCCTGTCCCCATCAAACAGCCCTGGCCATGCGGATCTACCCCCACTGGGGCCTTTCCCTCTGATGGACCCCTGAAAAACTGCCCTGGACTGTCCCAGACAACTAGGACAGAACAGAACAGCCATTCATTTCCTGACCAGAACATGACCATTCTGGGACACAGACAGCTTGCTGACCTCAGGAGCTCTTACTCATTAACTGGTACAGCAAAGGTCCTTTATAGACAAAGATTGATTAAATTGATATGGTCAGAGTTAGTGGATGGCATAATGATTCATTCCACGTCATCTAATTGCATCATCTTGACAAAGAGATTTTATTTTAAAATGTGAAGACTGTAGACAGGTGACAGAGTGCCCGCTTGCCTGTGTGAGGCACAGCAGGTGTGTCATCAGCTAAAAGCCTAAAAGCTGCTGCCACTCGACTTGGGTGGTCTTTCCTGCTTGGCATTTTAAGATGATGTTCAAGGCTGCATTCACCACGTTTGAAGCTGATTGATTCTTAGCAAATGTTTCTACCTAAGTGGATCCACAATGAAAAAATCAGGAACTGTGCCTAGGTCAGCCAGTTGTATCTGATGAATACCTAATGGCATGCTGGCCTTAACAATAACTGCCATGGACCCTCTCATTCCTGATCTACAGTAAATGCTATTCCTTACCTGTTGTCCCCTGGTAGAGGTCATAGTGCTTACAGATTCTTAAAAGCTTATGGTAGTCCCTATGCACACACTCCGTCCTCATACACTGCACACCCAAACCAATAACACACAGGCTTTCTCCTGCGGCACTGAAGCCAGAGATGAGCTGCCTCTCCACCCACCGTGGTGTGTTCATTTGGTTAAAATATAATTAAGGTTGTGTTGGTCAAAATCATCTGCTAAGAAATGTAAGTATTAATACAAAGAACCTGATTTCCACCAGCATTGCTGAATGTGCCTTTAATGAAGCAATCAGCAAATCTATGTGAATAGATTAAAAAATATTTCTATTAAATCTATACTTTCTCATTCTCACGATCTTGAGACCCAGCAACACTAAGTAATCTAAAGCAGTTGTACCAGCAGGGATTGCTGTTTTTTTCCTTACCAACTCGTAGTTTGAAGTCGTTGAAGGAGTGTTTGTTGATGACATCCAGTTTTCCGACCAAGGCAAAGGCAAACTCCACCATGGTCCCAATGTGCATATACTGCCTGTCATGCTCCTGCACAGAGACCAGGAGAGGAACAGGATTAGACAAAGTCACATGATCTGAGTCTTTCTGAAACTCTCCTCATTGACTGTCTGCAGTATATGGCTCACCTGTGCGCTCTCAGCTCCTGGAGAGGCATTGAGTCCTGTAGCTGCCATGTAGGAGCTGCCAATGGTCTTGATCTTCTCAACACCACTAAACTTGGGCTTGGAGAGCAGCTGAGAGGAGCAAAGACATGAGACAAGAGTCAGAGAAACAAGAGAAAGGGGTCAAGGACACGAGACAGGGGTCAAGGTCATGAGACAAGGCTCAAGGTCATGAGAGAGGGATGCAGAATTTTTTTTGGACATTTGCAACAATGTAAGTCATATCAGCTGGTTACACACAGTTATATTATCCACTAATTGTTGTATTGGAGATACTCACTAAAACGACATTCTGAACACACAGAGTGCATGAGTGCTTTGAATGCAAAATGCCCCCAAAACCACCCCTAAATTTTGGGGTGGAGGAGTGCTTTGAGTGTGAACTGCCCCCAGAGGAGGGAGTGTACCTCATCAAAGTCTGCTATGATTTCATTGAGGAGCCGAAGGCATTCCAGGCCCTCTTTGTTGACATCCGACTCCGTGTAGAACTCTTTGAAGTCTGGGATGGAGGCGAACATGACACACACCAAATCATAAGACTGGTGGTACAGATCCTGTGAACAGCACACATACACACACACACACACACAGAGAGAGAGAGAGAGACAAAAAATGCTAGTCAACCTATCAGTATCAAAATATTTTGTAATCATTTAATTCTAACTCTGAACTATAGGAGCCATAAGCCAAGGATGAGGTGAACATTTACATATAAATCGCATCCTATTTAGAACATTAGCAGGCCAAAACTCATCTGTAACTTTCCAAATTCAGCCTTATAACATACTGTTTGACTTGAACAAACTAATATAACAAAATAACAAGATTTAGAACAAGTTATACTAATTAAACCAACACTGATTCTCACACTGAGAGCCTAATAAACATTAAAACCTGTGTTTTCAACATGCTACTTTTCTATGTTTTCTTCGAGTAGGTAGTGACTGACCTCACTCAGAAGCAACTTTTACACCATTCTAAAGTACTTTCATTTCATCCTCTTTACCTCATTCTTCCAGTTCCGTGCCAGGAAGTGTTCTGCAACGTGGGCCGGTAGAACGTTCTCCAGTAGCACGCGGTTGAGGTTCTCCATAGTCTCAATCTCCTCACACTCCTTCTTGAACTTATTCTTCCACAGGAAGTCCAACCTACAGTAATATTCATTCTGTTACAAGAGGACACAGAGGTCAGGCCTCCATTCTCAGCCAGGTCAGAGGTCAGAGTTCAACACAACACCAGCTCAGGGCACAGCACATACAATTCACACACATTGAACTGACACTGATTGGCATATACAGTAGCTCTGGGACAGTTCTGACTTGGCTATGAACAACTCATCAGAATCATACAAGTGTCTAAATTAGGTCTGATTCAGGACTGCATTTACGTACTCCAGGCCTGCTGGGTTTCTCTCCTACCTTGCCCATGCACATTAGGATCACTTAGAAGAAAAACTTGAGTGGAAAAGCTTCACACTTGTATAAAATCTTTTGAGCTAAATAAGAAACGTACTGAAAAGAGGAGGGTTACTGTAACTCCTGATTCAAATAAAGCATGAGGTGATGAAGGCTTATTCAGTGGATGAGTAAAGTCATCAAGTCATCCAGATGCCCATTTTTTTAGCTAGTATTTCAGGAATGGGCCTCAAAAGGGACTGAGCCCAGATATTTACTTCATCACAAAACAAGCACTGGTCACAGCACAGAGGAGCAAAGGAGCCACGACAGACATGATGGGATCAGGTCCTATAAGCACACAGAACTACAGAGACGCCTCCACAACCATTGAGATACAACTAGAAATGAAAGCCACTCAACTGTCAGACACAGAAGAGCTGTATTTGGAAATGAAAGCCACACAACTGTGAGACACAGAAGTGCTGTATTAAACCAATACTGTCCATTCGTCTTCACAGAGCTCAGCACCTGCTTTGCACAGATGTGGCACCAGGGTCACACAGCCATGTACTTTAGGGGCCACATTTGCTCATCCTTCATACCAATGGCACAGTGTGGCCTTTTGCCATGAAAATCTGATTTATTTATTTATTTATTATTTAGGATGATTTCTTACAATTCAATTCAAAAGATGAGAAGATGAGATGAGAAATGTATGCATTGGTCTGGCTCTTGGCATGTGCTGTGCAGCCAGTGGATAGTCACATATGGAAAATGGAGAGACGGGCAGTCTTTCCTATGCTAGAGAGGTTTGTATCTACCTAAAAAGGTTTATTAAGGGGATCACACGCACACATAAACACACACACTCAACAGACACACATTACAGGCACCAACAAATCATTTCAAGGCTGGATTTGCATGACTGCAACAAACCAATTAATAAAATCTCATCTCTAAATGTACATATTAGATGAACATTGTAAATGTACACGCAAATGCCTACTCTCTGTTATCTGACCAGCCTCACAGACTACCAAATTGGCTTAAAGGACACTGAGGCATTTTTAATACAGGCTATTAAATGAGCACAGTACACAAACTGCAGTGACAGCTTCTGGTTAATTAAAGCAGAACTGCAGGGGAGGTTTGAGTGGACATGCGTACAGTGCTGGTCAATTTCAAAGACAGCAAAACACCACTGGTTGCCTATTCTATTATGTAATATGATGTTAAGTGCTTCTGGCAAACTTCCTCTGGAAAACAAAAAGGAATCTTTTTGAAATTATTTATTCTAAGCCATGACATGAAACCCCCAAATGGTCTATTGTCACGGTTTAAAAGGTTGTTAAGTTTTAACAGTAAGATAACTACAGCACACAAAATTAGTGTTTAACATAATATCCACCTCTGATGCAGCTGGCCACGGGTAATGTGACACAACTCTCAATAGTATGTAGATTATCCATGTAAATACTGGCATATGAGGCT
The DNA here is from genome assembly GCA_027481765.1 of Tenualosa thibaudeaui. Taxonomy (NCBI): domain Eukaryota; kingdom Metazoa; phylum Chordata; class Actinopteri; order Clupeiformes; family Clupeidae; genus Tenualosa; species Tenualosa thibaudeaui. The sequence goes on along the minus strand of JAIFZK010000015.1, from coordinate 4,616,886 downwards.
GTCTGTGCATCATTTGACTCTGATCAATTGCTCTGTGGTTCAGTAATCAGGAATCAGTAGAGACCCCTAAACAGCCATCTCACTCCACTCTAATCTAAACATGACATCTACATTCAACAGAAGGGACTAATATGATTGTGAAACTGAAGGGATCAATATGAAGATGTGGTACATTCCACTTTGTTCCCCTATAAAAGCAAAACTTACAATGATCCTCTAATGTTTGTTTTGCAATGTTACAAGAATACAAAATAAGTAGACTAAAACATTTTTGTTGGGCATCTTTTAGCCCGGGTCTTCCTAATGACTGCTGTTTGGGTCATAGCTCTGCTCTGTAATTTCTCTCCATGCATCTGAGCAGCTCTTTGGTGTGCTGCTGGGGACTCGGACTCTGCTCTGTCTAGTCAGCACTTCGCCTCTCCAAGCCTGACATCACTGCTGCAAGGGGGGATCAAAATATAATCAGCACTGGCATCACACACACACACACACACACACACACACACACACACACACACACACACACACACACACACACACACACACACACACACACACACACACACACACACACACAGACACACACACAGGCACACAAGCACAGACACAAGCACAAACACACACCAACAAACACACACACACAGCTCACAATGGACTATCAGCAGCACCTGCTCTCAGTGGCAGAGAATTACAAATTTTAATTGAGAAATGAGATATTCTATTACTGTAGAGTTTTCAAAAGTCACCCTTGAGGGTTTTGAAACTAGCAGAGAGTCAAGCTCTTTGTTCCATTACACATGATTTAGTCCTTGCTTTGCAAATCAGACCCATGTCTATTTCATCTAGATCCTGTCTTCAGTGTTCAAGAACTATGGCATTATGCTCCTTTGTTTTCATTACATCATTTAAATTCATATTTCCACCCACAACATCAAATGAAAAAAGAATATGGCATGATATTAGTTATGAATATGAATTTTAATTATACAGCCCTCTAATATCAAGTATTTAATCTAATAATGACTAGATTTCTTTCCAGTGCTCTAAAATCAGCCGTTTGTGAAAGGCCTTTGCTAAGCTGATTTATTCATGTTTGATGCAGAAACACATAACTAAATGTTACACAAATCTATGATCAAATGCTTCAAAGTGTTGATAACCATGGCAATCCAACCTGTCTGATGGGTTGGTGAAAATACTAAATCAGTCATTGAAACAATCATCATATCAACCTCCAGGGAGCGATTCTGCCTCTTTCTTCTACTATAAATTATAAACTGAACATTTTCTTCCAAATCAAATCGCTTCTACATATTTCCCTATAGACTACTTCAATTTCAATAAATGAGAATAATAAATATATAGACAAGTTAAATGTTTATTAGTTAAGCATTGTTTTTATTCACTTCATTACAGCTTGTAATGAAGCACCTACCGACTAATGGGAGTAGAGAGACACACTAAAGGAACAAACACACACACACAAACACGTAAACACACATGCATCTACTCTAATACTTAGCTGTGCCTTACACACTTTGGACTAGAGAGGTCTGGGATAGTCTCACTATAAATCTCTCTCTCACACACACACACACTCAAATGTGTTAATGCACACTCATACGTACTAAGCCAGTTTGCTTCTGCTCTGTAATCAGCTGTAGAGCTGTGTGTCTACTGCAGGGCCAGCCAACAAAATGCTACTTCTCTCCAGAGCTCTGGAGTACAAAACCTATTTTCAGCTCTGCTCTAAAACCTGCCCCTCATGCCATCCTAGCATAGCCTCCATCTCTCCACCTCTCCAAAAACCAATAAATAAGGTAGTGATAGAGAGGTGTGTCTGTGTGTGTGTGTCTGTGTGTGTGTGTCTGTGTGTGTGTGTGTGGGGGGGGGGGTTTGCGGGGTTAGAATGGTTCCTGATCATTTCTTTTGCCATCTAATCTCAGAGGAAATCTTTGCAGTGAGATAGATGGGAGCACTTTCCCTGGGCTGGGGACACAGGTGCCAACGCAGGGCTATAAGCGCCTGCTCAGCTTAGCTCGGCTCAGCTTGGCGGGCCGCCCCTCTTGTGCCTTACTGTTTGCTATATTAAACCAACACTGTCTGCCACAGGAGCTCCATTCATCTTCACAGAGCTCAGCACCTGCTTTGCATGATAATCTTTAACGCAAAGGGACAGATGTGGCACCAGGGTCACATACTTCAGGGGCCACATGTGCTCATCCTTCATACCAATGGCACAGTGTGGCCTTTTGCCATGCAAATCGGATTTATTGATTAAGTTAAGGATGATTTCATTACAATTTGATTAAAAATGCTCTTGGCATCTACTGTGCAACCACACCCAATGTACATGTACATGGATAGGAATGAGAACAAACATGGAAAAATTGTATTGAAACAGATTTAAACAGAAGAGAGAACAACTGAACAACAGTAAGTATAGGATAACGTTCTGTGAGGCTGTCATCATCGTGGAATAACTCCCGACAGAGTGATGCAGGAGCCCGATGCCTACGGAGTGCTCCTGAATCACTCTGAAGGGAGTTATTCCACGATGATGGTCGCCTCGCAGAACTTTATCCCACTTTTTACACGGCTAGTTATTGAATACATTACTAACACAACAAAAGAAGCGTGTTTCACATTGCTTTCTTAGTAACAATTAAGATGGATAACAGCTTCCACAAAAAAACGACAGTCTGGTTAACTTAAAGATCAGCTGATTATGCCAACATTCTGTTTCACTTTCCTTAACATTGGTCTGTTATACTTAGCAATGGTCCATTATAAAGAAATATCAGACTGTAGAACGTTGAGTCCCAACCACTGTAGTAACACTGTGCCAGTGGCCTGACAGGAAATTAAAGATAGAGTGTGTGTGTGTATGTACAGTGCCCAGCATAAATCAGTACACCCCCTTTGAAAAGTAACAGTTTAAACAATATGTCCATGAAAACAAAAAAATATTTCCAAAATTTCCGCAGACTAAGTTTAATATCACATCTGTGTAGCATACAACAAAAAAGTTTGCGTAATAATATAACATAGATTACATATTTTTCAGTTTTACTCAAATTAGGGGGGAGCAAAAATGAGTACACCCCACTGAAAGTCTCAGGGCAAAGCAAGATTTTAGACTACAAATGTCTGATTTACAGAGAATTCAACAACAGGCGAATCTAATTATTCGATTAGTAAAGCAGATAGTTGACTATAAAAGGGTGTTACTCTAAGAAAACACCTCCCCCTTTCCTGCTGTCAGCAATGGCACCACATGGAAGAGAAATGACACAAGACCTGAGAAAGAAAATTATTTCCTCACGCCAGAAAGGTGAAGGCTACAAGAAGATCAGCCAAGCTTTACTTATTAGTCAGAATACTGTAGCAAAAGTGGTACAAAGACTTAAGAAAAATTGAAAGATTTAAGAAAAATGGAACCATGTCACAGAGACATCCTGGTCGTCCACGGAAGTTAACACCTCAATAGAAGCGTCCTTATGTGGGGCTGCATGAGTGTTGCTAGTGTTGGGGATCTGCATTTCATTGATGGCATCATGAATTCAGAGATGTATTGCTCTATACTGAAAAAGAAAATGCTACCATCACTCCGTGCACTTGGTCGTGGTGCACCTTTCCAACATGACAATGATCCTAAACACACATCTAAGGCTACTGTTGGCTTTCTGAAGAGGAACAGGGTGAGAGTGATTTAGTGGCCAAGCATGTCACCTGTTCTGAACCCAATCAAACACCTATGGGGAATTCTGAAGAGATAAGTGGAGCATCAGTCTCCATCCAACATCCAGTCTCAAAAACAGGTCATTATTGAAGAATGGCAAAAGATTGATGTTGCCAACTTGTTCATTCCATGCCCAGAAGACTTGGTGCCGTCATTAAAAATTATGGAGGCCATACAGAATACTAGATGCAGTAGTTTTGTTGGGGTGTACTCATTTTTGCTCCCCCCTAATTTGAGTAAAACTGAAAAATATGTAATCTAAGTTATATTATTAAGCAAATGTTTGTGTTGTATGTTACGCAGATGTGATATTAAACTTAGTCTGCAAAATGTTTGGAAATATTTTTTGTTTTCATGGACATATTGTTTAAAATTCTCATTTATGCTGGGCACTGTATGTATCTGTGTGTGTGTGTGCGTGTAATGTTCTGCTCACCAATGTTTCCTTTTATGTGCATTATTTGCAAATCTTTCACCACTGCCACATTATATGTAGCCTGTTTTGCTGCAGAAACAACGAGGTACAAGTAATGAAACCGTATGCATTAGACCCTCATTAGACACACACGCTGTCAAATGCATGCCACTTCAAAGTTGTCCGTCAAACAACAAGTAAAAGAAAATCATCAGAAACAGTATGGTTGGTCTACAAGAAATATTTCATGGGCATCCATTTGTGAATCATTTTAATGGGAGGGAAGAAAATCTGTAATTTTGCCTATGCTTGACATGTAGCCAACAAGTTCATGTTCATCATGACTATCATGTGTGATGGGTGATGTTTGTTCATATTAACTCTCTTATTATTACAGAATTAAGGTGGTGAAAACTCTTCTTATTTTATTTACCCTATATCCCAAGGCCACAGGACCCTGTGTTGACAATGTGATAGCAAGTAATCCCATTCCTGCCTGTCTCAAACATTGGATTTTTCCATATCACTGACTAATCTTTTCAGCCATTTGATTAAACTTTTAAGCAGCTCAGTAGCGCCCTGATGCTCCCCACAGAGGGTATTTTGTAAGTTTGTCAATTACCAACTAAATACCGAACAGCCGAATAAATTAATATTGGCCAGTTATTATCAATTATCAGTTATCATTATCGGTCGACCACAAAAGGACACTCAAAATGACAAAGCCTGCTGTTCAGACTGCTCAGTGTTGGAAAAAAAGAGGGAACATTGCTGCTCACCTGTCTTGCCAACACGAGGAGTGTGACAAAGAATATGAAAAGAGACACAGAGCCCATAGTCTTCAGGTCTTTAAGGACACCAGGCCTGTGGGGAAGGACAGAGTGAAACAGAGAAACAAAAAACACACACACACACACAAACGCACGCACACACACACAAACACACACACACACATGCACACACAAGCACATGCACACACACACATGCAGGATAGAGTAAGACAAAGAAACACACACACACACATACTCACAAACAAAGATAGATAGATAGATTGATTGATTGATTGACTGACTACATTTACATGTACTTCAGTATCCCAAATATGAGGCGTATCCCAGATAAAGTGTTTAAATGAATGCAGAGAAATTAGATTAATATCTCTGCTTAATAATATATACTAATACCAGTTAGTGATTATACAATTCTTTGTGACGTTCTCACCGAGAATTTTACAGAACGCTGTTTGATTGATTGTGTTGCCGCTTGTCAGCATCCCATCTTGCACATCACACTGTAGAATCTTTCTCCGTTACTGTCAATAATCTGGATAAGGTGTTTACATGCTACAGTATCCTGGTTTCTTTTGGAGTATTCCACCTAGCATACCCCAATATTTAGAAAGTATTCAGGATACTGTGCATGTAAACGTAGTCACTGATTGATTGATTGATTGATTGATTGATTGATTCATAGCCCATTTGTTTGTACTGACCTGTCCAGCTCTTCTGTCTGGTAGAGGAACCTGCTGTACTCATCCAGCAGGGCAGCATGAGTGTGGAGGATGATGGTGTTGTAGGCAATGACGGCTGTGAGCATCACCAGCATCTTCAGCTCATAGTTGATGCGCAAGAACACCGAACACGAGATCAGGCCAAGGATGCAGCTGTAGATAAAATACTGCAATACACACAACCAGGAGCACACATACACACAGCACACAAACACACACACACAAACACACACACACACTTATGGAGACACCAATAGATACTCAGCAGGAAGCCACTTTTCCTTTGAAAGAGAAAAGGTCATGCTACTTTAGCTTATGCTAAAGTATTCATGAAATGAGCAGTAAGCGTAAAATTGGTTTTGGTTAATGTTCAAGGATAATAAATGGCCATACGAGGCTCCAGATGTGTTCAGGATTTACGTAGCTCTGTCCTTTATTTCACAAGGCCATTCAAGGAGCAAGAGACTGATATTGCCTCTCTATTTGAACAGTGGAAAAATATCTATATTTTATTTACGGGATAACAGGGTCTGGTGTGGCAAAATACTGCCTTTTCTTATCAATGATATGGCTATCCTTGAAGTACTTATCTCCAAGTAATCTACCATCTTTTCTACACTTTTCACCCAGACAAACCCACACAGCACAAAATCATTTATAACGCAGCCTCTACTGAGGATGTATAAAGATGCTTTTTTCAGGAGACACAAGGGAAGGTTGATGTGAATTAAGTGACTGAATTCACTTACAGGAAGGTAGAAGTTATTCCTCTCTATGAAAGGCACTGGCAGTCCATCCATGTAAAAGTTGGTCTCATTCGAGATGTTGTAAACAGGAATAGGAGTGGCTGGTCCTTCATCTAAAAAGAACTGTTGAATAAATAATGACACCAAAGAAAAGTGCTGATTAAATGTGATCAAAGTTCAATTAGTTTAGAAGTAACGATGAAAGCAACGCAAACTTAATTTAAATTGGTAACATTTTGAGCTTCACTGGGTCTGCAAATAAAGTGGGCTGACATCGTCACATCCTCCACATAATTGGTCCGATGCGTTCTATCTCCGGGAGTCGCTGCCTGAACAACTTCTGACTTGTGCATATTAATGAACACTGCAACTCATCCCCTCAGCAGTTCCTCTGCGATTTAAAGCTTCACCCCTCCACTCATACTGACAAGAAAGGAGTTTGAAAGTGGATGTTTTAACAACATTCATTAGCTAATGTTGTTTATATTTCTTCAGATGAAAAAAAAAAATAGATGTGTGTATTGCATTGAAATAAATGATGAATCATGAAAGCATTTCATCCTCAAAGTTGACCTCAGCGATAATGTAATAAATTAGGATGTGAGCCAAAAAGGGTTTGTGCTCATTTCCAGCACAGTATAATTAGATGTGCACAGTCAGGAGGAAAAGGAGGAGGAGGACGCAGAGGCAGATTTCTGTGTGTGTGTGTGTGTGTGTGTGTGTTTGCTAGTCCTGGAGTAAGAGAATTCGTCTCAACATGGAACACACTGTAAACATCATACCACACATATACACACCGCACACATACAGACTCTGTCTCTCTCTCACACACACACACAATTATTCATGCAGACACCCATGTCTGACCAGCCTCAAAAACTCACTTCATTTTCTCAATGCAAAACCAATCGTGTTTCTAAGTGTGCAGGTCTAATTGAAAGTTGCTGATGCAAAACTTCTCCATTAGATCCCTGGCTACTTATCACAGGCATTGGAAAAGCTGATCATAGACCATAACATAGCAGTGAATGCCATAACTGTAAAAGTGATGTTCAGCTTCTGCCCCACAACCAGCTGTAGGCTTGTTTTTTGTTTACAAATATTGACATTTGCCACACAGGACAGGAGAGCAGCCCAGTCCCGTCTGATGTGGCTCCGCCGACATACCATGTTGAAGACGGCCATTATCAGGATGAGGGCAGTAGTTGCCATGGTGAGGGTGATTCGGGGCCAGGGCTTGTTGGCGATGACTCCGGACGAGCGCAGGAGCCAGAGCCAGGAGGAAGAGGAGGTTTTACGGCAGTGCTGCAAGAGGAAGAGGGGAGAGAGAGAGAGAAAGAGAGAGAGACAATGAGAGAGAAAGACAACGAAGGAGAGATACGAAAGACAAAAGAGAAAGGGAGAGAGAACAAAAAAGTGGGAGAGTTACAGAGGAACATGAGAGAGGGATTGAGATAGAGAGGGAGAAGATAGAAAGAGAAAGAGCGTGAGAGCAGTAGAGTGTAAAAGGTGTGAATAGAGGGGAGAGGAAGATTGAAAGAGAGAGAGAAAAGAGAGAGGTAGAGAGGTAGGCATCTATTGGTTCTGCCTGCAGTGTAAACTGTGTCAGGGTCACTACCCACAGACTAGCAGTAAAAGCCCAGGAGTGGCCATATTGCTGATATGATAGCATTGCACCGCCGGTGACACATTAAAGCACTGCAAGCATCCAGAAATGGAACTATAAACCTCTGTCTGAACTCTCTCACACAACACAACACACACACACACACACACACACACACACACACATACATACACACACATTTACACGCATGAAACTCAAATGCACATTCTCAAGCAGGGGCATCTACTGGGGCACAAATATGCTCTGTATGCTTTGAGCGCAAAGTGAGAACCTTTTATGTGTCAGTCTGCATTGCTGTGACATTTTGGATGGAAAGAGATTCCATTTTAATCCCATTATTACCTAAATAATACCAATGATAATTTGCTGCCTGCAGACGCCAGTGTAAAACTGCAGACCTTCTTGGCTGAGGCACAGCACTATAGTATTGACGCATGTGCTCCAGCACAGGGGGTCTAGGGATGCCCATAGAGTCCACAGAACACATATACTATCTGATATTCTGAACAGGTATTTTTCACTCACATTGTTGGAGTCAAGCCTGGTGTCTGCAGTGCTTTGCCAGGGGGTCTGTGAAAAACTTTGCTACAAAATAGTATGTAGCATCCAACTGAACTAACGGATGTACGCCTGTATGGTTAAATTCGTGTTGTGATTATGAGGGGACATTTTTCTGCCCAATGAAGTCTGAGAACCCTTGGCCTAGTATGTGTATGTCAGGCCACAGGGACCAGGCCTTTGTAATGGCGGTGTGAGCAGCATTGTGAGCAGAGTGAATGATTTGCCATCAGCGTCTCTTACCATGAAGTGACCTGTGAAGCACACCATAAGGATGAGGGACAGGAGCAGGAAGGCCATGCCAAAGGACACCCCAAGAGGAGCCGTCCTGACACGGACATGGAGAACAAGAGGAATAGAGAGAGAGAGAGAGAGAGAAAGAGATTGAGGGTTAACACTACTATCCAAACCTTATGTAAATCTCTCATCTGCACACCACTAGAACCCACAGGATATCAAAATACACCATTAGATTACTGTAAACCTCTCCCCCCATTCAAACTGCAAATACCACTTGGTCAGCATGGTCATGCTAAGGTCAGTGCTTATCAGTGAGGGAGATTACAGAACCAAACACACTTACTTGGGCAAGACCAAGATCTGGACTATGAAGATGCAGAAGAATATGAGGCAGGCACATGTCACATAGTATTTGAAAGCTGGCAGAGTGGTTGCTCTGTACTGTGAGGCACAAACACAAAACACATGAATAAGGTCAGAGGGCCAAAGAGTGCACACTCACATGTAACATGTAAGGCCAGCGTATCCACCGGAGATATGCTGCAACTATCTATTCAAGTCAAGTCCAGTCAAGTCAAGTGGGGTTTATTATACACTGTATATAGTGAGACGAAACGGTTCACCATGGATTCAAGTGGTGCCACATTTAAGATTTCTACAAAGACATGTAAGACAGGCTACATTTAGTGCACTTAAGCTACATTTATTGCACTTATGTTACATTTAGTGCATATACATTATAAATATACATAAAGTGCATCATTCAAATTCAGAACTTACATCAAAAATTCAATCATACCGCCAACATCTTACAGCTTACAAGATACATTTCATATGATTGTTGATTTTTTGCATTATTCTCTCTCAAAATTACATTACATGGGAAACCATCATACAGACACCATATGGAGGAGCTGAACATACAGAACCACTTATTTGTTGACATGTAGGACTGACACTGATATTTCCACAGGATTTTACGGTGGTCAGCATGACTTACCTCCTTCTCCAATGTCTTGTTGTGAAAAAATAAAGATATTCGCTGAATGTCCTCAGATTTGAGCCACTGTCTGAAAAATAGAAAATTTTTATTGAAATCTACAATGAGAGGGATAGTGACAGTAGATTAATGGGATGGCCGCATGACAAAATATTGTTTGTGGCCGTGGTAAAAGGAATAAACCTTACTTCTGTGAATTGATTCCATCAAATGTGCGAATCATTCGCTCATTAAATTCCTCTTCAAAACGTCTCTTCTGTGACTTTGTTCTGAAAGATTAAAAAAGGAAAGAAAGACAATGAGTAAACACCTCATATCTCTCTGCAGATTCTCTGGGTATATCTAATTACATTTTGCCTGCCAGCCTGTATTTGTTCCAAACTCATTAACAACTCAGTAACCATATAGTCACTAGACCTATTAATAGAGAAACTCCATAGCAACTTGATTTAAAGAATGATCTCTCCAAAATGATCTCTCCAAAGCACAAGCATAAGTTCATTTAAGGTATGCTGAGTGGCATGTTTATGCCTGAACATGCTGGGCAAGAACATGTGCCCAGGCAAAAGCTGTTTATAGATAAATGTTTGCTTTGTGCAAAACCTTCTTCAGATTATACTCTAAAACAAAGGTTTTTTTTGTTGTTTTGTTTTTGTTGTTGGTGTGAAAAAGAAGAGGAAGTAGAATATGTTTTTTTGACACACAGACAAACAAGGAAAACTTATAAGCACACTGGTACCTCTCTGTTCGCCTGCGAAAATGGTACTGTCCCATTGGCACGTCCTGAATGAAGGGAAGATAAAAGTTCTCATGAAGAATAATAAGACAAGACAGACCACATCAGACAGAATTGTAAACACACACTAGCTGCTTGTGGACTGTTTACCAAATCAAAATGTCTTTTTGCTCGCTCGTTTGATGATGAAATGAAAGGACAGATCTTCTTCAGAAGCACCATGGGAAGGCATGGCAAACAGGTTCCTTTTAGAAAGCAGATCCAGGAGGACAGATGGCATTGGAGAGGGCCAGACCTGGCCCAGAGCTGGACCAGATGTTGGATAGACTACATGCCAGAATTGACTGGACTAGATGTTTTTAATTGTTTGAGAGTATTGGGCTGGTGGTGAAATGATGGGTAATTATCACACACCTAGTGCTTCAAGCTAAAATTGTGACTGTACAGCATAGCTAGTGAATATTTACTGGCATAGAAGTATATACAGTGTGTCTTAAAATAGTTAAGTTAAATAGTTATATTGGCTACATTCTCATGTGATAAACAGCAGCACAAGACCAGGAAAGGTAACCATGACAACACTCACAGCAGTGTTGATCTTGCCATTCTCATTGGTCATGCTATCTCGGTGATGAAGATTGGCAAAGGGCTTGGCGGCACCCCAGGACTCCAGGTAGCGGGTCATCCGAACCGACGCCCGCATCTTTGCCCCTTCCAGAGTGTGCCGGGACCTGTAATGGTGCAGTGGACTCCTCCTCTCACCCTGGAAGTAACAGGGAGCCAGAAGACAAATATGTCCCACATTGGTACATTTCATTCATGTGCTAATTGTTTGAAACATTAAAAATTCTAGAGACAGCATGTTGTTTTCTAGCTCTAATTCTATTTAATGAAGGAATGACAGAATACCGCTGTTATTCATCTTATTTATCTGCAGCAGACACCTAAGACATCATATTTATTTTTAGGACACTTCCTTACTTACATTATTCACCCTGGTTTAGCATGAAATTATGTTAATCCTGTTTCAAATGCTTAATCATTGAACTACAGATAAATTTAACTCGCATCTCAAATCACCATGGTCCTGTGAATCTTTAACCGCACTGTCATGTCTTAAGCACCAGTCATTAACAATTAGAACACAGCATGTTGGCATGCTGTTATAAACTGATTATTAATGGTTTATAACTTACTTTATAATCATATTGAGAAAATGCTCTGTATAAAACCTTAGCATGATTTCTCAGAGGAGAGGGTTGTTTACCTTTGGGTTGATGACAAGATAGGTTACGATGCCATGCTCTTTCAGGTAAGGATCTCTTTCCTGTCCGTCTCCTGGCTCCACTTTGTAAGCTCCATTCAAGTGTTCCAGTGTGACAGAGGTGATATGGACCCGTCTGCACAGACATGATAGCAACATCACATCATCATCATAGATATGTCAGGATCACATCATTATCATAATGTCACATCATCATAGATAAATCGGTACCTTCATGTCACTGTCAGAGATAAGGCAGCGTCAAAGGCTCTGACACGCTGACATTATCATTGATAAGTCTATACCATCAAATCACCACTGATACCTCTTTACTGTCATATCATCGCCACAGATAAGTCGGTCGCGTGACACGTCAGGATGGTAAAAATTGACTGTTCACAAAACATATGTACTGCTCATCTGGTGAAGCCTGTTTTTATTGTTTAAAGGCAAAGTGCAGTGTTGCAGGCAAATACTTTGCAAATGTTCCACATCCATTCCAGGTTCTGTCTAGCCTTAATTGCCATGTGATAGATAGGCTGCGAAGTAAGCAACTAGATAGCAAAAATAAATTTGCAAATTCAGAAATATCTTTCTACCCAGGTACACCTCCAGCTTCCATGTGATTGGCCAATGTCACATCATGTGACCAGACATCGTACTGCCACTTCTGCAGGCCGATGACTCCACAGAGGACGTTTCCTGAGTGGACGCCCACACGCATGTTAATATCCACCCCTGTGGCATCCCGCACCTTCCTGTCACACACACAAACATCCACAGTTCAGCATAACTGTAAGACATACTTTAGAACGCTTTACATAGAGATAATTACTACATGGCAGTGCTTGACTTGTACATTTTTTTTTAATTTTATAATTTTTGTTTGTTTGTTTGTTTAGGTATTTAGCAAAAGTGTACGAACATGGATAGTGTACATCAGTACACATTCTACTGAAACACATTACATCTTGTCATAATATCGCCTCATGGCACCTCCTGGACCAATGCAATAGGCTTGTAGCTTCCCTCACACAAACACACAGCGGCAGGAAAACAGCAGTAGAGTGGCTGTTTGCAAGGCACTAATCCACCTTCCCACTGATCCAAGCTCAGTTTTAGGTTTGGGCTTGGTGTTTCTCCACTGTTCCTGGGCCTGGATCCCAACCACAGGCGAAATGCCATAAAGCAGATTATTGACACATAGCAACTCTTTCTGGAACTTTGCAGGACAACTTGGCTGTCAAACTCAAGCAGACAGTGGTTTATAACAGATGCCTGACTGAGCAAAAATAACTATTAATTATATAGGATACACACTTCAGAGTTTCTCAGCTATGTGACTCAATGAATCAATACTCTTTGAGCCAGCAGTGGCAAGCAATCTCCTATTCTTGAGCAATGGTCCAGTCCCAGAGGCATGCGGGTCTAATGAGACAGGCTGATGGAACATACCATTACCACTCTGAATCTGTGTCCAGTATCGCCTGTAATTAGAACTGACAGAGACTACTCTGCCTCTCATAAGCACAGATGATAACAAGCTTCTGAGCAACTATGCTAAATCTGGGTTGTCAAATCTAGTTCCCCTTTTATCCATAGCTTTGTGCACATCCATGCAGTAGGCCTATTTGTATATTGCTGAAGTACTTACTTTTCCTGGGCTTATCTGAAAAGGTGCTATCTGCACTCCCTTGAATTTTGGTATTCATACTCTGTGCAATGGCAATAAAGTTAAATGCATTTTAATCTGGTATTTCTGAATTGTTGGTCTTCCTAACTGCTGCTAGCCTTCAGTAGTCTGAGACATCGAAGATGAAGCCAACTAAACACCCAGTGTGCATTCATGTCTGATCCTGGGTATACTGACTGCAGCATGTGTGTCTCACACACACACACTCACACACTCTCTCACACACACACACACACACACACACACACACACACACACACACACACACACACACACACACACACACACACTGTGCTGCTTTGCTATTCCAGAGCAGCAGCTTGGCTGCATTGATAGCTGTGGAGTGGATGCTGATTCAGAGTTGTATTGGTATTCCAGACCAGACAGACAGGCCCTAAGTGCTGCAAAGGGGCATCTATCCCAGTCATCCCCCGTGGCTGGCACAGGCTGGCACAGGGCCTAACTCCCCACGACAGCAGTGATAAGTGCTGCTGAATAATGCGTGGGGTGCCCACAGTCACGGCTCTCCGCCGACACACTGACCTGAACTGATCTCCTCTGACATGCTGCAGCTGCCTGAAAATGAGATTTTTTAACAACAACAGAAACTTTTTTGGAAACTTCAAACTAGTATATTAAACATTTTTGGAGGTTGTGATACAAAGTGAGACACTGAGTTGGACTGATCCATGGGTGGTCCTTCAACTGCAAAACCCAGTTTGCAGTCCTCACAAAGCTCAGGCATTCTGTGTATTACGGAATAATGCCTCCCACAATCAGTGTGCGTGGTATTTAATGGCTAATCCCATACACAGTCAATAGTATGATACAAATGCACTGTTAGCTGTGACCTTAGACAATCTCTTCTTTCTATCTTTCTATCTTTTCTGCTATCAGACCTGCCAGCCTAGGGGTTAAGCATTCCTTTTAACAGGGAAATGTTTTCAATTTCAGCATGCCACAATGACACTGTACACCAGACCCTCTAGGCATACTATTAATTATGAGTCTCTCAGCATCACTATGTGGGTACATTGGCCAGGAAGCTTACTTGCTAGTTAGTTAGTTAGTTGGTTAGTTAGTTAGTTGGTTGGTTAGTTGAGCAAAAGTCTTATTCTGCTGGCATCACCTTACTTGAGCCATTTATTGTGGGTTTCCTGAAATGTTAAAAGCTGAGGGAAAGGTGACAATTTCTGGATTTAGATTTAGTTATCAGCATAAATAATGTATATGCTACTTACTTGATGGCCTCACACATGTCAAGTCCCATTTTAACACAGCTCTTGGCATGGTCAGGCAGAGACTCTGGCAACCCTGACACACAGTAGTAACAGTCCCCCAGGATCTTAATTCTCATGCAGTCATTCTCCTGAAAGGCACACATATTACACACCAGGTTATGCCAGTTGACTGAAGTTTCACATCTCAAACAATCACAACGCACTGTACAATGGGCATGATATGACAGCAAAATGTAACCAGAGATCAAAATACATGTGTATAAAATCAGTTGTAAACACAAAAACTGTTCTATTGTAAATTCATGCAGACTTGTCTGTTACATTTCAGTTCCAAACAGACTGCAGTGTAGAACACAGATAAAAAACTCAAACCCATCTGATTGATGGAGGTGTATATTGAAGTTTGAAGCGTGTTGATATTGTAGCTAGTAGACATGGTTCTGGAAAGGAAATGCCTGAGGAGCACTGTCAAAGCACACTGCAAACTTAGCTGAAGAGAAAAAATACCAATGTATTCATCCACTGAATAGCTCTGCCATTTTATATTTGCACATGAGTGTTTAAAAGGTTTCATCAGAGAGCACCATACAAAGAGAGAGGAAATGAGACTGGTTTCCACATTCATAGCTTGGGTTCAGGAAATCTTTGAGGACTCAGCCCAAAAGAACAGCTTCTGTGATAGCTTCCCATTAAATTAAGGTAGGCTGTAAAACCTTCATTGAGCTTTTGCACATAACAAACACTCTATGAGGCCTGCCTGCCCTGAAACCAGTTAAAGATAAAAAGCACTACATCTGACGTATTTATTTCCTGTGCTCATTTGTGCCACAGTCTTTACCCCGAGGCTCTTCATGTTCTTGATCCAAGCCGAAAAAAAAGACATAATTTCAAGATTTCATTCTGATAAATGTTCCAGGTTCAGTTGAGATATTCAATTTAATGGAAGAGATAAATGCAAGTTTTAGATTTTGTTCCATTTCTTTTATTCTATAATTGTTGAGCTGAATCTTTACGTACCTTAGCGATCTGATCAAATTTGCCAAATAGTTCATTCAGCATGTGAACCAGCTCCCCTGGAGAACAATCACTGGCCAGCCGCGTGAAGCCAACGATATCGGCGTAGAGGATGCTGTAAGTTCAGACACACACACACACACACACACGCACACACACACAAAAAATCAATGGACACTATCATAATAGAATTACATTCCAAAATCCCTGGATACAGTCAATTGTGCTGCCCTCAGATATCTTCACCTTCTGATGCTCTGATGCTCACCATTGATTCCTGGGTCATTCATCCCGGGCACAGAGAGGTGAAATCAACATTGTTTGATGTACAAACCCATTGCTGGAAAGCTACAATCTCATATCTCAATGACTGGATTGTAATTCTGGACCATGTCAAAGGCATTCAAATGACCATCTCTGAACTTGGAAAGTATGCCTTTTGTTTTAATGGCCCAACTTTCTGGAAAAATCTTCAGTTCACTTTGTAAAGCAACAAGATTTTATGGTTCTTTTACATTAAAATACTAGCATCAAAATATACTGACTTCCAATATAGATAGAATAGAGAATACCCTCTCTGACATTGCTGGTGTTTCCAAAACACATAGTGCTGCACTATGTAACTGCACTGTTGTCATGGGAGTATATGTTATTTAATACAAACTGAGCTGAAGAGAGAAAAAACAGGGATAAAAGGCTGTGTATGGTAAGAGCAATATATTTCATATATAGTCAGTCTAATTATATCGTATAAGAAAGCATCTTTGTCTCTCTCTCACCCTCTCTCATTCTGTCTTTCTCTACTTTTTCACTCTGTCTGCATACCTGTCTGCCAGACTGTGTGCACTTTCACGTCCTTCATTAAAGATTCAAGCGCTCTCTCTTCCCTGAGCTCTTTCAAGGATTTCACTCGCCTGCAGCACCTATGTCAATCATACGGGCAAAATGAGGCTGGAATCTTGAGACAAAGAAGTACCTGAAATGCCAACCTCAAGGAAAACTCTCTCTCTCTTTCTCTCTCTCTCACACTCGTTCTCTCCTTCTCTCTCTCTCTCTCTCACACACACACACACACACAGATATTAATATTCACTCACAGGTGTGTACCTCACTCTGAAACACTCCCATGATGTTTATCATTTCATAATTCATCTGTTCTCCATATTGACATTATTCCTTGGATGGTTTTATAAAGAACCCATGTGATACAGAAGAGCACAGGAGTAAGAGAAACCTATTTCTAACAACAGCCAGACACAGGTGTTATATAAGAAATGAAATCAATACAGCACAGTGAGAGAACATGGTAATGGCTGCACACACTCCTGAGCATCGACTAAGAAAATCAGACGTCCCTAATATTTTTAAAATCCTAAATCCTGGCCTGAGAGCATATTTTGAAAGGTCGTTAAGTCTGTTGACAGCCTTTGTATTTCTCCACAGATTTTGCCCTTACTCACACCCATCTAATCCATAAGGAGGAGAGGATGAGGTTAGGCAGCATCTCAGTTGGCCACCAACAACAGATTCACAATCACCATATAATTTTGGCCATGTGCGCAGAGATGTGTAACGTACAGATATGCAATGCTGAACATGAACTTTAACCATAAACATTAACAACAACTTAGGAAGATACTGGGTCTGCCAACAAACAATAAACCTCCGATATCCAAGAGATAGCATATCAAAAAACACATCACTCATTCACTAATGGTATAAAAGGCTAAAAAAAGAGTTTGGTTCCAAAGGTCATGTTTTTTAATTGTGTATTTCAATAATTATTGACCAAACCTCAATTATGTTGATTTTATTATGTAAAAATAAATCAAGTAAAAGCAAACCAGATTAATTTTCATATATCTGAAAAACAAAACGTACAAAAATTATTTCTAAAAATTCATTGGATATAGTGTTTTGGGCATCCAAGAAGAACCTGACATGGAGTTTGGTGGTTTGGTTATATGACTCTAAAAGGCTGCTCACTTCTTCCTATTTAGACTAGCTTAGTGAACACAGTGAACCAGTGAATCAACTACGCTGATCCAGTCTCAACCCAAATCCCAAATAAATGTCCTTGTGTATTTATCTCCTTGAGGGAATCTAAAATGAAAGCATACATTTCAAATGCTCCACAACCAAGCACTGAGAGTTCAGTGCAGATGGGAGTAGTGAGGACCCCCCCGTAGACACCCCAGTAGGGAGCTGCTGATAGGACACTCTCTCTCACCTGACATTGATGTGTCTCTGCACGTAGAGGTTGTGGAAGTTGTTGGTGTTCTCCACCTGGCCAAAGTTTGGGCCCTGGAGCCTCTGGATTATCTCAGCCTTCATCACCCGGGCGATGTGAGCAGGTAGCAGGGACAAGAGCAGACGCTCCTGAGGGGGGAGAAAACACTGATTAATTTACACACACAAAACCCCTATTTATCATCTGCTGATTTAAAGTTCAAGTTTAGCAGATGCTTCTATCTGATGCTATGTGCTTCCAACAATTTGCAGTTGTTGACATCACCACTTCAACATGCCTACAAAATATTTGCAGCAATATGGTAAAGTCCATTGATCTTCTAGTTATTTGTATTTCATAATAATGTTCTACCATATTTTGGTTAGCTGTCCTTAGTGGTGAGGTAGTATTTATTGTTACTTTAAAGGAGAAATTCAGTGTGAATCAGTCGATAGCCCTATTGTTCGAGGTCACTGAGTGCTGTCTGTAGGAAAAAGAACTTGACAATTTCATACAACATAGACCAAATACTGAACTAGCAGCCAAGACAATAAACTTTCTTTCAGATTCATTTTCCTATGCCCCATTTAGTTAATGTATGAGTTAATGTATGGTACCAGTCTGCTATTTGGTCTATTTTGTATTCAGCACTCAGCACTGGATTTTAAGGTTTCCTGTTGTACCGTAATATTATTGTTTTTCCTCATTTTGTATCAAACCAATGAAAGGAACTGTACTGTATGTACCTGCCATCCCTATTTTGGTTATGTCTGCTCCAGGAGCTGAGGACGGGAGTGGGGAGTAGCAGTAGCAGTAGCTGTTCATTAAACTCCATGAAGTGCCACACAATAGTGAACAGTGATGAAAGATGGCACCCTGTGTTCTCTCCAGCTGTTTTCTGCACACTCCAAATCAGTTTTTTCTCGGTTCCATCAGGAAACCAATCAGGTACTGATCCAAGAACACATTTTGATTGAAATGCTCAGAGGAGTTTTTGTGTGTGAACAGAGCCCATTCTCTTTTGCCAGAAAAGTCAGAGTCAGTGTTTGTATTCTCTGGGAGTGGCATCTGCATCCACAGTCTTGGCACTGAACAAGCTTGACTCTTCCTCTAGTTCAGTGACACACAAACTAAAGCTGCGATCAGATGAAGCCACATCCCAGCTCATCACAGAAAATGGAATTATGCTATTCACTTTCCTCCCATGTCATCCAAACCCATCATTTCCTATATGAAAGTAATCTCTATTATGGCATATTGTTGACAACATTAATCTATCCCAACAATACCCTATTCACTCCCCTGTTAAAAGGTGGGGGATATTTGCATAATTACAATACATCGGTAGGATGACAGCCCATTGGCCAAATGAGATTTCACATCTTTTATTTGTCTGTGTGATGACAATCATTCTGTCCCATTTACTCAAAGGACGCAGAGGGATCAGGCCTTGCTGAGGGACCCCCTGCTGTTCAAGAGGAGGGAGAGTAATGACCTGTCAGTCACTGATGGCTCCCCACATGGTCGTCACAGCTGGCTTAGGTCTGGGCCACATCTAGCCCTTTTCTGACTCCTGTAATGAATTTGCCATTGTGCCCAATGATCCTGCCTGTGCCAATCTGGCCGCAGGGGTTCTTGTTTTGGATCAAAATCAGCGCGTGAGAGGCTCTCATGCATCGTGACACATTAGCCGCTGCCGCAGGAGGAAGAGGAAATCTGATTTGCGTTCCGGGAAGGAGGAGAAACAGCACTACTTGGTGCTCTCAAAGAGCCCATTCTCAAGATTTTAAGAACTGATTTAATTAAGTTAGAGGAATGAGCCAGAGTGCACTCAGACCCTGGAGATGACGCCTGTGGCAGAGTGAGTGACAGATTTAGGCGCCCTCTCGGTCAGGCCACATGCATTTCTGCTCATTAAAAATTATGAGACCTGCTGCAAACTGTTTGAGTAGTCAATTATTTCATTATCTCCAGCTAAGGGGCCATGTCGAGCCCAGCACACCTGTGACCACCGGATACTGTTGGTGTTTTTAAAAGGACACAGGTCAAAAGGCCATCACCCTTGTTATAGATGCCTTTAGCAACCGCCATAAATGATGGAGCTGCATTGATTATATTTGAACGCAACTCCTGCCAGCCTTCAGGGAGACTGGAAACACCCACAGACTACTTCTGGTTCAGCATCCAAGACATATGTCCAGTTTCAATGTCCACCCTTATAGACTTACATGCACATTCACACTAAGTTTATGAGGGTTTAGGGGTGTATTCCACTGTCAAAATCTGAAGTGTGTAAGGGTTCATTTGTACCCAATCTGAGCCCTCTCAAAACGTAGGCATGCAGAGTTTGCTAAAGGGAATTACCAACGGTTTGTAGTGTTGTGATGTGAAACACTAAAGAGGCATGGAAACATCAACAAAAGCATCAATTGTCATTGCCACAAAATGGCAACATGTTTGTAACAAGACTTTAGTGTTAATTAAAGAATGTCATAGGCGATGTCCTAATCATGTAAGGTGAACACTCACAGCCTCACAAACTCAGAATTCTAAGCAAATTCCTGTGAAAAGCCTATGCCATGGGCCTACCAGTTACACTCTCCTCCACTCTCTCTTTACACCAGTTTGTGGCAATGCCTGATAATAGATTTGCTCATTCATGATGATACCAGTTCTCATTTATGTCATTCTGAATGCACAAATAAGTAGAGTAGACATCAACTGAAACTGAAACCCTGTCAGTTTGGTTTAGTCGGCATGCAATGTAAATGCATAGGCTATGCCTACACACAGTGGCTCCATAGCTGACCATAGCCTACCCCACTGCCCCATAGCTACTTAACCTAATTAAACCACAAGGAAGAGTGCCCACGGCGTGGCACAAAAGCCTGGTGTAGCTGCTTCTAACCGTTTTAACACCACTGTTCTCAGGATATAGCCTGCATTGTTAAATTGTCAAGGCTAATCAATAATTATTTAGATTACATTTCGACTGTATTCTCATATTTTGACTATTATCTCATAACATTACGCTATGACTATTATCTCATAACCTTATCTATTCATGTCCAAGTGTGTTCATGTCCTCATGGCCCCCGGCAGGTGTTCACAGAGAGCATTCATGCTAAATGAAGCCATGGAAGTTCTACCGGGAAGACTCAGTAATTTATTCCTTAACTCAAGCACCCAATCACCTCTATCCAATGTCTTTCATTCTCTCAATTCCTTCTGACCAATAGGAAGTCAGGTAGGCAGGTACTTTAAATCAGTGAGGCTAACAACTCTCTGTGCTAACTAGAGTATGTCGACTTTGACGTCTCCTCCTCCTACCTGCCACCACCATTCTGTTACTTCTCATCTTAACATCTGGAACCAGGATGCTCTGTGTTCCACATGTCTTCCAGGCACTACCACCAACTGGTTCCAGCCACAATGCCCAAGAAGTACAGACCTTTCCTATTCCAACCACCACTCTATTGGTCTCTGGCTCATTACTCTGGTCACCCCCATCTGTAACACATCCTCTTTTAGTCAACGCCAGCAGTTGGTTCCTGCCTTGATATTGAGGTTAGGATCCGCCCCTACCTTCTTTCATCCGCAGGATATGAGACTGCTACACCTATCTATATCAGGAGCCTACACCATGGACTGTTTTCATTATGGTACAATGACAGGGGCTTGCACCAAAGACTGTGACTATAACTAAACTGTTCCAATTGCATTGTCACATTTGTGCTACACATGGATTAAATCTGTTGTCAGTCCTATCTTGCTTGTTGAGTCTCTACGGTAGAACTGTGGTGAAGCCTTCCCCACCTGCTGTCGCTTCTCAAACTCCAGCTTGATGGGGGACTTGATGCAGTTGCATGTGTCCTGGTAGGTCTGCTTGAGGGCCAGCTCCATCAGGTGCTTGTGGTAGGCCCCCGCCAGGTTACCGCAGATGAAGATGATGATGTTGGCCAGGATCTGGAGGACAAAAAAAAAAAAAACAGACAAACACACACTTCAGTGACTTGCATTCAGTGACACACATTGATACACACTCTGTCTCTCTAAGGCACACACAGACACAAACACACACACACACCCATTGCTATTCTGAGAGGGTAGCACTGAGGGCCAATGAAACTCAGTCAGCCGTAAGTCTTCTCCATAAATTCACCAAAGTTATTTTACCCAAAGCAATCCATGGACAGGTTAATGACATTTTATACCATAATTCTTCTGAAAAGCATCTTAGAAATATTTTGTGTTTTATGTATGTATATACTTCAGTTTGACTATCTCCATAAAACCTTTCATCAGCAAAGCTGCAACAGAGTTGATGTACACAAACAAAGTTAAGGTTTTCAGACCAAGAAACACAAAATGTCATGAGACATTACAAACCAAGGATGTGATGAGAAATATTTAGTAAAACACGTCTTCACAGGCCCATTGAAGTTTGCATTAACAGCTACATTGAGAAACAGACTTTTCCAGAGGGCTGAGGGTAGAAGAACTTCACAGACAAGACCAGCAACAATCTTGATTACAGGTAAGACACATTAACATGACACATAAGCTGGCTTTTGGCTGTTAAAATAAAAAAATGCTGTCCGCGACACAACAATAAATTAACCATTTTGGATCGGTAGTCACTTTTTAAGCTGTTTCGTGTTAGGACTTAAGCTGTTGCCATTGGGTCGCACATAGGCTAGCCCACAGACTACCCAAGCGCAGGAATGTTTAATCATAACGTGAAGCGCGATCTTTACTCTCACCGTGTCTTAAACCCAAGTGGAAAATATACCGCGATTCTCTGCATCGGTTTGTGATTACGCGACGCGAATGCATTGTTTTGTTTGTGAAAAAGTTACTTGACACATGTTGAATGGATGGGCATTCTATATGACCATGAGGCGTGCGTACAAATCAGCCAAATCGACCGTTTGGTGAGCTTGCTATTTCACTACGACGAGATGCAACATGGATTACACCTTTCCGTAAGAAATGGATACCAGGGACGACTGGGGGTTGAAGGAGGAATATCTTCAGTTGAGTCAGGGCGAGAGGGAGAGACACTGCTTCACTCAATCTCGAAAGTTTGTTCAGTGGGCACACGTAGCAAGGACATTTCCGAGACTATAATTATAAAAAATAGACTAAGCCCACTCTTGTTGTGATGTTAAATAACGCATGAAAGCATTGTTTTCTTGCATTCAAATATTTTTTTTTTGTCTGAAACTACGTCAAAAACATTTATCTGGCAGATTCCAATGCGCGCATGGTCTTCTAGTCGATATGAGAACATGGTTTCTGGTAGCATACTCCCTTTTCGTCTAAAATTGCGCAAACCCCGCTATTTACAACTTTGAAAATGTCCTCAGGGGAGAAACCCCCGAAGCCCCGGTAGGTTCTTCGTTCTTGCATCCCTACTCTAACACTGGTTCCGGCGCCGATGACATGACTGGGCAGTATGGACCTGTCCTCATAAATAGATCTACACATAACCATGAGAGCTGTGGGTGCCATTTGAGAAAACAAGCTATCATTTAAACAATCACTAAGGTTAGGGTTGACACAGTAGCCCAAAGTCTTTGAGTGACATAGAATTAAAGTAGCTGAGACGAATGAACAAGTGGCCCAGAGGAAGAACAACTGTCCTGTTCGCATCATTGCCCATCTCTCACGTCACTTGATTCTCTCAGTGTTGACCTAAAAAAGGCTTTTTGTTACTCCGCTCTCAGAATCCAATCGTCCTCCTTTTCCTACATCCACTCTTTCAAGCCCTCAAGCTGAAGAAGCCTGCTTCAAAGCACCACTGCACACTTTTCTGATTGATCGGCCTGTTCTGCCGAGGGCCCTTGGGAGGCGCATGTTGACGTCACCAGGGAACTGTTATCTTTCTGGTGTGATGAGGACATGAAATGTCTGACCACAGTCTGAGGGCAGAAGCGAGAGGCTATTTTTGGGAGAGACATAAAATGGTGATTGACAACGGGACCTGTCAGATATACTGTCTGCAAAAGAAAGGCTGATTTAAAATACAGCTCTGTTGGTAGGTGAACACACAAAAAGGCAGGCAGGCAGGCAACAGAAATTGAGCAGTTGCAAATTTAGAGTGAAGACAACCATAAATGGCCTATCAGTGCCACACATGTACATCATTTTATTGTGGTGTACCAAAAAGAGTGCCATCTGAGAAAGGTATTACTGATATATTACTGTTCAGAAATCAGTAATGTAAAATGCCTAATACACTGAAGATGAAAGCCAAGCAAGCAAATGTAGCATATCGTAAATGAGCTTTTTATGCATCTAAATGATCTGTGCAGCCTTACAGTACTAGTAATGACGTCAGCCCCATTAATGCAGAGCTTCTGTGATCACACTACTGCAGTTATGCTCAGGCGCTGAATTCAGTGGAAAAGTGAGTCTTAACCAACAGTAGATGCAATAATTCGGGGACATCTACACATATCACACAAAAGATGCAACCTCACAAAATGGCATACACTCTCTAGCTATGTCCTGTGGCAATGAGGGCAATCATAGTAAGACTATCCTAAAAGCAGGGACTTCATAGCTGTAGTCAAGGCTTTATAGAGTAAGAATATACACTGTCAACTGAAGCAGCAGAAGTAGGGCATTCATTTTAGGCCGGCCCCTGAAGGACTCGGTCTGCTTAATAAATATTCTAACCATGGATGAATTCAAATTGGATTGCAAAACTGGTCTCAGTGACAGGAATTACTAGCTACTGATGTGGAAATTATCAATCTGATGGATTCATTTTGGATCCTAATTTTTGCCTCTCTACCGATGGGACAATGAAGTGGAATGGGATGTGGGGATACAGAGAGATGGAGAAATCATCGTGGGTTGAACTTAAACCTGGGTTAGTCCACTACAACCAGGTGTTCTTGCTCCTTTTTAATTTTGATAAAAACCATGACGTTTCGAGTCAATAGACCCTTCCTTGGACATCCCTATGGGATCTGAACATGATACAGATGCTGCAGCCACTTACATCACATCTTCCAAAGAATCATGTTTTTAAATGTCTTATAAGTGAAACCATAGTCTTATGATAAAATTGACATTTTATCATCGTTCTTGTGATTCAGTGTAATGCAGCAAAATGAAGCCTAAGCTACACTGATCCCTACAGGTTGCATGTGCATGTATGTGTGTACCTGTGTGTGTGTGTGTCTGTGTGTGTGTGTCTGCGTGTACACCAAATATAGTATACGCTCAGGTTCAGGAGTATTGTTGTTTATTGTTGCTGTTGTTGTTGTCGTCCCACGCTGGAGCCAGAGGCAGGTCTCCCTGCATCAACAGCTGTAGATGTGGCCCTATGCAGCTCTAATGAGGCTCTAGAGGCCAGATGAACTTATATTTTGACATCAGTCTGCCCTCATAGCTATATGTTGGATACTAACAGGCTACCTTGCTGGTTTCTAAGGAAATTTTGGTCATTCTTATACCGACTAAAAAAGTATGTAAAACCCTCTAACCATATTCTGGAAGCATTATGGGAGAATATGATTACTGTCATTGAAAACTTAACATAAATATTTATAAAGGAAAATAATCTATCAATATGTGAAAAAGAGTCATCCCTTCAGGTCTGCTTTCAAACACAGATGTTGTATGTCTTATCAGCATGCTACAAGAATAAAAGTCTAAAAGAATAAATATGAAATGTTTGGGAAATAGGACAGTTACTTTCAAATTCAACAAACCCCAAACCACAAGACAGACTGAACCGTTCACAACCGTGAGTTCTCAATCATTTATGTTGCTTTATGCTCTTCAGAAGTTCTTATCAGCTGGTTCTAGACAGAGCTCCCTGAGAACAAGAACGGCACAGAGCCCCTGTGTTTCTTTCGCCTGATGTCTTTATCATATGAAAGCCTCTGAGAAGAAATAACTCACTTCTGTCAACTGGAGAAATTACATTTGTTTGTGTGTTTGTGCATGCTATGTGTCTGTGGACGTGTTGGCATACGTGTGTGGATGTGGATGTGCGAGTGTGTCGGGGCATACGTGTGTATATGTGTGTGTTATCTGAGCAATGTATTTGCCTGAATAATCTCTGTGCGTGTGGGGCCATAAAAGTGTTTGCAAAAAGCATTTAATAGAATCTCCAAGCAAACAATCTGCACACTGTTATAGTTTCTCATTTTAATGAAATGGTGAATTAAAATTAATAGCATTGTGATCAGCATGTGCAATCAGACAACAGTTTTTCCCATCTCTCTTCTAATGGCTGTTCAAACTGTGTCTTTATTGCAGTTAGCATCTAGTAGGACACAGCATAGTTTTTACGACTGAACAAAACCAGTAAACCATAAATACAACAGAAAATTAAAACGAAACAAACCCTGTGTCGCACACAACATGCTTTTCCACAGATTCACACATACAACCAGCAGGCTACATTCAATCCACAAGAGAGAAAAAAAACATACATGGACCAAGCGTTAGGTCAGAGCCGACCCTGTGCCATACATTGAAATGCCCAGGCTGCAGATGGAGATAGCAGTGGAGTGGGAGGATGGCTACCTGTTCCCCAGTGCCCGCTAATCTCTGCCAAGCACGAGCAGATGGGCGCTCCCTGTGACCCCGCTAGCGGAGCCCAGCGCAGCGCAACACAGCGCTCCACTCAGGCACAGCAAATCCTTTTTGGCTCCAGACAGAGCTCTGCCAGTGAGCTGTTCTGCTACGACGCTACGCTACGCACTGCACAGCACAGCACAGCACACAAACCCACAATCCCTCTCTCTCTCTCTATCTCTCTCATTCTCCTGTTCCTGTCTAATGCTCTCATAGCTGAAGCCTGTTCCCTCACTCCTTAGGTATATTGACTCTTTCATTTTAGGGGAGAGACCTCATCTCACACAAAACTTTCACAGTGGCAGTGCTTCTCCCCCACCCATAAGAATGTTATTTTCAGGAATCATTCTGCCCTGCCATGATGGCTAAACATGATGTAAGTGGGTGTTTATGTGTTTAAAATCAAATAGAAATGCAGGTGTGACAATCAGTCTAAAATCAGTCTAAAAGTCCAAGCACATATTAATTTCCACATTACTGTCTCAAGTTATAACTTTTGAAGATGCCCCTCTCAAAAACAGTGAAGAGATACAAAAAGAGTGCCATCTTTAGTTTGATTGAAAAAAGTGTATAATTTAAATGCTTGTTCTTGTGAGAACTAAAATGAGGCAAAAAATCTGAAAATAAATCCAAGTAATCACACTTTTCAATTTCACAGATAACTATAACAACCTCAGGTTTTACATCCCAGGAATTGGAAGGAAAGAAATATATATATTGCTAGGCTATACACCACTCCATGTCAGTATCACCATAGTAACTATAGTCTAGTTGATAGCTTGCTCTGGAAGTAATTTTTGACAATTCAGTAAGCATTTCTTGATATTTTTTTATAATTTCTTATCATATCACAAATACAGCACAGTTTCAGCTGTGTTTTTAGTTTTATGATAAGACAGATCATTTCAGTTTGTAGTGTAGCCAAAGATATCAGTCATTATTAACATCAGCTGAAGAAGTTTGACAATCAATAATTGGGATCTAGCACAGAGACAGAGAGTTGTGCTGGAGGCAGAGTACACACTCTATTTCACTACAGCAGCAAAACACTCTAATCTAAAGATATTCACACATACATTTACATGCAGTACACGTAAAAGTAGCCTACATATACACACACAAGCATCCACAAGAATGCACAGTGACACACACAGACACAGACACACAAACACACACACACACACACACACACACATATATATATCACTTCCTTCACAACGTCAAAGACTATCACTGATCTCCATTGATTTCCATTGAACTTTTCCCTCTGTGTAACTGGAGCCATATCCCCCAACGAGGATAATAAGGATCTCTTTGGAACAGAGACTCCAGCTGGGCCTCTCTCCTGATATAGCCTCAGCACACAGCAGCCTTAAAGCCCTCTCTGACCCTGAGTTGTGGATGCCCTTTAGCCCTCCACACACACATGCTGCCTGGACCTGCAAAGCTACAAGGTCTACTGAGCCTGAAATATTATGCTGCTTTGGTCAGAGACCAAAGAAAAAAGCATTCAAACTAGTCAATAACAGATTTCAAACCATAAAACAGATATGTCCCATTTAAAACAGCTATTTGGCAGTTCCAGTGTAAGGTTTGCATTGATTTCTTTTTTTTACAGCCCCCGAAAGGGATAATAATCAGATAAACTTTGCAAACAAGCTTAACAGCACTGATCACTAGCCCAGCTGCTTTAAGTGTGATTTACAGACTGTCTTGCCAATTATGGATATCGACTTACGTAAGACGACCACCTGCGGTTGTGGTGTTGGTGTTCGGTGGTGTGTGTGTGTGCATCTATGCTAGTGTTTGTGCTGGTACTCTGTTCCCATGAGAACTAAAGTGAGTCTCTGTCATGTCCACTCTGAGGTGTGGAGAATGGAGGATGTGCCAGCCCAATGCAGTGCATTCGGGGTGGGAAAAGAAGACACTTATTGGGTTTATTTGGTTTTTTGTTCAGTCATTGCTGCAACCATATTCTCATGGCATGCCAGCACCACTGCTACCACCACACCCGCGCACACACATACACTCTCCCAAAGAGAGAGAGAGAGAGAAGCATGCTTGTGTGTCGTACTGCTTTGGAGCTTATTCCAGCACAGTCTCCCCAAGGCGTTGAGCAGAGAAAAAGCACACCGTCCCCCAGACGCTATGCTGCTAAGATCAAAGCACAGAACTACAAACCCTATATACACACACACACACACAGACACCTACACACATAACGATGCACAAAACCCCCCACACCCCCCACACCCCACCAACACACACACACACACACACAGTCCAAATTTAAAACAAAAGAACCTTACTCATTTCCTCCAGCTACAAAATAGATGAGGGCAAACTGCACTGTGCCTGTGTGATGGCAGCTGCATAGAAAGGAGCATTATCTGCAGGAGTGAAGCTCTGGTGTGCCACTCTAGTATGCTGCTGTGGCCCACCACTGACCTGGAACTGGCCCAGGGCTGGCCCGGGAGTAAACAGATTTTGTACTGATACAGCGTAGACACTGCACAACTCAATGACAGGACAGAGTCATAGGTTGAATCCCAGTGTCCTCTAAGTGACCACTAAGCCCTTAATTAAAAAAGTCAAAGACTAGTATTTGCCACCTTTTTGTGTAAATTTAAATTTCCAACAGAGAGAGAGACCTCTTGGGGATTTGAGGGTGTTGGTCACTAGTGACCACTAAATGGTCACTAGATGGCTCATAGCTGCATATGTATGGAATTGTATTAGTAGCCAATAGCAGTTCAATAGCTGTGCAAACTGCAGGAGCGGCAAACTGAAACACACACCTTAACACAGCTTACACAGAGCAGATCAGCGGTCCATCTGTGATCCAAGGACACATTTTGACATCAAGTGTAGACAGGGCCTGAGAGAGAAGGGGGGGGGGGGGGCACCTGATGGATGATGGGGGCAGCTGTATTTGTGGCTGTTTGTCTGTTTGTCCACTGTCAGAAGCGGGTTTGAGATAGGTGACCTTTCAGGTTGCATTAGAAAGTAGCGTATTTCAGTGCAGGCCAAATCAGCTGTGTGCAAAGGGCGTGCTTGTTTTGTTTTGTTCCTATGAGAAGTGACCCGTAGAATTAAATGGAATCTGGAAACGATTCCTCTGCCAGGCTCTCCCACGTTAATCAGCTGTCCAATGCAAATGTAACGGCTGTAGACAGAAAGGTAATTAGGCACCGTGATGGAGAGTGAAGGGCCTCAACATGCTGCAGTGCTTTCAGCACAAGAATGCGCTAACAGGGGTATGGAACCGTTGGGTGCCATTATTAAGCACAGCATTTGTTTCTGCATCTTTTCATTAAAATCTCTCTCTCAATTGCACACACACACACACATGTCACATGCAGACACACTTTACCCACCAACAATATCCTCCACCACCTCTTTACCTCTATTTCTGCAGAGGGGTATTTAGATTGTGCCCATAGGGTCTTATCTTTTTATTCTCACATTCACACACCTCTACTCCTCTCATCTCTCAAGGCTCAGAGAGAGGCTTAGGTTCTCACACACACACACACACACACACTCTATCTTTCTCTCTCTCTCACACACACACACACACACACAGCATCGACAGGTCAGTGGTGGTCTGGCTGGAAGCGAGGTGATATGTTTGAGTTTAAAGGCTCCAGCGTATGGACAAATGCGTCTGGGCTCATTATGAATGTACACACATCAGTACGTGAGCAGACGGAAAACATCGTCTTTTCCCCTCTGAGTGACACTCAATACAATTGCCTGCTCGGGTTTCCACTAATGCATTTACACAACATCTCACAAAATACTCATTTACCCATAAGCTAATTGTGGCTTCTTTATCAACCTTCGATAAAGCCATTGTTATGACATTACTTAGCTTTCATATCGACTGGGCTTCTCTTCTGATGTAATCCAATCTGTTAAATACACCTGCAGACACTGAGGAGGGACATTCAATGTATTCATTCTTCTACAGTTACAGCCTAAATAGATTTAAAAGTCATTTACTTCAAATTTTGGCTCTTCAGTTTTTCTGAAGTACAGGTCAGTAACCAAAGATGAGAGTAGGCAATCATATCCATAATGTCAAGAAAATGCCAAGTATTTATAATGTCCACATTTTATTTGGGGATTTGCTGTATTCAGACAGATTACATGAAAAAATGACAAAATATTTCATTTATGCCATACTTGCTCATGTTCTGTCATATCCAACATGGAATTGTGTGTAAACGAGTACAGAGTACGGCCACCTTCACACACCGGTCCTATTCTCCAAGATTTTCAACCTTGTTGGGGTTAAGACAAA
The DNA here is from genome assembly GCA_027481765.1 of Tenualosa thibaudeaui. Taxonomy (NCBI): domain Eukaryota; kingdom Metazoa; phylum Chordata; class Actinopteri; order Clupeiformes; family Clupeidae; genus Tenualosa; species Tenualosa thibaudeaui. The sequence continues at coordinate 4,585,963 of JAIFZK010000015.1, read as the reverse complement.
TCAACAATATGTTAGCCTATCTACAGAATCAATCAGAACGCATTACAATAAATTTCCCATCAGCACAGCGCTTTCAATTCAGTGCAACTTCCTGCTGCCTTCTGAGAAGCCATACAGTAAAGAATAAAATAAATAAATAAATAACAGAAGTCCACTTTGAATGGGCCTTCCCAACTTTTGGAGGTCAGTTATTTCTGTATAATGGCAAAAGTATAATAACTGCTGTCAATGGCAATGGATTTTTGCTTTAGATTCACATCTGCATATCATACCGCGAGTAGAGATCATTCACTTATCACAACGGAACTTCATTGAAAGTGAAAGGAGATAGGTAGCGTTCTAAAGAATGTTTCAGGTTCATGTTCAATATCTCCCTTCAGGATGAATCAACATTCTGTTGATGCTGTAGGGAAAAACCTTCCTATAATGACTGGCAGACAATACATTTACCCTTCCCTATATCTTACATCACACAGATTAAACAGAGACAAACGCTTAACCTGAGCACCAGGAAGCTGTTCCACATGACGTCAAGATGGGTCTTCGCCACACCAGGGGGTCGAGGTGCTCGCTGCCACTAGATGGACTGGTGCGCACACGCGTGCACTTGTGCGGACGCACACAAACACACACACACACACGACTGCGCACACACATACACTTGAATACAAAAAATGAAGCCTATGTGTGTGGGTGTGTGAATGTGTGCTGAATTCTGACCTGCCACACCAGGGGGTCCATGTGCTCGCTCCTACTGGACAGACACAGACTGAGTGTGAGTGTGTGGGAGGCTCCAGTGAGGATGCTAGCGATGACGGCCTCACGCATGGAGAAGGGCAGCATGGTGTACACCACAAAGATGATAAACAGGAAGAAGGACACCTGCAGGAAGACAAAGAAAAAAAAACAAATGATTTACGTATGTTTTACGTATATCTATGTTCATTTACATTAAACTGCAATGCAGACAACACATCCAATTTATGTAAATTACAGCTATCTAAATATATATATTGTACACATCTGAACCTCAGTAAGAAGACACTATTTCCTGGCAGCTGGGTAGCTGGAAGCTGCATGAGACTATCTTCAGGAAAATATACCAATACCATGTACACATACACGCATATTCTTTATGTAGTGCCTATGATGTTCCTGATTACTTCATCATTTGGGATGAAACAGTTCTCAGTGTGAGTCAGTGTTTTAGCTATGAAACAAAGAGAGTAGTTCTAGCATGCTGATTTTCCATGTTTCATTACATTTACTCAGTACTGCACTGGTGTGTGTGTGTGTGTGTGTGTGTGTGTGTGTGTGTGTGTGTGTGAATGTGTGTGTGTGTTCCCTGATATCTCTGCTGGTGATGGACAGAGAATCTTGAGCTTAAGCAGCAGCAGCAGCAACAGTACATCTGTTTTAATTCAGCCTAGCAGCAGCAGTGTTTGGTATGCAACTGGTAGAGTTCCAATTGGAATTCTAGTGAGGAGCTGGGCCACAGGGTCTGTCCCTCTCCATTACAATGGCCCTCGGTCCAGCAGAACGCCAGCCAGGAGAGGACAGTAATAAATAGCCACCGGGGGAGGAGAGGGAGGAGAGAGAGAAGATAAAACAGAGAGAGAGAGAGAGCAAAAGAGCTCAGAGGAAGGGACGAAGATTAAATCTGAGGGAAAAAGCAAGAATGAAGAGAGAGAGAAGGAAATAGAGGGTTTGGGTGAGATGGTTGCAAAGTGGATGTGAGAGAGCAGGTTACGCTGAGAGAGAGAGAGAGAGAGCATCTCATCTGTGTTCAGGGTTAAACTGAGAAAGGTCAGAGTCTTTCTTGCTGTAGCGCCTGCAAGTTGCCAGTTAACCTTTTCAGACTTTTCACAGACACACACACAAACAACAGTAACAACATGGGAAAGAAAACTACACACATATACAAATATACATATGTATGCACACACATACACACAAGTACAATGATAAACCCAGAGGATAAGGCTGTGCGTGTATATGTGTGTGTGTGTGTGTATGTGTGTGTTTGTGTGTGTGTGTGTGCATGTGTGTGTGTGTGTGTCCATGTGTGTGTGTGTGTGTGGGTGGGTGGAAGGTTGGATGGGGTGAGGTATGTAAGTGATGCAGGATGGGGGATTTTCACCATATGGCATGGAGAGAGACTGTGGGAGTTTCCAATAATAATGCGCTTTCGATATGTGTTTCTTCTGTATTACATACTGTATTGTGTGTGTGCGTGCTTGCACACACAAGGTGTGTGTGTGTATGTGTGTGTGAGTTTGTACATGTCTGTGCTAGTCTGTGTATTTGTGTGTACAAGCTTAAAGCAGGCTTCCTCAGCAAAGAGATGGAATTGTCACGCCACTGAAAAGGCCCAGGGGCAGCTTGAAGGCTAATGTCCAGAGTGGAGGGAATATTCCAGCCAAGGAGGACAACATGCCTTGTGTCTGCTAAAGCTCTCTTGAATGGGCATTGTTTACTAAGCCTGCAAGGGCTCATGCAAGGGCCATAAGTGATGGTTATAGATTATATGGGTTGTGGAATACCCAGAGCAGATGATTGACAGCAGGGGTCTGAATACCTAATTTATGATCAGAGTAATGGAAGGCCTGTGGGAGCCCTTGCTCTATTGCACATTTTTATTTTTTTATTTTGAAAAGTACTACCCTCGTTTCCTGCTCTAGAATCGGTGGAAAAGAAAGCTGGACTAGGTGAAGACGCATTAGGAGCGGTAATGGTTTTAGATTAGAATAAGGACAAAGAAGCAGCAAACTCACTGTCTGTCCTCAACAAAATGGCTTTGAAATCTTTCATCCTATCAGATGGGGTGTAATTGGACTGAATTGTCTGGCCAGGACTTTGTTCTCTGAGGTTATTAAGTGCTAGCGTGTTTAACACCCGCCGCAACAGCAGAGACAGCGGCGGTGCAAATGAACTGGACTGTGAAACAGGGGCGTCGGCGTGACACTGTGCGGAGCGGAATTTAAACGTGTCTGCGGAGTGTTAGAGGTAATGAGGGTCGTGACTCACTGGCGACCCAGAGCAGAGCAGCTGTGATGCCCGGAGCTCATCAAATGCCTGTCTGCAAGCTGACTTGCTCAGTGGATGACTGCAGTCTGCAAGCCTGGCTGCCCTTCATCTGTCTGTCTGCCTGTCTGTCCGATCCACCAGCTGTCTGTCTGGTAGAAGTTTCTCGCTGTCTGTTACTCTGTCTGTCTACCAGGTTGCTCTACACCTTTCTGTATGTCTGGCTATCTCCCAGCATGCTTTCTGTCTATCTGTCTGTTTTGTAGAGATGGTCTGTGTACCACTAAAGTGTACTGTATAAGCCAGCTGTCTGTTTGTCTGTGTGAGGTTGTACTTATGGTACTTGACATACCACCACTTGCCAAGATAGATGTGATACAAAGTTAATGTGTGCACAAGTGTGTGTGTTTGTGTGTGTGTGTAGTGGGGGAAACATCTATCGCATCATTGGGGAGCATTCACCAAAACATACAAAGTGAAATGCACGCTCCCTTAAGGAAATCTCAATGGAGAGATGAATAGAGGCAACACACACATCTGTAGCAAGAGCCCAGAAGCTCCATAGATATTAATGCCCTGCAGATGGCCCATCATCGTTCACCACTAATGGCTACAACCACTCAGCTGATGAGTCCAGTAATGCTCAGTTTTCTCCCTAAACACACTCTGTGAAATGGGACATCTGTCTGGGCCTGTGTTGCACTGTGACATGAGCGCTTTTGTGCCCCTCGCAGTGGCCAAGTCTGTCAAAGTCTTTTGCTGTTTGTATTTTGGCATTACAAATGCGTCAGCAGTCACAGCCTTACATTGCTACATTCAACAGCAGATTTTGATGCATTTGGATTCAGGAGGAGCATTAGTAGCCCCACATACTGAATGGAACTGTTTCAATCAGTGAACACTCACAGGCCCTACAAAAAGGTTCACATGTATTTACTGATACAGTCTGAATCTCATTAAAGCAGACTCTAAATGGTCCTAGTTAGATCTGAAACACAATGTCATAACTTGCTAGTGCATCAACAGATCCCTTGGTCAAACAAAACAGGAAATCCCTTCTTGACCACTGTCCAATTTCCTGGCTAGAGTAGACAGGAATAAAACCCACAAGTAGTAGGCTATGCAGGTTATTAAGTTTCAATTAAGCTCAATGGTGTGCCATTTTGTTGCCTTTTAAAGGATAAGTGTTGCCAAGCAACACACAGACAAGAGAACATCATCATAACCCAGATATAATGTGATTACAGGTGCATATTTACAGAGTGTTTTACAATGGCTTTAAGTGCCAATCATAATCAAAGACCAGAACAATCCATTTTATAAGGCACTTTTATAGGGTGCTCTTTACGACACCAATCAGTGCTTATATTGTGTCTGTGGAAGTGTTCATGTGTGTGGGTCCTGTCAGCTTTAGCTAGGAGTCGGATTGAGTCCAGATCCATCCTCAGAGTCTGCTGACGTCTGAGCCCCATCTGCTTTGCGCCCAGTGGCCAAACCCTACCTGCTCCCTTCACCAGAGACGCAGAGAATGTGATAAGCCCCATACTTACAATAATGTGTCTCACTATCAGTGTTGGGCCAGCTACTGTAGTTAACTAAGCTACCAGTTACTCCTCACCAGATGAAGCTTCACTACACTGAGGTTACCTGAAGACAGGAATGTAGCAAGCTAAGTTACAAAAAAATGGCAGAATTAGTTTACTACATGTGAAGCTACTTTATAATTTACAAAAAGGCCTCTAAATAAATGAAATAATCCCACCTACTGCTAAGATTCTGCTAGTGACCAAACTAACAGGTCTCTCCAATTGACACACAATAGTAACTAACTAATTGGAAGGTAATTGTACTTCTATACAGGGAAAAAGTTTTTTAAAACTTCTGTGTTATTTTCCCATTCTGTGCCCAGGAGGTCAAATGGGTGCATTTGTGCATGTGTGTGCTTTATTGGGTCCTGAAAAAAATGCTTTTTGATTTTCCTTTCCTTTGATTTTCCTATGGTTATACAGCATTTCGTTGGATGCCTACACTAGGCTTTGTGCCATAGTTTTACTGGTTAATGCTTTACTATTTAAGTTTACCATAATGTGCACACGTGAGTGATAGAGGACATCAATTTTTGTATACATTGTGGACATTCTTGGATATTCTTTTTTATTGTGGCACTTCTAATGCAACAAATGCATCACATTATTGCAAAGAACTCATCTTCCATGCATGGCCTAGATGGAAGATTTGCTCCTGTGAAACTACTGCCTAACACCATAATCACCATGGACATCTTCATACCCAGAGCCAACTCTAAAAACCACTGGCCACAGTCTGGCTGGCGCTGAAATGTGACTACCCTGACTCAGACTGCATCACCAGCGGTCAGTCTATTTGGATTCAGATTACTCCATCAGTAATACACCCACACACAAACACACACACACACGCATAGTGGCTACCCCCCCCCCCCACACACACACACACACACACACATACACACACATACACATACACACACATAGGACCCCTGTCCCACCTCAGGAAGGGTGCAACTAATAAGCTCTGTGGATGGTCTTCGAGGGGAGCAAACAGCAGATAGCATCTCCACACACCTCACACATTCCCCAGGGAGCAGGATGCCGTCAAACCAAACGGCACTAACTGAATTAGACAGCGGATTGTAGGAAGAGGACACACACACACACACACACACACACACACACACACACACACAGCTATTTTTAGCAGTAATGCCGGGTCATAATGCTGGATATGATGATGATAACAGTGCATCCCTCTGCAGAGGCCATTAGGACCAAACAGGCAGCCAGTCCTCTTGGAGGGCAGGAAGGCACTCCCCCTTCCAGCATGCGTCACATCTTCATAATCATAATTAGGCAGCAGTCCATAAAACAAATTAAGGAAATGGCCTTGAGTGCTGTAACACACACGCTCACTCTCTCTCACACACACACACACACACACACACACACACCAGCCCTAACGCATGCCATGCCATAGTGAGATGGGACACAATGCCAAGTCTGCTCTAACATGAGAGTGGAAGAATAATGGCTCTCTCTCTCCATGTCTCTGACTCTCTGCATCTCTCTCTCTCTGTCCAGCACACAAGAAGCTCTCTCAGCACTGTAACAGTGATAGCAGAGAATGACGAGAGCTGGAAACACACACACACACACACACACTGGAAAGCAAGATGTGGGGCAGCTGCCTACTGGTTAGGGCCATGGGCTTGTTAGGATTTATTCTCTGTAAATGTAAAAGTGGGATAATACTCTATTATGAACTATTATGAACCTTAGCTAAAACCACAGGCAACTAGGTCTGTCATGGTTACTACTGATTGTAATTTTTCTCCATGACGCCTGGCAGTTGGGTTAGCCCCTTGAGTCGTGGATCTGCCCAAGGTTTCTTCCTAGATTAACTGAACATAAGGGAGTTTTTCTTTGCCCCTGTTGCTCTTGGGTGCTCCTTCTGTGAAGCACCGAGAGACAATACTATTGTAAAAGACGCTGTATAAATAAAACTGAATTGAAACTGAAGTATCTATCTATCTATCTATCTGTCTGTCTGTCTGTCTGTCTGTCTAACCGAAGAGTTGCCATGGCTGAAGTGCCCCAGGGGTATTGGAAGTCAGTCATTGCATGAGCTGACTTCCAACACGGGACACGCCAGAGAGTAATACAGATTATGGCACCAGGAAGCTCTTTCACAAAGGACTACATAAGAATTCACTAGAGAATAATAATATGGGTTGTGGCACCAAAGGTCTCAAAGGAAGTCAATTGCAATGAATGTGGTAGCAGATGAGGCCTTGAATAGAGTGGGAATGTTGCCTGAGGGGGTTCTGACAATGGACTTGGAGATGAATAACAGCAGAAAGTGAAGACTCCTTGAGAGAGACTCTTGAAAGAGAGTTATGTGTGAATATGGTATGTGAATGCGAGAGTCATTTGTGATTGTGAAAATGGTCATCTTATGCCTCTTTGAGAGAGAATGGGAATTATGGTGTATGAGTGCTCATTGACTAAGCAGCAGTATCATAACCAATTCATTGACTCATATACATCTCAAACCATTTCAGACCGAATCAGGTCAAATGTGTCCAGTCATTCTAGAGCACAAATGGCTATACTGGATTGGCACAGCTGTGTCCAGCCAGCCACATCAGATTCACAACAGACACGCGTGTAGACGGAAATCCGTAGACTGTGTATGTAATTCCTGTCACTGTGTAACTGTGTCTGGGTGTTATTCTCACCCAGACACCGCTGTAAGGACAAGGATGTCATATTAAAAGGTTTTCAGAGAGTTTGCTAATGCAGACTCAAAGTTCTAAAAGGCTTTAAAATCCTCACATAGTGAGAAATGATCTAGATTACACTGTAATTGTTTTAGATTACACTGTAATTGTTCTAGATTACTCTGTAATTGTAATTGCTCTGTATTGGCCATGTCCTCCTCAGAGTAATGAGTCTTGGTCTACTATGAGTTATGAGTGCATGTTAACACTGAAGAAGTGTGGTATATTCCTATATCTGTAAGATTAGGCATGTCACATTGAGGGCATATACAATAGCTACAAGATATGTATATTTACACTGGGATTTGTAGTACATCCCCATGTGACTGAAGTAGGCATGTCCCACTGAGAGGCTATCTATTAAGATAGATTGTTATTGTCACAGGTGTTCATGGTCACACTGAGAAGTGTAGTAGTGCGCTAAACTCTGTGTGTAGTTGTGAGTACTGCAGACACCTCCATCTGAAGTGTTTCATACGCTTGGAACACAGTCCTCTTCATTTCCATCGCTATTGCTTTGCTAATTAAAAGTCCCCCTCTTAAGGGGAGAAAACATTAAATGAATAAACAGCGCTGTGGCAGGAGCAGGAGGGGCCCAGTGGGTCTGTCTAACAAGCAGCTGCTCTAATCTAATGGCCTTCAATGAGCTGCCTCATCACAGCACACCCACTCCATGCCACTAACAAGCGTCTGTCATTGATACAGCCACCCCTCTTTAGCAGATAGCTTTCACTAGCACTAGAATAGACTGCCCCTTGAGTAGCCGTTAACAGCTTATTTCAACTCAGCATCCATCAAGAACTTCATTTCATTAATTAATACTTGAAATAAACAGACAAAAAAAAGTATTCGGTCTTACAAAGGCAAACTGCTAGACCTTAAATCTAGACATACCCTAGCGGTGATGTTGTGGTTTGGCTTGCAAGGCTAGCAAACTGCAGTAACAAGGCCTATGCATTTTGTAAACAAAAAGTTATGGAGTAAGACTTGAAATAGCTCATTTTAGAGTGTAATTTTTGCATTAACTGTAAAGACCAAGCTAATACCAAAGCAAACTGCAGTAAGTGACAGTTACTCTATGCAGTTATTGCACTTTGGCTTTGTTGACCAACTGTTTTGGCTAGTTCTAACGGTTAAGTTAACTAATAGCTAGTTGCTAGTCGTTATCAAATTAGCTACCTTATCTGACACTGAAAACCTTAGCCTACCTGCTCATTAAGACTATTTCCACTCATGAATATCTTAAGACCAATCAAAAGGGGGGGCCGACACTTGAGCCAATGTACTAAACCAAGGATGGCCAAACTATGGCCCAGGGGCCAATTGTGGCCCGTTACTCTCTTTCATGCAAGTGCAAGCCTGCCCATCTAATTTGCCCATCTAAGTTAGTGTGACTTCTGTAACTGGTTGAAAACTGGTGTTCTTAATTAAAGGCAGCTTTAGATTTTTCAGGATGTGGCCTGCGAACAAAAAGGTTTGTCCACCCCTGTACTAAACAGAATCACACAGATTTGTCTGGTTCACAGCCAGGCTAAGAGGACCAAATTCGTATTTAATATTTTCATCTCCTGTGTGTCTGCAACTACAGTCTGGTTCCCTCTGGCCATCCTGAGCATGTAAAAGCATGTCTATCAGAAACCCACGGAGCACCTGGCTAATGTGACTGTCCTGATGACCACACAACGGCATCCACCGGGAGCCCTAACGTCCAAACCTTATTTAGTTGAAATTAAATTACAAATCAATTACAAAGTCATTAGGCATCAGTCACATGGTATTTATGGTTTAAAGTCATTTAGTCATGGAATCATCAGTATTTCAAATGGATTTGTTAATTATTCCAGTCATTATGGAGGGAGGATGAACATTTAGCCTATAGTGCTGTACATGCAGCGGACTGGTTAAACCGGCGAATACATTTCAAATAATGACACTGCCTTGTCCTTATAGCTCATTATAGCCCAAAATACAGCCAGCAATGTCTCCAGGCTGCAGAGTGACCATGTCTAAGAAAAACACATACCTAAGATCCTTCTCTCTTGCTCTTTCTCCCTCACACATACACATAGACACAGATTCTCTCTATCTCTCCTTTTAATTGAGCTTTGGGGAGAGATGGCAACCAAAGGTGTGGGGATAAAGAACCCCCGCAGCAGCCGAGGAAAAAGTGGTGACCTTTTCTTAAGACATAAGCGCAGAGGGATGCTGACTCTCTTAGCAACAAGGGAAGAAGCCATGGGAGGGGTCGAGTATATGTGTGTGTGTGTGTGTGTGAGTCTGTGTATGTGTGTGTGTGTGTGTGTGTGTGTGTGTGTGTGTGTGTGTGTGTATGTATGTGTGTGTTGGGGGGGGGGATCTGTTCCTGTCTGCCACACAGGCTAGCTGCTAGGAGACAGAGTTCTCTAGCAACAGAGGCAACTGGGATACACTCCTCTCAGGCAAAGCATAGTCTGGGATGTAGTCATGTTATAAACAGCCTCAGAGGTAGCCAGGGTGCCCACTGCCCAGCCATCTGAGAGCATGGAAGACTGCCCATTCACCACAACTGACTGTGCGCTCAAAGATATGCCAGACTGCTCTTGCAACAGATTCATTCTATTGCGCTGCATCAGACAGCTGAGTGAAATCAGACTGTGTGTGTGTGTGTGTGTGTTTGTTTGCATGTCTGTATACATACATATGTGTGTCTGAGTGTATGTTTGCACTGCCACTAATATGCATTGTGTGTGTGTCTGTGTATGTGTGTGTGTGTGTGTGTGTGTGTGTGTGTGTGTGTGTGTGTGTGTGTGTGTGTGTGTGTGTGTGTGATAGACTCATAACTGGCTTCATGTGAACACGACACTCAGTGAGCTGTGACATATTTGAGATGCTGTCAGTTCTACCACACACACACACACACACACACACACACACACAAACTGGGGTTTACACACAGAGGCGTTTTGTATTCTAAGCGAATGGCTCAGCTTGTTTTTACTCTTGTCAGCAAAGCAGAGGCTCAGGCCAGGGAGAACTCCAGCACAGAGACTCTTTAAGCAGTTAAGAGACCCTGCTACTCAGCACACACACACACACACACACACACACACACTTTTTCTCTCTTTATCTCACACACTCTGCATCTTTCTCTCTCTCTCTCACACACTCACACACACACATACACACACCTTTTCTCTCTTTATCTCACACACTCTCCATCTTTCTCTCTCTCTCTCAATCTCTCTCCCACACTCACACACACACACACACATACACACAAACTTCTACTGGCGGTGGGGGTAGGGAACAGAGGGGGTGAAGATCGGCATGATCACTAAGCTGCTCTATCCATTGAAAAATGTGATTGTGTGACAGACAAGCAGAGTGTGTATGTTTATTACACTACTGCATTTTATCTTAAAATACTGCAAATGTCATGTTAGCAATATGCACTTTTACTTAGTTTTTTAATTGTGATGTAGCTTGAATGTTTATCCTCTTTTTGTAAGTTCCTTTGGATAAAAGCATCTGCTGAATGCATAAATGTAAATGTAATATAAATGTTTGTGTGTGTGTCTGTGTCTGTGTGTGTGTGTGTGTGTGTGTGTGTGTGTGTGTGTGTGTGTGTGTGTGTGTGTGTGTGTGTGTGTGTGTGTGTGTGTGTGTGTGTGTGTGTGTGTGTGCGTGTCTGTGTGTGTGTGTGTGTGTGTGTGTGTGTGTGTGTGTGTGTGTGTGTGTGTGTATGTGTGTTTGGGAATGGGTTATGGATGTGTGTGAGGAGCACTAAATAGTTGGGGTTTAACAATTTCTCACTGCCCATAAAGACACTGAAAACATTCATCAAGCCACTGAGAGCAGCAGATAATACAGAAAGCCATAAAGCAATTCATTAAGGCCAATCTGGCTGCCAAATGATACAGAAACCATCAAGGCCCACAAACTCATTTATTCAGACCTTTGTAGCTAGATATCAGTCTATTGACGGTGATCTAGTTAAATGCTCTGCTGTCATTATCCACACACACAGAGAGAGAGAGAGAAGCTGATGATTCAAATTGAATTAGAGTAGAGGTTATTGTGAACACACACACACATACACACACATACACAAACCATACCCATAGGGGGTTAAATGCAGTGTGTTTTGTACATTCAAGGTGTAAATGCAAACAAATATACATTTTGTAAATGCAAGGTGTTTTGTACATTCAGATTCACACACTGAAACAAACACATACTCTTACACACATTCTCTTTCTCTCTCTCACTCACACACACACACACACAGGTTAATTTCTCTTTAAACTGCTCTAGGGAGAGCAGTAGCAATGTGAGGCCGGCAGGGTCAAAGGCAGTTGTCTGGGGAAGTGGCTGTTCCAGTAGTTCCTGTGCTAGAACATGAGGAGACTGCAGTGGTGTGGACATGGAGGTCAGGATTTCAGGAGTTCCTGTGGTAGATTAAGTGTGGCCTCACTTGTGAGCACACACACACACACACACATAGATCATGAGCTTGAGTCCCTACGGCCTCCCTCACAGACTACTGTGGGCTCACTCACACTTACACACACACTCACACACACATAAAGCACATGAGTGTGAGTCTCTGCGGCCTCCCTCACAGATTAAGTGTGGCCTTTAATTATGCAGAAAGTGAAGAAGTGGGTCTGACTGCCAGCAGCAAGGAGATGGATTCTCTTTGTTCAATAGCTTCTTTTCAAAATCACCTCTACCCTGTGTGCGCCACTCTGAATTGGTATACCGTGTGTGTGTGCGCGTGTGTGTGTGTGCGTGTTCTCTTTAAAAATGATCACAAAGACAGCCATATTTTATTCATCTACTAATTCATCTGCTTTAAAGCCAGACGGTTTACATTTCATAAGCCCTTCCACACTGTCTGTCTCTCTCCTTCTATCATTCTAGCTGTTTCCCTGCACAGCAAAACCTATTGAGTTAGACTATTTCCTCCTCCACAGTCCCAGCATACAACAGCACTTCTTGGGGAGAGAGAAACTGGGAGGCGGGGCTAATCCTTTCCTTTCTGACACACTTACTGAAGCAAGCAAGGGGTCACTCCAAGGGAAGGAGGGATTATGCAAATTAACATGCAAATCTTTACATTTCCCTTTTACACACAGAGCCCACCTTCCCTCCTCCTCATCAATTTCACACGACTTTACTGACAAACCCAGCAGCCATACTGTCTCCCCATATTCTACTGCATAATGATTAAATTAGCCAGTGTTTACCCAGTGACATAAAAAGTTCAATAACATTTCACATTTCACACATTACATGCTTTTATCATCATTATTTGCCACCCAGTCCACCTTCTTTCATCCAACCTGTCTCTCTCCGTCTCTCTCTCTCTGTCATTAAACCGACCTCTCTCTCTCTCTCTCTCTCTCTCTCTCTCTCTCTCTCTCTCTGCCTCTGCCTGTCTATCCTCTGTTCTGTCTCTCTTTCAGTGCACCCACTCCCCTTCTCCTGGCTATTCACTCTCCTTCTGTTTGATATTTCTTCTGTCTCGTGTTTTCCTTTGATACTTCTTCTGTCTCTCTTTCACCTCACCTACACCCCTCTTCCAGGCTATTCACTCGTTTTTATCAAACATATGAGAAAGAGTCACTGTAGGAGAAACTGACAGAGAGAGAAAGAGAGAGAGAGATAAAATTCAGTCTGAGGCAGGAGAAGGATTGAGAAAAAGAGAGAGACAGAGAGAGGAGGACAGATAGACATAGACAGACAGAGTAAGAGACATTATGACAAAGTGAATAGAGAAAAGAAGGAGAGTGAAAGAAAAAAAGAAAAAAAATAGTTTCAGGCAAAGGGAGTTCTGAAAATAGTGACGGAGATTTACAGACCACTCATTTACACACCTCACTGTGTCTCATAGTGCTGCACAGGCTTCTGCTTAACCAGTCTCACTTGCAAGGGCTTTCATCACAATGCATGATGATGCAAGTCTTTCAGAAGCCCAGACATCAAGCAGGGGAATTCAATCCTTTCACAGCTCCTGTACAGCCCTTTCATGTTGAAACAATACATACAGTAAGTGCTCTATGGCCAAGCTGCAGCAACCTCAAGCAGCTTAGTCTAAGGCGGGATAGAGATTGCTGTAGGCCCCACCCAGGCCAAAATAACAATTTTCTCTTTCGAGAGGGACAGAACTAGAATTAGAAATCAAACTAGAGCAAGAACTGGAGCTAATACAGGGGATCTGGGTGTAAAGTAAAGATCTGGAGTACCTTTAGTGTCATCAAAGTCCTTCTAAGGCAAGTCCCTTCACTCGGCCACCATCTTGGAACACCTTCAAGTGGCTATTTGGAGTTAACAAGACCAGGCCCTATCAAAATGAATGGGGAGATATCCCAAACTCCAGATCGCAGGTCGTATGGACTTCAAAAGTGTATTGTGCGAATCCTTGTTTAAATCTAAATTGAACAATGTCAAAATCTGCCTGTAGATCGCTCAAATAAAGCTAAAAGAGGCATTAGTTTAAACAGCAATTCGCTCACCACCCCTGCATCAACATTCAAAGCATAGCTATCACCATGGTGATGGAGATAGTAAACAAAAGATTAACGTCAGTCATACCGTGTCCAACAATGCGATTGATGACTTTCACTGCAGGTTTCTCAACTTTGCCATCTTTGCGTCACAAACCGCTACAATACATTTCTATGGGAGGACTTTTTAAGTGATGTGCCTCCTCCTATATCCTGTCTCTGGTATTAAAACTGGTTCCGGCACTGATGTCTAGCTTCACCATGATAAGGTTCACTGGGATCTCTCCTCCATTAAATCTCCATATCTGCACCCTTTGGTGACCAGTGATTTATGCTTCTCATAAGCATGTCTAAGAACAACAAAATAAGAGCATGTTACCTTTTAGATGAAGTCAATTTTCACTGTGTTAAAATAATTGGGGAGAAAGACTCATAGTAATTATACAACATGCACCATCTAGCAACCTGTGGGCCACTTGAACTTTTTCATCCCCACTCATATTGTGAACCCCAGAGACGACAACTTAATTGTGCCATTTGTGTTTCTGTCAAATAACATTGGTGTCGGCTGTCAAAAGAGTGGCAAAAGGTAGAAGCAATATCATTCCAAAAAGCCATTCTGTGTTGTGGTTCTCTGGAGAGAGCATCATCATGCCCAACAGAGACTACCTGCCAGACATTTGGCGCTCCTCAGAGAATTGTTTGTTGTAAAAAAAGAGCAAACAGACTCTAGAACTGAGCTCCTGTCTTCCTCATCAAGTCCTTTTGTGACATCACATAACCTCACCCACCTCAGAACTCACTTCTAATAGTGTGTTATCTCATCGAGCAGAGCTAACATGTTGGTGGAGGGGTAAAGTATAGCTAACAACATCTAAAACAGAACTTGACTGGGATTTAGCAGATAATTGTATCCAAAGTGTCTTGGACTCGAGTTGAAGTTACCTCTTGTAGGTGGTCTCAGTATGTACGTATGTGTGTGTGTGTGTGCACCAAGGATCTTACTCATGGTAGCAAATTGATTTTGTCTAGTAATTAAATTAGTTTTGGTTGGACAAGACTTTGTACTTTGACCTGATGTGTCAAAGCCTATGGTGAGGAATATCAGCAGGTAGCAGGCCCTGGAAATCACCCACCATCCCCACCACCAGTCACCATCAGTAAAAATAGCCCTCTGATGGGAGGATGTGGGCCAGACAAATATAGGCAAGACACAGATGGGGAAGGCCTCCAGGGGCAGCTTTATTCCTGTCTCCACGACAGTGGCCTGGGGAGGTGCAGTAGGCGGTCTGGGTTAATGAACAGCCACTGCCTTGAGTCCACACAGGACATGATGGAGGAAGTGACTGTTTAATGCTGAATGATTGCTCAGTACTGCTGTTGTCTCTCATCCAGATGAATAACATACTGTGTAATGTATTACGTGATTCTCAGGAACTACAGCTTTTCCTAAGTAGGACCGGAGATCAAACCAAAGTGTACATTAAAAACTAATTTCTCAAACTGGCAAGGCTTTCAACACTGTCTTCCAACTCACACAGATGGTGAAACTTCTAATTAGACCGTTGTAAAGAGAGAGGATATAAAACAAGGATCAGAGGATGGTACTTAGACTCCCTCATTTCCCCAAGTGATGTAGACCAACACCAACTGTGTCAGCCTGCAGCTGTCCACAAGTTCTGATACAGGCCATGAATGAGGTCTATACCAGTCTATACATTCTAATCATATTTGATGCAGTACTACCAATCTATACATTCTAGTCATATATGGTATAGTACTATACATACATTGGTAATCATATGGTACAGCAGTGCCTATCTATGCTTGTGTTTCAGTTTATTAAGCAAAAGTGAATAGGCATTGAATAGCTGTTTTGAAGAGCCAAGCTAAATTTCCACCAGAGAGTTGAGAGATTATGTAACCAGCTGCAGTAGCTCAAAGCCTAAATGTAGTGTGTGAGCACACACACACTCCACCACCACCACCACCACAAGCAGAACAGACAAACCTCCTGTGTACTGAAGTATATTTTTCCTCTCTGGCTCACACAGCTGTATCTATGCAAAGCACAAAGACAGCAGATAAGACAAGTGCTCTTTACTAAATATGATCATATCATCTGCAGAACACTGTGCTCAAAGGAAGAGTGATCAGCTGGACAGAGGAGTCGCATCAGGTCCACTTGTTTTGGCTGCAGTTTGTTTCATCTAAAGAAGCTTACGCTGCAGAAATGGTGTTACTTATACAATCCACACCAACAGCTGGGTCTGTGGCATGACTGACTGCTTTATACAAAGACAAAATCAATGATTCCATAAGAAGATTTTCACAGAATTGCAAATTGGTGTGGGAGCTGACAGTCTGGCGATAGCCATCACTGGAATCCTCACAGAAAAGTCTTTAGGAATATCTAGGACACATCTGTCTCATGTCTCACAGACGTTAGAGCCCCAGCAGATATATGAGCTGGATCAGTGTTGCTGTGGAAGAGTGTTGCTATTACCTTCTCAGATGCCACACTGATCAGCTAGCTGATTTCTTCATTTTGTGCTGGATGTCATTGTGATGTCATTCCTGCTGTTGTCTGTTTAGCTGTCTAATTTGAATCAGATTTCTCCTCCCTAAATGCATGCCTAATTCTATAGCTTTAATATTGGTAAACACCCCACCTGATTTAGTTGTGGTCTCAGCTCTTGCTCAGTATTCACTTGTGATCTATCCCAGCATTCACTCTGTTATCTATCCCAGCATTCACTCTGTTACCTAACCCAGCATTCACCCTATTTTATTTAGTTTTATTTTGTTAACCTGTTTGAGAATTCACCCTGTTGACAGCTGAACATAGTTCTGTCTGAGAATATGACCTAGCAATTTTCCCTTGTTCTCAGTAGTAACATTGCACCCCTATCTTCCACTATTACATTTACATTTATGCATTTAGCAGATGCTTTTATCCAAAGCGACTTACATTTTTTGTCAACTATCAGTTGTTCAGGGCCAGTCTCCCCTGGAGCAACTTAGGGTTAAGTGCCTTGCTCAGGGGCATAACAGTGTGTGTGTATGTGTGTGTGTGTTCCCCAATGTGTCCTTACCTGGTCCCAGGGACAGATGATTCCACCAAAGAACATGAAGAGGTAACCCATGGTCAGCAGACAGGCCCAGATGAGGAGGGAGAAGAGACGCAGAAGCTTCTTAAACACAGCCTCGATGCACACCAGCACAAACACACTGAAGAAGACCGCTAGGGCTGTGGTCACTGTGATCACAAATGCTACATGGTCCTCTATGTCCTGGGTACGCACCAAAAAACACACACACACACAGACAGTATACACACTATTACAATGCCATAAATACATTCATACACACATAAAACACACTTAAAGCAAACTGTCTAACATATGTAAACATCATACTTACTCAGTATTGCAATAAAATGTGTAATGAAAATGTAATAAATATACCAAGATGGGTTGCAATGTGCAAATAATACATGAGGATGGGTTCACTGAGAGAATGGACAGAGCAGTTTCATTTCCAGACTGACCTCAGAAAAGATGATACTATGCAATACAAGATATCGTATAAATCATGGAAAATGGACAATACATAAGTCCTCATAAAGAGAGAGGGATTTCTATGCATCTTGTGCTTCTTTTTAACTGGCATTTGAATAAACAAATCTTTGCCAAAGCTATCCCTAGTGCCAGGTCTTGCAGGGCGAAGGCGTGAAAGAGGGTGCTGCAGAGGAGAGGGGTGAAGGGAAGGGTAACAATGATGGGATGAGAAGAGCTGCCAAGGGCAGAGGTAACATAAGGAGAGGAGGGGAGAGGGGTGAACAGAGAAGAGGAGAGATGAGGTGAGATAATGATATGAAGAGAAATCAAAAGGGAATAACACAGACAAAACAGAAGGGGATGAGACAGGAGGGGTGTGAGAAAAGGGAAGAGGAGAGGACAAGGAGATAAGAGAAGGGGGTGGTACTGTGGGGAACAATCCAACTGATAAACATATCAACACGCACACAAAAAAAAATTTACAGCACCAGTTATGCTTGGCATGTGAGAAGCTGTGTGTCTATCCACTCAAACACCCATGTCCCAACACATCACACATGTCCTCATATAGAAACATGCCCCCCCCCCCCCCATATATATATATGCATTCCATAACTACATCTGGCACTCTGCATATGACAGCTGCCGGCCTTGGGGTACTTTAAGCTCTGGAGTAGCAGAAGGCCATAGACTCTGGGGAGTGGGTAGCCTGACAAGCCAAACTATAACATCAAAATGTATAGTCTGGCCATGACCGACAGGCAGGGCTCAATTCTAGGGGCGGAATCAGTGACTGCCTTTCAAACGGGGTGGCACAACGACCAATCAGAGCAATGTTGGCAAAACAGCAAATACGTCCTTTGAATCGAATTACTTGAGTGCCTTTTTTCTGCTCTACTTTCAAAGAAAGAAAGAAAGTCCAAGTCTAGCTCTTCCAAAGTCGATCATGCTGAGACCACCCTCTGCTAACGACTCTCTACAAAGATAGAGCTTTGTGACTGGGAGACCATTAATGCCCCAGCGGTGTCTGGCTAGACGTAGCCGCTGACCAAAACTATTTGCTACTACTAGGATGCATGTAGATTTCTAGGCTAGGGAGTGGGCTGACTGTCCCATAAATGAAGGAAGCTCAGAAATGAAGCACATATGGGTAGTGTGTTACTACAGGCCAAAGTAGGTAAATGTAAAGCATTAGGATTATGCATTAGACCATCTGTGAGCTATAAGGGGAATAGACAACAGATGAAGGGCATACTAACTCTGGGTAAGATAGCTGCTAAATATTAGCACACCATGCAGTAATTGTGAATCGCCTCGACTCTGGGCAGTGGGGAAAAGGCTTTGATGTGGGTCAGTCAGTTGGTCATTCAGCCAATGCCATTTGACTCACGGGTACAACACACACTCACACACACAAATGTGGTACAGAATGAAGACACACAGACAAAACACACAAAACTTAACACACAAGCCTGAATGCTGCACATACATGAAACACAAAGAAAGAGAGAGAGATGGCAAACACTCACAAGACATTCACACACTTAACAGATCAAAGAACACATTGACTTTTCATTAGTGACACCAAAGTGAGCCGAAGCCCTTTAGGAGAATGGTCTGTATCATTAGAGCAGCCAGCGTTCACTGCATCTCCATCATGTAGTACCTCAATCACACTCAGGGCTTCACATCTTCCACTCTGCCTTGACACCTCTCTGTCTCTCTCTCTCTCTCTCTCTCTCTCTCTCTCTGTCTCTCTCTCTCTGCAATACTCTCTGTCAAAAAATGTTGGTGAAAAAAATCAATGGCGAAAGAAAGAAGATATATTTGAAACTACCAAAGCTGTACATTTTTTTCCATCTACTGAAAACCAAGCCAAAAGATATTTCTTGTAATATGTTAATTGCATTCCATTACCTATATGAAAACTGTAACACACACTTAAAATATTGATTGAACAGACAGAACAGTACTGTATTAAATATATTCTGTTTATGTCAGACTTCAATACAATCCCACCCCATATCCTATACCCCCATACCCTTACTGGAAAGATGCCAGTCATGTAGGAATTGCCCTGGCCTCTGTCCAAATGTAAAAGCATGGGGGTTGCGGGCAGCCATATTGATTGTGTAGGCCACAGAGAGGCATTAGTAGAATGCAATGGCAAACATAGCCAGAGCTTGTTTAGTCTATGCTGGCTGCACTGCTTCAAGTCCAGTAGTCAAGTCTATTTAAGATAACATCTATTTGTGTGTGTGTGTCTGTCTGTCTGTCTGTGTGTGTGTGTGTGTGTGTGTGTGTGTGTGTGTGTGTGTGTGTGTGTGTGTGTGTGTGTGTGTGTGTCTATGTGTGTGTATGAGAGAAAGAGAGAGAGATTCCATTAACTTCTGTCAAAAACACAATAGATATCACCATGTCGTAGGTGGTGGGACCCTGTGTCAAACTCCGGCTGTGTCAAACTTTGCAAACTCCGGCCAAAGTGGAGATCTCTGAAAACTCCACTACGTGTATATGGGGAAAACAGAGTTTTAGCATTGTGACTTGACAGTCCCTCCTGAGTTTTTAGATCTCTGTTTGGCCTTCTATTTGTTTGACATGTTTTGACAGCCTCCCCACTGTTTTGAGCATTGTAAAAGGAATTACTTTATGTGGGGAAGGAGAATATACCCAGGTACGTGTAAACGAAGTCAGACTTGCTATAATCAAACTGACCCTAAGGTTAATCAAAACCCAGGTTAATGAGAGAGGCTTTAGAGCATCATTTCGTTGGGTATCTGGGTTGAGTGTGTGTGTGCGTGTGTGTGTGTGTGTGTGTGTGTGTGTGTGTGTGTCTCATAGTGTGATAGATCTTTATTGTAAGAAGTGTAAAGACAAATCTTGTAATATGTTATAAGTGAACATAATAGTCACTACATGCTTTGGAAGCTGCTCTGCTACCAAATGAAAGGCACTGCATAGAGTCGTGCATACAGCACAATGCAAGATCTCCCCTCTGTCCAGGACAGGCGATGCATCAGTAAGGCCAATAGTATCAGTAAGGATCCCAGCCATCCTAGTCATGGACCATTTCAGCAGCTACCATCTGGCAAGTGATGTCATAGTCTCGGACCACCAGACTCCAGAACAGTCTTTTCCACCAAGCGACATGGCTTATGAACACAATGACAGCCTAAGCCTGTGCCTGTCAGTCTTTTCACTACAACACTTTCCACCTTTTCCATCTCACACATACACACACACACTCTCTTTGTCTCTCAACTCTTAACATACTATTTATTTTTGAGGAGCAAAAACAAGACTTTCACTGTCTTATGATAGTATAATGAGATGTAATAGAGACTTAAATCTTAAGTCTTAAACAAAAAGTCAAAAAACAAAGAAAAAAAGTCTTAAATCTTGACTCTGAAAGGGCAATGTGGTGTAATGAAATTCCCAAAGAAGTTTCTGGATGAGTAAATTGTCACTTCAGATGCCTACCAGATCATTAGGACCTGACCCAGCTCACCTGAACACCCTCCACACAAGCTGACCACGTCACCATATGTCATCAGCGGTACAGCGTGCTACACCTCTGAGATTGGCTGTATGGCTGCTTGACTGACCACATGTCACCGTATGTCATCAGCGTCACAGTGTACTACGCCCCTGAGATTGGCTGCATGGCTGCACACAACAACATTCCTCCTGTGTCACACACAGACACATGTACGTGCACACACACATACACACACACAAACACAAAGACACATGAATGCTCTCTTTCACACACACACTCTTTATCCTTTCAGAGTCAACTGCTCAATGTTGACTAAACAACATCAACAGCCCTGCCTTGCAACAACCCCAGTAGCAGATGGGAACCACATGCAGCTATAGAATAGAGCCCACACAAGCTATATCCCCAGACACACACAAAAGTCATGCAGTTCACAAGCACTCCCTCTGAGAGTGAGCTGAGGAGCCCCGGAGTGTGAAGTCAGGCTGGAGAGGCTGGGAGGATGCCATGTACACCACACAGAACACCAGGAAAAAAGAGGGGAAAAATGCATTGAAGCTCCATGCATAATGCATCAGCCTCGCCTGCCACATCTGAAAGCCTGCTGTTAAAAATTGCAGGAGAAATACCCTTTCTCTGCAGGTGGCTGGGAGTCACACCAGCACCACCAGCAACATGGCCACACCAGACACACACACACACTTGCATTTGCATGCACACACACACACAAACAGACACATAGGACCTCACACACACAAACACAGAGACATGTGTGTTATTGTATCTCTGGCTGCCTGGATGTCATACACGATGACAGACAAAGGAACACACATACAGAGAGACACACGCACATACACACACACACACACACACAACAGACTGACACAAAGCGAGAGAGCAAAAGAGAAAGAGAAAGAGAGAGAACAGATTCAACATGGCAGGGGGGTGCAGTGATGGGAAGAAAGGGGTGAGAGGTGTTAAAAGCTACCATCAACCACCAGCACACACACGTGCACACACACAAACACACACACACACACACCCACACACACACACACACACACACATATTTATCAGGGCAGCCTCTATCACCAAGTTAGCCCCCCACCACGCCCTGAATGGGGGATGGAGTCTGGGTGAGACAGAGCACTCAGAGAGGAGAGGGATGGAGGGAGGGATGGACTGATGGAGGAGAGGAAGACAAGAGTGTGAAAAAGAATCCTCTCAAGAGTACCTCCCCCACACTCACACATACACACACACACACACACACATTTTCTTAGACACGCATGAACACAGATACAGAGGCAGGCACGCAGACAGACAGACACAAAGACACTCAGACAGGCTCAGACAGAGAGACACACAAAAATGCTTAGACTGACACATACAGTACCTCTATGCAAACAGACACACACACACACACACATTGCTCTAATATAATGTGTGAGGACAGCTGGGTTTAGAGCCAGGTTTGGGCTCTGAAGAGTAAAGACCCATTAGAGCAGCTGTGAGATAGAAGCCAGGCAATAAGATAGGGAGGCAAGTGGGACAAGACAGGATAGAGAGGAAGACAGAGAGGAAGGAATACATGTGGGTGTGAGATGCTCAGATAGATAGAATGTAGAATGTGACCAAGAGAGAAATAATAAGAATAATAATAATCATCATCATCATCATCATCATAAATACATATATAACAAATGCAATGATGAATGAATAAAGAATTCTATTCTTTTTTGCTTTTTAAAGAAAGGATTAAGAAAAGTCAAATTGATCGATCAAATTGATATTGATATTTAGCATCAGATATTTAACACCAGACCAGGATAATTAAATGCTTCAATATGATTACAGGTCTGTCTGATCATAATTTAATCATTGGTTCCGCATGCATCCTCCAACCACAAACCCTTGCCACCTTAGAATACCAAGGAAAGAGTTAGAGGAATTTGATAATGCCATTGGAAACATCAACTCAATCTGGTACAAATGTGGAGGCTGATATATATATATATATTATATTATTATATTATATCCACAACTCAAGATATAAGAAAACAATATCTAAAGAAAAGCAAATCCAAACATAACAGCAAATATACACTCCCTAACTGTGATATAAGGAAATCAATGAAAGCAAGAGATAGTGCTCTAAAGACCTTTTTTTAAAATAAAGTCATTGACAGACACACACATTTTTGCCCCACTAAGAAACAAGGTTACAAAGGCTATTAGAGCAGCTAAATGCAACGTCTTTGTAAATCCTCTGAATGAAGCGAAGGGAGACCATAGACAAATATGGGGCTGGGACTGCCTACAGACGTTAACACATAAAGGGCGCAATAGGACAATAAAGCAGTTCCAAATGAATGATAATGGTAATTCATTTAGAGGAGCAGTAGAAACAGCAACTCTTCCATAGTGGTCCTTTAGATTCCATGCAGATTCATATTACACAATTCACACACATCCACATTCACATTTAGATTCATATTACACAATCCACACACATCCATATCCACATTTAGATTCATATTACACAATCCACACACATCCATAGCCACATTTAGATTCATATTACACAATCCACACACATCCATATCCACATTTAGATTCATATTACACAATCCACACACATCCATAGCCACATTTAGATTCATATTACACAATCCACACACATCCATATCCACATTTAGATTCATATTACACAATCCACACACATCCATATCCACATTTAGATTCATATTACACAATTCACACACATCCATATCCACATTTAGATTCATATTACACAATCCACACACATCCATATCCACATTTAGATTCATATTACACAATCCACACACATCCATATCCACATTTAGATTCATATTACACAATCCACACACATCCATATCCACATTTAGATTCATATTACACAATCCACACACATCCATATCCACATTTAGATTCATATTACACAATCCACACACATCCATATCCACATTTAGATTCATATTACACAATCCACACACATCCATATCCACATTTAGATTCATATTACACAATCCACACACATCCACATCCACATTTCTGACACATGCTGTTCTAACACATCATTTAGGGAAAGAATGTTTCCAAAAGAGTGGAAGTCAGCCATTGTCATACCAGTCCATAAATCAGGAGACACAACAAATATGAATAATTATAGGCCAATTAGTATTTTACCGGCTATTTCCAAAATTGCAGAAAAATGTGTGGCTGTTCAATTAACCACTCATCTTAATTCTAGCCCCTATTCGCTGCATCAAATGCAATTCAGCTCCTGAACCAGTCACTCTACAGAGACAGCAAACTGCTTCTTTGTGGAAAAAGTAGATAAAGGAGGTATTGTTGGAGCCGTATTCTTAGATCTCAAGAAGGCCTTTGATACTGTACATCATGAAGTACTTTTACATAAATTAGATCATTTCAAACAAGTGGATGAGGTCCTACCTAGCAGGGTGCATTGTGTAAGGGTGAGAGGTGAGACATCACGACCTCTCAGCAGCACACTGAGTTTTCCCCAGGGATCCATCCTGGGACCTATTGTTTTCAGGTTATATAGAAATTATGTGCCATGTGTATGCACAGTATGTGAGGTACAGATGTGTTCTGATGACACAGTCATCTATGTGTGAGCTAAAGCACAAGTAGCAGCTGCTGCACTCAGTGCTGTGATGACACATGTACATGGATGGCTTGTGGACTCACACCTAAATCTTAATGTCAAGAAAACAGTTTGCATGTACTTTAGCAAGACACAACGCTTCTGATCAAAAGCCTAATGTCTGTATCTGGAGATGCTACTCAGACAGTGACACACATCAAATATTTAGGCATTATATTTGATTCCACTTTATCCTTTAAAATACAAGTGAAAAAGTAATGCAAGTGACTAGATATAACATAGCAAGTTTCTGAAATATAAGGAACTGTCTAAAAACACTGATTGCAAAATGATACAAGAATGACTTAATTATTCTCCAGAACATACTGTGTGACAAGCTGGATTTAGGCAAAGAGCTCAACACTAAAACTTATTCGTTCATTGTATAAACAATCACTCAAGGTGTTAGACAAAAAAACCTAAATGTCATCATCACTGTAAAATTCTTGACAAATATAGTCAATATAATAGCTGGGATAACATCATCAAATATAACAATGCCTGCCTGGTTTCTTCTAAATGGCAGAGCTTCACCACCACTTTATATTCACCCAAAAGCCAGGCAATAGAGCCACAGGGTCTGCCACAAGAGGAGACTGTGCAGTCCCTCTTTGGACCAGTTCAACTGGCCAGTTGTGTTTTTCTGTAAGAGCCTCACATTGAGATGTGAGCAGATGGAACTTTTACTGTCCTCTGTTAGTTTTCTTGTTTTTCTCTCCCTCTCTGTTTAATGATGTGTGTGTCATGTTTTTAATGATTTATGTGTTTAGCTGCGCCTGATTTCTCTGTTTCTAAGTCTTCTGCCTGTCTTGTTTTTATGATTCTATGTATGTGATTGATGTCAAGTGTCATTGATGTGTTTTGTCTTGAAGTTGCTATTGTCAATTTATTGTGTCCTACATTTTTCTTAAATTTATCATTTTGTTAATTTGGTTGTCATGAGCAACTGGTCAGCTATGGTTATCTAACATCTTGCCACAGAACCACAGCTGAAGATTAGCCTGCTGGCTAATGCTGGCATATTTACATTAATGTTTAATAATGTGTGCTGTCTTTATAAATAAGATGAATAAAATGAAATGACATGACTGATTCAGCTAACCTTATTTCCTCAGCTAACTCATAACAGAGCCCAAGGGCCTTGTCAGCAAAGGATCTGTCCCCTTTAGTTTTTACATGGGCTTCTGGGACATGCTGGATGTGGCACCCAAAGGGGCAGAAATATAACTGGGAGAATGGCCATGAGGAGACTTCATAGAAATCAGTGGAAATTTGAGTCCTTTATAATAAAAAAAAGACTGTGACAGGAATCTAGGCATGATTAGAAAAAAGGAGAAGGAAAGAAAGAAAGAGACAAAAAGAAAACGAGAAAGAAAGAAAGGGTCCAAAAGAAAATAAGAAAGAGAGCAAAAGAGCGACGGAGAGATGCTGGACTGAAGCGTGACCCAGTGCCCGTGCCAGTGTGACACATGCCAGGGGAAGTGTTGCTTGGGCAGGCAGGAGCAGCACACCTGGCGAGCTGCCATTGGCTGAGGGTGAGGGGTGGCATTGACACAGGCTTGGCAAAACTGTTGTTTATGCTGGACGTGTTCAATATCACCTGACCATATCTGGGTGATATCCAGGCCATATGAACATCATAGCAGTGCAACAGCAGAGCCATATAACAGCCATAATAGGCTAATATCAGTGCCACAGTAGGGCCATCAGCACCACAACAGAGCCATATAACAGCCACAGCAGAGCCATATGATAGCCACAACATATCTGCTTCAGGGTCTGCTGCTGTGATGTGTGCTGTTTCAAGAATTACAATCTGAGAGTCAATGATCAGCAAGTGCTGCTGACAGTCTTTTTCCCCTCCCATTTAGTTCAGAAATCTGCCTTTCATCACCTGCCTTACTACCAAGCCCCCTTACAGCCTAAGTCTGCTTCAGAAAGTTCATCACTGCTACCTCTGCATATTACAGTTTTAGAGTTGGAGAGCCGCAAAAGATTTGTGGAGCGAAGGGAGATTCTGGATATTACCATCAGTCGATGCTTGCTAAAACTGAACACGGCACCTCAACCTCTAGACAACACCAGTGTGTGTGTGTGTGTGTGTGTGTGTGTGTGTGTGTGTGTGTGTGTGTGTGTGTGTGTGTGTGTGTGTAAGTGTAAGCCCAAGTCTTACAACCACATCTTCGAGATGCTTTTTGGCCTGACAAAGAACTTGCAGTTTAGACATGGTAACATTTTATCACAGTGTGGGCATTTTAGTCTCTTCGTCTTTGCCATATTTCGCCCATCACATTGGACCTAATGGCCACATACTCAGTGTGTTTCAGTGTGACTGAAACAGATGGTCTTCTCATATACACGCTGCACACTGCATTTACAGTGCACATCAACACAAGCATTGTTGAAACTGGAAAGCATTATTTTTCTCTGATGGGACATTTACTATGTGCCATGCCACTCCAGGATCTGCATTACAAGCATGCCTTACAGGAACACTTCCAGCGATGTGTCTGTGCTGCAGCACTTAGACTGTTTTTCCAGGAAAAACAGGGTAGGACAATACAGAGACATCCAGGCTGACAGGTAACCTCCCCCCTGAGCCGCTCCGCTTCATTGAGCCGAACTAATTAAATCCCCTTCTCTTTTTTCCCCAAACCGCCCTCTTTTCAGCAGTCATTCTCCCCAGGCTATTGATTTAAGCATGTGACAGTTCTATGACTCCCCATAAAGATCGGTGTCTGCTTGCATTAACCACAACAGATAACATCATCCACACTCAAAGGCAAAAAGAGCAGAAGAGGTGCTCTTCAGTCCGTGGCAACGAGGATCCTATTCTGCCCTAAAACCCAAATGCCGGGGCGTTATAAATTTTATTGAGTCAATTGTTTTTATTATCTAATCACCTATAGATTTACTACATCATCTCACTATATCCGGCCATTGCCCAGTCTCCTATCAACTTTCATTGCCTCTTTATGCATGGTTACGTAATATTAGATTATTTACTGTTTACTACAGCATCGCCTCTCGTCTGAGCGTCTGTCAAGCTGGGAGTGACTCATATGGCTATGGATAAGAGAGAGAGAGACAGAGAGAGAGAGAGAGAATGAAAGATAGAGTAAAAAAAAACAGCAGCAGCATCCCTTTTTAACCATTCCAGCCACAACTGCAGCAACAAAGCAGACAAAGCCAGCCCTCATTCCTGCATTGGCCATTGACCTATTTCATAAGCATGTTAAGAACGGAGAACTGTCAGCATGTGTGCGTGTGCGTGCGTGTGTGTGTGTTCATCTGCTGTCTGTGTAAAGTCTTTCACTCTGCAGTTCTTAGGTTTAAATGTACTTTGTGCTTCTGGGTTGATGTTTTCATCCAGTTCTGTTTTGTTTTTTGTACAAAAGTATGTGCCTTCTACACATATCTATGCCTACAGTATAAATGAAATTTCAACATTCATCAATGAATCTAAGAGTAACTTGAGTTTGAGTGTGTGTGTGTGTGTGTATGTGTGTGTGTGTGTGCTCTCTCTCTCACCAGTCCCGTGGCGAAGAAGACAGCGAGCAGCGCCAGGCAGGCTCCCATGACGATGAGCAGCAGAAAGACGATGAGGGGATGCTGCTGACTCATACGGTAGTAGGACTCGTACAGCCAGTCCGCTCCCTGCTGCTGATGCTGCTGCTGCTGTTGCTGCTGCTGTTGTTGCTGATGGTGCTGCTGCTGCTGGTGCCCCCCGGACCCTGCTGCCGCCACCAACCCCGTGCCCGTGCCCGTGCCCGTGCCCTTGCCCATGCCTGTTCCACGCCACCCTCCTCCTGATCCTCCGCTGCTGCCTCCACTGCCACTGCCACCCAGAAGGTAGCGTCTCCTCCGCATCACCAGGCGCCACATGGAGAAAGCCCCGTGCCGCTGCCGCTCCTCCGGCTGCTGCTGCTGCTGCTGTTGGTGGTACTGAAGCTGAAGGGGCTGGAGAGGCTGGAGGGGCTGCCGGCACTGCTGCTGCTGCTGGTGCTGCTGGTGCTTCTGTCCCAGGGAGGGGAAGGGCTTCCAGGAGGAGGGCTCCCGCTGGGCTGGGTCCCCCCTCAGAGGAGAGGCAGGCAGCTGGGTGAGAGAGCCGCTGGTGCTGGAGCCCAGCATCCTGGAGCTCCCCTCCGCATGGTGGAGGGAACACAGGCGGAGAGAGAAAGAGTAAGAGAGAGACAGAGAGAGAAAGAGAGATAGAGAGAGAGAGACACACCGAGGAGAGGCGCGCCGAGAAGCGAGGAGAGGCGTGCTGAGAAGAGAGGAGAGGAGCTTTGTGTGTGTGTATGTGTCTGAGAGAGAGAGAAGATGTAAATAAGTGTGTGTGTGAGAGAGAGAGAGTCAGAGGAGGTGATGAGAGTGATGGAGAGGGGGAGTAAAGGAGGGAGAGAGACAGACAGAGAGATGTGTGTGTCTGAAAGAGCACACACGCGTGAAGGAGTGTGTGGTAGAAGAAGAGAGTGTTACAGAGAGAGAGAGAGTGTGTGCAGCGTGTTTGCGGGTGCTAGAGTGAGTGACTGAGAGCGAGCGAAAGCACAGCCTCTTTGTGCCGAGAGGATGAGTGAGAGAGGGAGGATGTGTGAGAAAGAGCGGGTATGTGACAGAGAAAGAGAGAAAGAGAGACAGACATACAGATAAAGAGTGCAGATAAGCTTTCGCATACAGTGTGTGAGTGAACCAGTGTGTGTAAATGTGTGTGTGAGAGAGCAAAACAGAGAAAGGAAGACAGACAAATAGACAGGTAGAGCAGATATGTGAGTGAGCCTGTGTGTGTGTGTGTGTGTGTTAGAGAGAGAGAAAGAGAGAAAGAGCAGAAGCAGTGAACACTGTGTGTGCTGTTTGAGCGAATCAGAGGAAACATTGCGCATTTGTGTGAGGTGAGGAGGATACTTCAGTGTGTTTCAGAGAGTTAAAGAGGGATGATACACACAATGCTTTATGTGTCTGTGTGTGTGTGCATATGTGTGTGTGTGTGTGTGTGTGTGTGTGTGTGGCAAGAGCAAATAGGAGGAGACAGGGAGAGAAAGAGACTAAGGAGAACAGGAGTAAAAACTGGACACAGCAAGAGTAAAAAGAGGGAAAAGGGAAAAGAGAGAGAGAGAAAGAATGAAAGAGAGGGGGTGTTTCAATAAAGACGGATGAGAGAAGACGTGTGAATAAAGAAGAAAAGGCTAATGGCTTAGTGTTTAGTGCCACAGGGAGATAGAGCAGGAAAGAACAGAGAGATGGAAGACTAAAAGAGTAATGGAGGGTGAAAAAAAATAAAAAATCAGAATGAAAGACAGGATGAAAAAGAATAGAAAGACAAATCAATAGATGCAAAGGGACTGTTAATGACTGCATGCACATAAAGAGCAGGAGTGAATCTATAGGACATTACGGGATTTGAGTTAATTTAAAAGGTGTCATCGTTTCTTCCCACTATTGCACCCTGTCTTCCCTCCCCATTTCTCTGTATCTCTTTCTTCCAAGCTCTCTCTTTCATTCTGGCTTGAGAAGTGTCATTTTTTTTGCAATGCAATCCATGATTCTATTGGTTCTTATCAAATGGGTCCCCCCCTTTGTTGACACTGCTTCACTGAACAGTGAAAAACAGAGAGAGGGGGGAGAAAGGGGGAGGGAGGGGGTTTTGTGGTGGAGGTAGGGTGTTGATCAGTAGAAGCAAAATCAAGATTTTCTCCTGACTCCCAAAGACAACCTACCAGTTATAAATAGAAACATTCAACTTCAGCAAAAAGCACTCTTCACAGTTCTCATCTAAATATACACTCTCTCTCTCACACACACACACAAACACGCGCACACACACACACACACACACACACACACACACACACACACACACACACACACACATGCACGCAGCTCAGAAATCTGGCATCATCTCTGAAGTGCAGAAGTGACTCATCCATTGACTTTGCCATTACATGTCAACAAAGATAAAATAAACGAATTTGTTTCAAGTCTTTCTGTGATTCATACTCTATCATTATATAGTCAGTGTCAGGGACTAATACTTCATAGGCTTGGGAACACATGGTAATGTGATATTTATTATCTTGGATGGCAATTTTCAGTAAGCTCACTGTGATATTGTGAAATCACCATAGTTCTGTGCCTGTGATTTAATAATGAGATTCAGAAATTTGGATGTTGTGGTTTACTGACAAGCAGAATCATTCCTGCAAAATGGACCGTGAGAGTTTTGACTGTAACTCAATACAGGCCATGAGCATCATAGAACAGGATATTGTTATCGAATAATAATACATTAAAAAGTTTGAAAAGGCATTAAAAAGTTTCTATACCTGTATTTGTTTACTAACAACAACCAACTGTTTTAAAATAATCATCAATATCAAATACATGAAACCTATGCTGAACTGGTAATCTAGGGTTAACATGTAGCTATATTTGTCATACCTCTACCTAAGCAGCTGGGTGACAAAGGCAAGGACAAGCTTCCGTTCCCTTGTCTTGTTTGGGAAAGTCTCTGCTGCCTGACAACCACAAAAGAAACATCCAACACATCATCTTGCCTTTGTTAGTCTGACAGTTAATAATAGTGAATATTCATTCTTGTATTGCTTCTCTGAGTCAGAAATAAGAGTCAGAGTTTTCTTTTCAGGGAAAAAGAGGCTGGCGACAAGCCAGCAGCAGACTTGGCAAAAGTTTTCAGTTTACTCTTCTTTGTAACTTCCATCACAAAGCCTGCCTGAGTGACAAGGCAGATTCAGCAGACTGAATTTTGTTAGTGAGGAAAAGATACTGCATTGTAGAGTACAAAATCCTCATACTGGTCCTCTAGCCAATGTCTGATGTGAAGAGAGAAAACAGAAGAGAAGAAAGAGAGAAAGAGAAGAGAGAAGAGTGATTTTGAGTGTGGTGTGTGTGTATGTGTGTGTGTGTGTACATGTGTGAGCATTGGAGTTGACCATTTTCATCCACAGACCTGTGCGTTAAGCACCTGCTCTCCTCTGAGACTGAGAAAGATATGAAAACACACACACACACACACACACACCATCAGCTCAGCCTCCTCTGCCTCCTCCTCATTCTC
The DNA here is from genome assembly GCA_027481765.1 of Tenualosa thibaudeaui. NCBI lineage: Eukaryota > Metazoa > Chordata > Actinopteri > Clupeiformes > Clupeidae > Tenualosa > Tenualosa thibaudeaui. The sequence goes on along the minus strand of JAIFZK010000015.1, from coordinate 4,554,311 downwards.
TTGGTCCCATTCCACCAATCAAAATGCAGATTCAGGGTGTGCCACGGGGAAGACTTGTTTCCACAATCCCCTTGTTCCCTCTCTACCAATCAGAATGCAGATTAACAGTGGAACAGGGAGCTGGGGGGGGGCTCCAGCCAATCAGAGCTCAGCCCTGCATCTGTCTCCACTGGTTGAGCGGGTCTGATCTGGACATAAGCCTGCACAAAGACAAATCAGCACAATACAACTGTGAACTGAGAACCCCTCAATACAACAGATGCATAGACCTCTAAAGGATTGCGCAATCTCTCTTTTGGCTTTGGAGTTCTATTTTTAGAATTAATTCGGGGGGGCTGAATTGATGCAGTTTTAAAGGGTAAAAAATTGATTGGTCGCAGCCTTTGTAAAGGTAGGGAAACTGTCCGAAAATCTGAGAATACTGAAGCGGAGTGATTCAAGAGTCTACAGGGACATATGAGCTATTCGGCTCAGAGCTACTCGCTGCAGGGGAGATTGAGTTAAGCGAATGGGGGGTGTTTGAACAATGAGCTCAGGGTGCTGAGGCAGAAACTACTCCCATATCTGAGCACATGTTTATCTCTCTCACAAACACACACACACACCCACACACACTGTTGTCCCCATGGATGAGTGTATGTACAATGTGTACACAGCTGATATATCACTGTGGGTGCTTCAGTAACACTGAATTAATTGAGGCTTCCTGCATCAGTGGAGCTGCGTTCATATCAACAGTCCCACTTTCCCAAGCATCCACCATAGCTGGGACTGGTGTAGCTCTGCATTTAGTTCCAGTTCCTGTGAGCTCTGTGTTTAGCTCTAGTCCCTGTGAGCTCTGGATTTAGTTCCAGTCCCTGTGAGCTCTGAGTTTAGTTCCACTTAGTTCCACATGAGCAGTACAGCACAGCACTGCAGGGGGGTATAAATGCTACCTCCATAATTACAGTACTGACATCATTTCCACACTAAGTGAATGTGTGAACCGTAGCTTGAAATATGACATGTGAAATGCTCACAATAAATTCATTCAAAAGCTGCTGACTAGCTGCAAGGTCTTTCTCTCAGATCTGAAGATTTTCCTGCATACCTGGAGGTGATGGGGGCTGAAGCCAGTCCCATCTCAAAGCCATGCCTTCAGGTTCAGCTGAGCAGAGCTACAGAAACAGCACTCATCATCTGCTTTCTCTCTAATTAGCATCTTCAAAGGGAATTAAGGGACACATACACTCAAGAACACACATAGAAATACACACACAAGCACGCACACATATCCCAGTATCTTATCTTATGCAGCCTGATAATCCCCTCCAGCCGACCACTCACCCCTCCGGAACAGGTGGAGCAGCGGCCTCTCCCTCTTCACACCAATGCTGCTGTACCCACAGATTGACAGATATATCATGGCCTTCAGCTGGGGAAAAGGCCACCAGTCATCAAACTTCCACCTTTTTTTTTTTTTTTTTTTTTTAACTTTTTTTCATTCACTGTCTGTTTTTCTCTATTTCTTGCCCTCCCTCCTCCCGGACCATTTAATTTACTTCATTCACTTCATTCACTTCCCCTGTTTGCAACTCTCTCTCTCTCTCTGTCTGTGGTGGTGGAAGTAATCATGAACCAGAGATATGTTTTCTCACACAGTCTCAGCAGAGGCCATATTGGTGACAGTGTGAGAGTGATATGAGGCTGCTCTCCTGTGTGAGGAGGGAGATAGACAGACAATCTCAGAAACTGTTCACCAAATCTGACATACCCTGAGAGAAAAGATGTAAAAAGATTCCTGGTCGGGCCGGTCCATTACAAATACACACATCTGACTGGGGGATTGGGGGTGGTGTGTGGTGTATGTGGCTCACTCTTCATCTTGGTGTTCCTTTCAATCCCAGTTGACATTACTGCTATGTGTGTATTCTTATCACTGGTTTGAGAGCTCTTAGTAGGTGCAAGTTCCCTCTAATCAAGACATCAGAGAGAGAGAAAGAAAGGGGGGGGGGGGTGGAGGGAGGGGATACTTCCTATTTCATGGCTGAGTATTGTTGAAAATGACTTTTAGAAAACACCAATGGATTACACGGATTGATAAATATCTTGTGTTGGTTATGTGTGTGTTTGTGTGTACGTGTAAGAGCGCATTTGTGTGCATTTCAATATTAGTCTCACACATAACTGACCTTTTACATATTGGACAATTGAAAGGTTAACTTTCTCATGTTGTAGCGCACGCTATCACCAACAGACTGATAAGAGAAGATAGCACAAAGCAATTCAGTATACAGAGCACATTACAGCAGAGCACATTACCGCAAACAGACACACACACACACTGAGGAAATGTCCAGATGTACCATGCAGACATACCCTGGATGCAGAGTACCCACCAGTTCAGTATCCAGTGCCACAGAAACACACTGAATATGACTATTGCATTTCATATTATGTACACACAACATATGGAACATTACAGCCTGTAAACTGAGGCTACTGCTCAAGTGTATGTGTGAATACTTAGTCATGAAAGTGAATTCTGATTCAGAGAGAGCGCTAATCAGTTGAGCTGTACAGTGTACATGACAAGGATTAAGCTTAGCCCTAGGCTGAAAGAGCATTGCAAAAGCAAGCAGCTTTCAAAGCTTTTCGTCTGGGACTAGGCTCAATCCATGAAGTCCCATAAGCCATTTTGTAGAGTAGGCTTACACAAGAACTATAGCACTCAGCTTCTTTTAATCACTGCTTTCTCTCACACAAGACTGATAGAGCATGGCCAATGGAATCAAGAATCAAACTGAAATTTCCCCAAATCTTTCCATGATACAAGACTGGCATTCGTTTATATTGAGCCAATGCAAGGAAGCTCCATAGTAGGTATCAAACATACCAATACATTCCATACCAATTCCATTTTCTTTTGGGCAGTCATATACATACACACTGACTGGTCTTCAGTCACTGCTTTCTAACTGCAGAGAGTTCCTCTGGTGCTCTGCATCACCTCTTCTCTACACATTAACTAAACAACTTGTTCACCTGCCACATGCTCTTACAGAAACTTCTTCAGTGCTCTCTAGTCTCGACCCCATTCTACTATGCTGAGGACTCTGAAACACCCATGGAACAGGGTGGATCTTAAGTCTTCACAATTACAGCACTTCGAATGGTCCTGTCCCCAAGCTATGTAAATCCATACAGAACATTGCATTACATGAGCTCCATCTACAGGAGAAAAATGTGTATTACAGTCTATCAGTGGATGTCAGGCTTTAGCGATAATTTAAGGATTTTTCAAGGGAATGAAAAGACTATTAGATTACCATGACTTATCTTTAACACAGGCTTGTGGGATTTTTAGATAGGCACAAATCCTATTACACTGACTCTATACCTGCTGGCAAAAGCATCTATTTGTTTGCAATCTCAAAAGAAAGTCTAGAACTTTAGGCTTTTCCTAAATCAAAGTATGACTTGACACCAACATACAGTACAAACACAGTAAGAAATTTTATTCTGGGAAGACATTTGGTTATTACTTTACTACAGTGCTCCAAGTTTTGAGTTTCATTTAGACAAATAAAGGCTATTTTCTTGGTCTATTTACAAAAGACAATTTACAAAAGACATTTACAAACACGAAAGTCAACCCCACAGGAGGGCTTTCAGCTTCCCAGCCCAGTAGGCTTTAAAACAAAACAAACACAAATAAAGGTAAACATGAAAATGCTTTAAAGTCCAAGGTGCTATGACAGGGGTTATGGAAAGTCTGTGTGTGTGTGTGTGTGTGTGTGTGTGTCTGTCTGTCCATGCATGACAGACAGAAAGACAAGGAGAGAGAATGCTGTTTGTGTGTGTGCGTACATATCCCCGTGTGACAGAAAGAGAAAGAGAGCGTTTGTGTATGTATGTGTGTGTGTATTCTCAGGATGAAAGCTTCCTGCAAAGTGAGGAGATCTGTGTTAGGCAGCTGGTGATTGCAGGAGGCACAGGCCCCGTCGCTTCTCCTCGCCACTCCCCCAGTGCTGCCAAGGCCTCTTTGGGGTTGCTAGGTGACAGGTCATATATGGCATAGGCTGCTGCTAGCTGCACTTCCCACGACACCCCTAGCAACAAAAGAAAAACATGACATCTTAAAAAACCTGTGTGGCAGGATGGTCACAACTATTAGTGTTCCAATTAGGCTGGCAATTGTCTCATACTATATTATCCTGGATTCCTGTGTGAATTCATTTATATAATTGTATGGCGCAGTACTATAGTAAGACCTGTGTGTAAGATGAGTGCTGCTACAATGTGACGTGCAACTCAAAGATAATTAAGCTAGACTTACTCATTCATATTCACACCATCAGTAAATCTCTGTCATCAACTGGGTAAAATTATGGCTATGGTGGAATGATACATACACTGTAAACGTAATTCATTTATCATTCACAAACAGCCCTGAGATCAACTTTTCTAACTGATCTCTTGCCTCCCACAGGTGTCTTTGCTCATCATGTTGGTGCTCTTGTGGTTAGACACACTGTTCAATCCTACATCACTGGCTACCTCCCCCAGCCCTCCCAACTCCTGTTTCAGCTCCATGATGAGTGATCCATGAAAACACAAACCTTCAGCCTGTCCTTGCTTGCCAAGCATGTTGATGACGGCGGCCATCTTGCAGACGGCTGTGGAGTACTTCTCCTTGATGCCCTGCTGGCCCAGTCGCCCTGCGACACAAGAGAACAGCACTGTGAAAGAGCTGAATCCCAATGCCCTCCCGACCCTAAACCTAATCAAGGATTTAACACGGCATGAGTTGATTTTATACGATTCAAGTATGTGAGGGTTCAGGGTTTCCAGAGGATATTGGGATTCCACCGCAGAGGCTCTAGATGAAGCTGAGCCTCCAAAGCAGCAGCGAGGCCCAATTCTGACTAATAGCAAGCGCACACAGGGCAGACGTCACAGAACTGACTGCTAAAGAGCACCAACGGACAACTGCCACTGCTGGCGGCTTTGCTGCGGATTCAACATGTTAAATATGCCGCAAAGGAGCCAGCAGATGTCTGCCGCAGACACTCATCGACGGGCCGACACAAACACTGCTGGCCCAATTTGTCTAGCTTTAACTGACAGAGACAGACAGACAGATTCATGCCTGGCAGACAAATCATGACAAACTCTGGCTGAATATCTTACCGATCAGTCGGAGAACGGCTGCCACAGTCACGTCCTGGATGGGGCCCTTCTGTGTGCGGGGCTGGGTCACCCAGGCGTTCATGATGGGCCACAGGTCATTGCTAGAGAGAAGAGGACAAGAGCAGGATGGCCCGGTGGCAGCAGAAAACATGTTAGTCATGTAATGTCTTCAGTTAGATTGCACATCACTTACAATCCAGCACAGCAACATATCAGAACCGTGACAGGGTGAGATGGATGATACACAAGGCAGTGGCTGGGCAATGGGCCTCCTTCACCAATATCTTAAGAACTGTCTTGAATTTATTCTTAAGGGGACCCCTAGCTAGTAAGACATTTTTTTCCACCTTTATTTGTTATATGGGGACAATGTACATGAATGATTGTTTTACAAGAAAACGGTAATGCACCAAAGTATAGCCAAAAGGCTCATTTCCATTGGTCTTAAAAGCAGCTATATTGTTCCATAGAAAACAAAAGAACAGTACAATATATAAAACAGCAGCATTGCACATGACTATAACGCCCCGTTGGCAGTTATGTTTAATGTGAACACACAAAATGCTTTTGTTTATATGAAAACATTTAGAAAATCTATTGAAGTTTGTAAACTGCTATTGCGATTTACGTTGTTTACGTCTCAATGCTTTCTGGGTAAAGAGTGAAATCACTTGGTTGAATTGGACATTATAGCGTAATGAACACTTCTTCTGTTCAGCATATACCGTTTTCACTTGAGCACACCATAACTCAGGAGTACAATGTGGGAGCCAATATTCAAAATTTATGTGAAAAGGAAGACGATCAGAGAAGTGATAAAAAAATAATAATAAAAAAAAAAGTGGAACAATATCAATGTGTTTATGTGCTGCAACAGTGACCGGCGCAACTTCATGATGTCAATTTTTGCCCATAAGGCATGAGAATTAAAAAAAAAAACAATGGCAATGGACTCTGCAGAGCGCACGACATGGCAGATGTAAAGTCCCAGAAGGTCTTTCTTTCAGGATGGTCGAAAGTTTACGGTAATTAGCATTTACATTGGTAAACAAATGTACTGAAGCTAGTAGAACAAGCTAACTATGAAATAAACCCTGAACTGGTGAGAAACATGGAGAGCTTATTAGTTAGGCCTAATTTAGATAGATAGTAAACTAATATTACTACACAATTCACTTATGCCTAATATCAGTTTTAATCTACTGTATAGTACTTCACAAAAATAGACATTCAACAGAAAAGAGTAACCAACTGGGACATTACGTCTGCTGTGCAGAGCCCATTTATGGAAAGGATTTTCTAAAACTTTGAATAAAACCAAAAACCAAAAAGTGTTATCTGCATTTGCAAAGCTGACAGCAACGTCAATGATATAGGGCCGACATGTCTTACTAGCCAGGGATCCTTTTAACACTGTGCAGTGTTTCTAGAAACATCCAGGGAAAAAAATGGCATGAGTTCACATACCGGACAATGTTGTCATGCGTCCACTTCCACTTCTGATGCGCACACAAGAGGTCAAGGGTGAAGATGTACTCCCACGACGTAGGGCACAGGTCATCACCGTGGCGACTGTGGTGCTGAAATTGCATCTTCGCTCCGATGCGTACTGCTGTCATTGCACTGTTGATTAGCTGAGGTATATCACACGGTGGCTTCTGTCAAGCAGAGGATTTGGGGAAAGAAATTAAAATGGTTGAAAACGTTGGGGGGAAAAAATAGGAATTGGGCAATTTATTTTTGTTTAATCAAGAATACTGTTGATTCTATCAGTCAGCAACACTGTGTTAGCAGACCAGAACCAGCTTCAGACAGTGCCAACGGTGGGCTCCATCTTTATTGCCATCTGAATTGAACACTAGGCATGAGTGAGTCTGTACTGACCGAGTCCCAGTGGAGGTAGTGGCTGAGGCAGAGGAGGACATCACCCTGTGCCTGTGCTTGAGCCACTGCCTGGATGGCTCTGCTCAGGTCACTCTTATGAGTCAGCAGGCTGGGCCAGGTGGTCACCAAGAACAGCAGGAGTTTGGCAGCGTCTGGGAAGTCTGTGCACACACACACACACAAACAGAGAGAGAGAGAGAGAGAGAGAGAGAAATCACACTGGTTAAGATTTACATTGACAAATGCCTCTGTTCTGAGAATTTACGATTGTTGAGTTAGCACGCCCCCCAACCCACACAATGGCTACATAGGTGCAGACATGCAATCTTTCCTAAAACATATTAAACTTTTGTTTGTGAAACTCACCAATTGGTCAGTGGTGTTCACTGATACTTCACAGAGTCTGAACTGCTTCAAAATCTCAAGTAAAAGTTTACATACGGTTGTAAAAGGTTTGGAAAACCAGGTGAGTAAATGAGAATGAATGGTCAAAAACCTGTTGGAAACTATACTTTGCAGCGACTTTTGTGTCAGGGTATCAACTAACACCACTGACCGCTCTGTGGTTTGCATCTAAACGTGTTTTAGGAAAGACTGCACAACTGCACTTTCATAGGTGCCATTCCATAGGTGTGCTACTACAACAGAGGCATTCGTCAAAATTTCAATCTTAACCATGGTATTTCATCATAAACAGTCAGAAAGCAGGGCCTTTAAGTGTAAAAAACAAACTCGTCCTTTAAGATTAGTGCATACAAATGCAGAATGTGCCTTTTAGTCACAGCTGACCTTCTTTCAGAAGACTATAGGCCAGGGTGTTGGCCTTGAGCCGATCTCTGTTCTGGCGGCACAGTGCAGTATAGACTCGACAGAGGCTCTGCAGGCGGTCCCCACCCATGGTCATCTTCTCTGCCTTCAGCTGAGCCAATATGGCTGACAGCAAGTCCTCGGTCAAAGCCTAAAAGGACAGTCATTATTAGTGACATGTATTTTTTCCATAACCAAGCAGCCCTAATAATTCTGAAAAAAACATCTGCTTTTATCTCCCTATGTATGGATGTAGTTGTGTTGTCCAAAAAAAAAAAAAAAAAAAAAAAAAAAAAAACACACTAGCCAGACACTAACAAGATTAGACTCTTTCAAGTACATTTTTATCTAATGCCATAGAACAAAGCTGGATTAGGCCCTGTGACTCACCTTATGTGTTGTGCAAAAATCCGACACCACCTCCTTCTCCTCATCTCTCATTACAGGCACAGAGGAGATCCTTTTGATGAAGACGTGACTCTTAACCACCACCAGCAAATCAAAGCAAGAGTCTGCTAGTTTTGTCAAGGCCTGGGAAATAATACATTCTTTGCTGCTTGCTACATTGTCTCCCAAAGCCATCGGATCGCTCTTTACTACGTGCGAGCCTATTTGGTTCTGTAGATCTTTAGATTCCATGGAACCATTTGATAAGGGTTCTACGGCGAGGTCTGATGGAGGTCTAGTGCCAATGGTAATGGGTGAGTTGCCCAGGCGTAACTTTTTGGCGCTCTTTGGCAAAAGCACATTGCTCCCGCAGCGCTTGCCTGCCAGCTGGGTTTTGGTAAAGGCAGTGGTCACCGAGTTGAAGCCGGATGATGAGCCGTGGGTGCTGCCGCCAGTGGCCTGAGGAGGCGTGCTGGGCTCCGGCGCGGGTCCGGGCCTGACGAGGTTCCCGCGCAGGATGTTGAGCGTCCGAGCCTGAGCCGACAGCTCGGGGTACATGGAGTCCAGCATCTGCATGGAGTTCTCCTGGGATGGCGCGGGTCCGGCAGGAGACGCAGGGTTCAGCGCAGACACTGGGTGCCGGCAGGGGACCGGAACAGCATGCTTTGGCGTGGCCGAGCCAAACTGCAACGGGGAGGAGGGAACGCTTTTGCAGGGGGAGGGGGTGGTGGGAACAGCGGGGGAGAAGGTGATCTTCTGTGGACCGTTCCGGAGTGCCAAGTTAGCGGATGGCATCGTCACAGCCCCCTCGGACTGTCCCTGTGACACTGCATATCCTACCAGAGCTCTCGAAGTGTGATCGGGTCTGCCCGGCTTAGGAGGGGTCGCCATGAGAGGGGGGAGCAGGGGCCGGAGAGGGGGGCCCATCATCGAGCGGATGTTGTGAACCGACTCCATGGGAGACATGAAGGGTGCCATAGAGACAGGCCAAAGTGCTTCTTCAGGGCCTCTGACCCGGGTGTATCTGCCCTCATCTTCTGATGGAGAACTCGGGCCTCCAAAGCCATTTGTATGGACCACACCCTCAGGAGTCTGTTTGAGGGAGGCAGTGCCATTTGTATGGACTACATCAGCTGCTGAATGCTTGGTTGTGGCAGTTCCATTGGTGATGCCTGGCCTGTTTGGAGTGTCAGCATCAGACACACATAGGGCATCATTTTGCATACATTCACTGGAGTGCCCCTGTGTCTCCTGGTCTAACTCAGCCTGCATGATTACGTGACTCTTGTCTGGAAAAGGGTTATTCTCCATAAAGCCATTCTTTAAGGTGTCTCCAAGGCCCACATGTGACTGTTTCTTGTTATTTTTGTTTGTACTTGTCACAAGGTCAGTGTCTTCATCAGGAGAGCTGGCCACACCTCCAGCTGCCACGGGCTTGGTTGGACTTTTAATGTCGGAGCTACATGTCGAACCCTTGGTGTGTGTCTCCTTAGTCTCCCCCGGCTCTGAGGAGCCGTTGACACTTCCCACTGGATGCTTGCTCTCCCGTCGTGAGTGGGCCACACGGAGCTTTCGCCGGGGAGTGCGGTAATCAAGGTCCTCAGAGGACTCGGTGTCCCCACACGCAAATTTGTGGGGTTTCTCCTCGTGAGCTCCACATGCCTCCATAGACGAGTCAGAGCTGCTGATGACATCAATGTGTGTCTGACAATGGCCATTCTGTCCCTTTCCTTCTCTCACAGTTGTTTCCCCACCATGATGGATGTGCTTGGGGGGACTCGGCATCTGTTCTGTTCTGATTCTAGAACTCTTTGAGTCTTGATGATTCTCACCATGTCCATTCAGTTCCACTGCAGAAGACGCGGCACTCGTGGGTTCACTTGGGTCCAAAACATGACCATTCACAAGTCCATTTACTGATTCCGAGCATTCCAGGGATTCCAGGGCCTTGACAGTGCATTTACTCCTCATTTCCACAACCTGGTCTTTGTCTTGAGGTTTTAAAGTTGTAAAATCTGTCATAGCATGTTTTAAATGGGATGTTTGTTCCTTGTGCAGATCACCATTGCATGCTGTCATCTCTGTGCTGTTTACAGGCTTAAAGACATTTTTGAGAGGACTGTGTCTAAGTTCAGCTGACCCAAAAGTGGGATGTGTAGCGCACCCAACAGCAGGCTGAGACTCAGGCCCTTCCAGTCTGTTAGGGTCTGAGCTCTGGTTCTGACATGATGGACCATCCACAGTGGAGGGATCCCACTCCATGTCAGCAGCGGGGTCACCGCACACATTGGGAGAGGGCTTTGCCTCGCCCATCACCACCTCAGACTGCATGACCTCATCTCCAGCGATGACGGCTGCCCTCTCCTCCCCACATTCTTGTCTCTCACCAGGAGACTTGGCAGCCGATTCACTTGTTATGTTAATGGACACAGGGAGACGGAGGGCGTCTCCTTTTCTGTCTGTGGTGGGACACGCCGTGTCTGTAGGGGAGGTCTGATGGAACTTCACGTCAGGTAGGGAGTCAGGGGAACCGACCTGACTGCTCATCTTCAAGCCGTTTGAGAGGAGCAACTCCTTTGCCTCCTTCACGTCCTCCTGCTTAAACGTGTGGAGCTCCTGCTCTTCCTCTTCCTCTGATAACTGTAAGTCTTCCTCCACACCTCTCTGTAACAGTAAACACCAACAGATTTCAGCAAAACATCCAAAGCATCAACAGCGCAACAAAGCAACTACACCTTCGATTTGGCAAGCCCACAGTGGAATAATTAACCTTAATTAAGCAGAACTACCTGGGATAATTAACCTTCACTGACTCTGTGCTCAGTTTTTCCCATCATGGAAAAAATAAATTCTACGGTGATTTAAATTTTTCCAGAAATAATTAACACAACCATCTTAACTATGTCTACGAAGCAAACACAAATACTCTGATACTGATTGTTTACATGAAAATAATAGTAAAATATTTTCCCTGGAGAGAAGAGGAGTTGTGAGAGCTTACCCCCTGAGGAATGGGGCTGTGAATGGGGGAGAGCAGAGGGGGCAGCCATCTGAACAAGTCCAATATCTCCTCTGCTGGGGACAGACTTCTCTCACTCAGGGCAGTCAGCTGCAGGGAGGTTCTGATCGAAGTTCCCTCAGGAGTCTTGGCTGAGGTTCCCTTAGGGCTCTTTAGAGGAGTTTTGACTGTGGGTCTTGCAGGGGTCCTGAGAGGGGTTCTGGGCACAGCCGTCGGAGACACAGGCACAGGCGACATGCAGAGATGTTCTTTAGGAACTGCAACATCAGCCTGACAAGCTGGCAATTGATGAGGAAGAGAACAAAAAACAGAAAAGATCATCATTAGCAATACAATGAAGATGACACTTCTAACGCACTGGCGGTTAGAAAAAAGGTAGATGATCCTATGACTTTATTTGTGAGTCACAGACTAAAGACAAACGTTCAGCGCAATCTACTGTATTATGAATCATGAATAATAAATAACTGTACTTGAATAACCATGCAATACATAACATAGCACAAAGGAGTAGGTAGAGTTGCTACACAGCATCTGAATCTGAACATGAGAGTGAAAATGCATGAAATACGTGGAGTAGGGTTTAGCACTTACCAAACAGCGGAGGGGTTTCAGACAGTGACTGTGGCTGTACACAATGCCAAAGGCCTGCCACATACTCTCGGATTTTCCCTGTTGGACAAGCAAGACATGAATGTCAGGCAAAAAAACACTGCAAGACCTCCACAGGCACAACAACAACTTAGACTATGCAAAGAGAGTCCAAGCAACAAGTGACACTAGAACAGTGGGATTAGAGTTGAGCTTACGCAGGTCCATCAAGCTCTCCTCTGTAGGGTCTGTCTGCACCGGCACACTGGTCATGTAGGTGAAATCTGTCTGCATGGCTGTGCTACTTCTCTCTGCCATGTCTGTCTGTACAACTGCGCAGCAGAGCTCTGTGGGAATACAAGGTCCACATTTAGCATGGATATGCTATGGCACACATTTGTAAGGCCTATCAGCACAACAAGACAGCAGGTGACAGTCGACTTGCAAAACCCTCCTCCATCCACTATCATTTTATGGCCAACAAGCCTGCTAGTCTCACCTTTCCTTTCTGTTTGGACTTCTGTGCTCTTCTTTTCTGTTGGAATAACAGAAGCTTAGTTCATATCACACTTCACAATAACTTCACTCAAACAACATACATCTCCAGAACAGACTGCACAATGAACATAAAAATACTGCCCTACCTTTATTAAGTTCTTTTTCCAGTTTTTCCAGTTTCTCCTGTTGAAAGAGTGAATTAATGAGTGAATAGATGATGATGCAATATTTTTCCATATAGACCAAAGGATTTTTCCATAATCACGAAACTCAAGTCAACACGACAAGCAATAACAAGGCAAACACAACACAAAATGGTCTGAACAGCAAAATGAAAATTATAATACTGAGAACATGGAAATGGAAGTCATTGATGCAAAAGACTATGCCAGTGAATACACTTACTTGGGTTTTCTGCAATTTATACTCCAAGGTTTTATTTTCATTTTGGAGCGAGGCAACTTCAGTGCTTTGTTTAAGATTTGAATCTAAACAAAAAATAGAATACATGCATCTCATAAATATTTCTTTCGTCGTTAAAGGTATCAATAACATTCATTAACAGGAGATTCTATGAATATGTAACACCCGAGTAAACACTGGCTTCACCAACCTTGTAAAATCTTAAGCTGAAAGATTATCCGTTCCTTCCTGGAAAGAAGATAGCAATGAAATTACTTTTTAAGACACATACTGACCAACAGCACATGACAACAACACACACGGTTTATCTTAAGCATGAAGCATCACTAAATCCAGTTGTCTGGTAGATGTAAAATCTCCAGTTAATGAATGTCAAGACAACTTGTGTAAGAGAATAACTCAAGAATATGTGAAGAGAGTTTATGTAAAGAGAATAATTCATGTTAGAACTGGGTGCTTTCTTAAAATGCCAACTCACAAAGTCTGGGGCTCAGAGTTCCTGTTCCTCAGGTCAGCTGATCCATCTTGACATTGCTTCAGAAACTCCTATTTCAACAGTAATGACAGTTAGGTAGAGGTCTTCAGGTGAAGGCTTTGACATGGGACTGATCTCACAAACATTTTACAGAGCTGGCTTTCAAGTACAGAATGTTTCAAATTGGCCACTATTTGTTTCCAACAGAACTTGCCTTTGTTGCCTGCAGTTCCTCTTGCATACACACATCATCCTTGTGTAGATTGTCAAAAGGAGACACACTTAAGAGCAGCTCATCTAGATGTTTGTGCAGTTCAGCATTTTCCCTGTAAATAAATAAGAGGATTTCAAGCATCAAAGTAAATGTCCTTTTATTTTATTGCACAAGTACTGTGAGTTAACTCATACAAGCAATCTGTGGAATCATTCCCCAGTATACAGTGGACACACTATTAACTGGTTAAATAATTGTAATTCTCTAGGTTCTTTCTTCAAGAAAGAGGAAGAACTCAGGATGGTGCACATCAAAACAGTGTTTAGACTTAATGAGACAATGAGTTTGTCTTACCTCTGAGTTTTCTGAAGCTGTATTATAGAGTCAAGGCTAACATCTGACAATACACACATACATAACCACAGCCATTTTACAGCAAACAATATAAGTAACGCTAAGGTAGTTGCTCATTCAAGGGTTTATTACAACCATTGATAGATGTCTGCAGATTAAATGAACAACATTTCTGAAAATTACATATTTTACTAATCCACGTAAATGTCTTTATCCTTTCCACAGTTGCGACATAATATAAAATAAATAAAAGTAAGTGTAAAAGGATATCATCACGTTTTTCTTTGAACTCGTTGAGTATTTTGCTGTAGGAGGGAAAGAGAATAAACCGTTTCAGCTTCACAGTCTGAGAACCTCCTTCCAAACAGATTTAATGTCATGCCATTTAACCCATACAGCTACCACTTGAACACACAAATCATATTCGAGACAAGTAGAACATGACTAACGTTGGGTGGCAATTCAGAAGGTAGAACAACTCTACATATACACAGCAATCGACCAGCTGACTGGACATGGAAATAAACATTGCGCCTCGCACGCTGACAGTAAATTGTCAACTCACTCTGTTTCGATTATTTTCTGTTTCAGTGCCAAAAACGATGTCATATACTCGTGCAGCGTCTGAGAATAAAAACAAATACAAACAGACAGCGTTAGCAAGTTGGCTACATACAACTAACTCCGTGGTTAACGTTATGCTTCTAGATTCTAGCAGTTGTGTCATCATTATGGTAGCCGGCATTTGGTACACGTGAGCAGAGCAGAGAGCAGAGTACGATAGTCATTTGCAATCAATAAACAGAATAACAACACGCTATCCGCTGTCAGTAATGTTATTTCACCTCATTCAGTACTGCGCAGTTTTGACAAGTTCCAGCCGTTCCGTCTGGCGCAACTCCTGCAGTTTTCGCCTGATTCTCTCCGGGCATCATGGTAAATTAGAGACACCACAGCGGTTTTAAAATGGGAAAAACTACTCAAAAACATGAATGATAACCTAAATCCCACAAGCTAGAACTTCGTGAAAAGCATGGAGCCCAAAACGAATTTGCGGTGTTTGCTTGGGGTCCTAATAAGGACCTTAGGTGTCCGTCATAAACCCGGATTCAATCTCCTGAAAAAGTAGATCTGCTGGCGCTGCTGTATGTATTGCATTTGCACTTAAAAATAAAATAAGACCTGATATACGGCGTGGAATATACTGCATGGTCAAGTAGCATGAAACAAATGACTCTTACAATTTTTTCTGCCAGGCAAAATATTGGGATCAGTAATAACTGAATTTGGGACGCTTTCATTGAGCGTCATCAGTCTTTTTCAAAACCGTCGCACAATCAACGTTGCAGTAGTGCAATGACCACATGTCCGAAAACAACAGCTCAAACAAAGATCGTAAGAATTGTACAGTGATTTGTGTGATTATGGTCTAGTTGTCCAGCAGCAGAAAAGCAGTTTCTGATTCAAGACACGTAGGTAGGTAGGATGGCATCCGACTTGTCTCAGCTCAAGATTGGTTTCATTGGTGCCGGGAATATGTCCTACGGCATACTAAAGGGAATCCTCAAGTCAGGTTACATCACTGCTGCAAATGTCACTGTGAGTGCCCCGTCAACCAACAACTTTGCTAAATTCCGGGACATGGGTGTACATCTCGTACACTGCAATGGGGATGCCGTGTCTGGGGCTCAGTTGGTCTTTCTAGCAGTGAAGCCCCACCTTATTCGTACAGTTGTCACTGAAGTCTTACCACATTTAACAGAGCGACACATCATGGTGTCAGTTGCTGCAGGTGTCACTGTGGAGACATTGGAGCAACTCTTGCCGGTTGGAGTCCAAACTGTGCGCCTGATGCCGAACCTACCCTGTTTACTTCAGGAGGGGGCGCTGTTGTTCGCCAGAGGGACGCACGCCACACCAGAGACGGGCACCATGCTGAAGCGCTTGCTGTGTGCGTGCGGGTCCGTAGAGGAGGGCCCAGAGAGCTGGATCGATATTCACACGGGCCTGAGTGGCAGCGGAGTGGCGTTCGTGTACCTATTTGCTGAGGCGATGGCTGAGGGAGCAGTGAAGATGGGCATGCCCAGTGTGCTCGCCCAGCGCATTGCTGCCCAGACCATACTGGGTGCAGGGCACATGCTGAGGGATTCTGGGAAGCCAGCAGCAGTCTTGCGTGGAGAGGTGTGTACCCCAGGTGGGACCACCATATATGGCCTCCACGCTCTGGAGAAGGGGGGAGTGAGATCAGCTGCCATGTCTGCTGTGGAAGCTGCCACTGAAAGGGCACGAGAACTTGGCCGAAAATAATTAATACCACAATTATCTCAACGCTGAATGTCACACTTGCATATCTTAATGGATTAATCACTGTGCATTGAAATACCATTCACATCCACAATAATTGAATGTTTACAATGGTTGGCACAATTGTTGCCTGTACACTTGAAACATAACATGGTTGACATGCATGCAAAGAATTACACAATTCTATTAAAGAGTAAAATATTTTGAAAATCAGAAAAATGCTCTGTTCTGATTGTTATATGCAGACAGTCATGACAGTATGCTGAATTGTACCACCAGTGATACAATCAAATGTGAAAAGGGAGGATCCATTAAAATAACATTTCAACATATTCCTGACTTTTTATACTTCAAAATAAGGCCAGAGTATTACTTCAGAAATAACATACTGTTAACAGTACTCCTAGACTCTAGCCTAGAAATCTAGACGTAACCTAGTGTAGCAAATAGTTTTGCTCATTCGGTATACTATATCTAGCCATGAGCCATGGGGCCTGAGGTGCCTTCTTCCAAGGTTTGGTTGGACCAATCACATCACTCTGTCTTTATAGAGTTGCCAAGATGTACCCTAGTGGTATTTTATCAGCGTGCAGACAGTTTGGAAAACAACCATTGATTTTGTCCCTTGGATTGAGCCCAATCTATCAGTCTTGGCTCGACTATACGTTGTGATTTTATAATGTGGTTTGTCAGGCTACCTAGACTCCCCCTTTTGCCCTAGACTTACAACACCTCCATATGACCCTTAATATCCTCAAGATAGTAGGGAGAATATTTTCCAGATTCAAAGGACACAAAGGCATCTATTACTGAATGTTATTTTGTGATGAAAGTTATTGGTTCATTTTAGGCTTTTAAAGGCCATATGAATAACTATAATCTTGTCTGAACAGAATGCTTCCATTGTATGTGAAAGTGCTGTGTCCACTGTGAGCTACTGCCTTGGACTGGTTTGATGGGAGGGGGATGTAGCTCAGTGGTAGAGCGCATGCTTTGCATGTATGAGGCCCCGGGTTCAATCCCCGGCATCTCCAATGTCAAATCTTTAAAATGCATTGCAAAGGTTAGCTGTGCTTATGTTGCTTAAAGTGGGGAGATCCAGAAGGTGACTAGGGAAATAGATTAAATCAAAGACCATGGTGGAATGTAATAGCAATGATTTTAGAAGTATATTCTAGCTCGCACAGCCAGGAGCCACCACACATTTGCATGGCACAGAAACAATAAGAATCATCCTCCCCCAGTGATCAATGTAAATTAACTGCTGGCACCCCCGTGGCTGGGTAGAGCCTTTTGTTCGTATTTACATAGCAAAAACCTTACCTCAGATAGATTTGGAATGTATTTATGTATATTTTGAAATGTGAATGTACTCATTCATTCGTCATTTTAGGGGTCTCAGTACACGGAGTGTAATAATCAAAGTGTATGGTCAGACTTGTCTGATTCTGGGTATATATGTACAGTTGGGTAGCCTATTTAACAATGCTAATTGCCATAGGTGTGTCCTCGGGCCATCAGACAGATTACCACCCAGCAAAGGACCAATCACATTCCATTGTACTTCCTTCAACTGTATGCTAACTGTATGCAACTCCCCTCGGTTAAGTGTATTTAAGTGGAACACACTCTTTGTTTAGTTAGATTTAATGGTGGATGCTTTCGGACTGAAACCCTTATGTCTCCCTTGACATGCGCCATTGTAACGATTAAACTTGTTTACTGAAGTTCCGGAGTCTGCACCAGTCTGCAATTCTTCCTACAAACCGGAAGCAATTAAATTTAACAAAAAAAACAACTTTGCTATATTGAATAGAGATAAGTGATGACCGTTCCTGTGTGACAGAAATTAGTGGAGTCAAAATATAACTTTCAGTACAGTTTAACAAAAACAGCTCTTACTGAATTTGTTAAAGAATGTAAACTTTAAGTGTGAGGGGATTTAACGCAAAGGTAAAGTGGTGAAGCCACAGTTGACTCCCAATGTCTTTGGAAATATGGAGGCAAAAAGCAGTCTTGTAATTCTTGTCAGCAAGTGTCTTGTAACTAACAGGAGGGGATGTAGTTCAGTGGTAGAGAGCATGCTTTGCATGTATGAGGCCAGTGCTTGTTCTTTAAGTCCTACCAGAAATCATGAGTGTTGTTGACATCCTTTGTTTAAAAAAAAACCTTCAAGTGGATTCAAACGTAAACAAAAGAACTGACTTTGTACACATCATTGTCTTGACTGGAGATGTCTGATACATAGGAGTGATAATGTAAAGGAATATAGTGAAGCCACTTTATGGACTCACAGTGTTGTGCACCTCTCTCCTCTTCTTGTACTCCCTTAAAGGATCAGTTTAATGCATAAATGGAAGGTGTCTCTGGAAAAACATTGCTGAAATGACATGAAAGTGTAGTACAGAATATTATTATAAGCCTAAATGTATTTTATGTTGATACATTTTAAGCAGTCTGTTAAGTGTATAGGTTACATTTATGTACCCATTGTGTATGTTGCTGAAACCTTCACACTGTACACCAAAGGTACACTTCCTCTTTATTTTCTACTCTGTCCTGCCTCCCTTCCCCTATATCACTATCACCTGTGTTACTGCTATTTGGGGTCTTTTCTGCAAGCTATGGTAATCCTCATGTTGTAAGGGGTATACAAGAAGTGTGATGGTTTGTTTTCACTGGTAGTGTGGCCGAGCGGTCTAAGGCGCTGGATTTAGGCTCCAGTCTCTCTGGAGGCGTGGGTTCAAATCCCACCACTGCCATTATGATCTGAGATTTAGGCCTGCATGCTCAACTTTGATAGCAGTCATAATTCAAACTCCATGGTTTCCATAATGCTGATAAAATAATGTGCCATTATGTACTAGAGCAACAAATATTTCCACTTAATAGGGATTTTAATTCTCCAGATGTCATATAGTCTAAGATCTTATATGTTCTATATATCTATATATATTCTACAGAATTGGTGCAAACTGCTGTCCCAGAACCAAAAAGATAATTTAAAAGCCATTTATGTAAGAAAATGTTTGATGATATAAAAGTGTAAGCAGATAACTATCATAAGTAATATTTGATGTAGCTGCTAGTTTAATATAGAAAATATCATAATTTCTATGCTACTCTCTCTTTCTATGGTACTTTCAATTGAGAGGTAGTTGTCCCAAACCCCAAGGTCTGAAACATATATATATATATATATATATATATATGCATATAGGACAATATACAGGACAATAGTCTGATTGCTGTATTCTGTAGTGCTATAATGCTGTATACCTTCTAACTCATAATACAGCAATCAGACTATTGTCCTGTATATTGTCCTATATGCAAGACAGGCATTTAAAAATAATTTAAAATAATTTTTAAAGCTTTCAACATTTTTCCATTGCACTTCAAAGAAACCCCCAACCTGAGTTTTAGAAAAACCACATCCTTTACTCTACCTCCTCTAACTTCTGTTTGTTCGATTTTGATGAAGTGAAAGCAAAGTTACGTATAGACAAAGACACTCTATGTCAGTTTTTCAAACCCTGTAACTGTCCATCACTGCAACTACATTGCAGCAGAGTGCACATGCCCACACCATCAGAAAGGACATCTGAGGGTATGTAAATGTTTAAAAAACTACAGTGTAAAGATTGCTGGTTAGGTCAGGTTAATATATGTTTCAAGAGAGATAATATATTGAAATAAGTAAAATGTGAATTCCATTGACAGAAATTATAAAACAGTTTTCGGTGTAGCCAAAGGTAAATCCCGACTATAAATGTAATACTGTAATATGCAGTAACAAATTGAATGTAGTTCATTACTGCACTAATATACAGTATGTACTTTACTAAGATATTTACATTTTGGGACTTTATACTTTAGCACTACATTGTAAATGATATCTGTCATTCCTTTTGAAAAAAAGGAGAATAGTAATGTAGAATAGAGACATTAAGGTGGACAGGGACAGGGTTTAGACAGGGTTTTTGTTTTCATGCTTAACTTTTGTAATGTTTCTTTATTGGCAAGAAAGGTCATACACTCTCAGGAAAGTCATTAATAGGCCTTGATAAAAATGAAAATACTCAGATCAAAAGTGGAGTGAGAGGGAAAAGAACATGGATTCAGTACATATTCAAAATAAGGCCATTTGAGGCCATTGAGTGCAACACTCGGCAATGTGAAACAACAGGGCTATGGGTTAATTCACTAAGACTAATCCCTTTAATGTTGTGGGCCGTCAGGTGGGGCTCGAAAAAATCTCCACAGATTAAAGTAAAATATAATGCCTTTAAAGTTTTCTGCGGACCTCAGAGGACTGCTTGTAAAATGCTTTCATGAGGAACACATCATGGCAGCAGTGCCATTGAGGCAGAGTTCAGATAGGACTTTGTGAAGCCCAGTCTGATGAATTGCCCTCTCCTCCAGAATGCTAACTAGCACAGTCTCATGTGGACGCATAGCTTCCTCGGCTCTGACCAGGTTTCTGGCTAGCTACAGCAATAGTTAGCAATTAAGTGTACTACATCTTAATTTTTGTCGTGTGAAGTTCAGACAGGTGCAGTAACACGGCAGAGACATGGCAGCAAATGTGGTTGTAATGCAGCAGCAGCAGCCCCTACTAGTGGTCAATTCAGCTGAGTGGGGCTCTGGAATCTGTGACTGCTGTGATGACATGGGCATCTGTGAGTGGAGCTGAATTTCTCAAGTCTCTGGGCTGTTTATATCTTAATGCTCATATTCTACAATGGCACAAAGCTAATCAGTCATACAATGGTCTAAATATCATTTATCAACACCAAATATAATAATAATTTCTTTCTGTCTGTCCATAGGCTGCTATGCTACATTCTGTATGCCATGCTTCATGTGCAAAGTTATGGGGGAGTTTAATGAATGCTGTGCACTTCCTTATTGCTTTGACTATGGCCTTGTTCCGCCCATCTCACTGGCTGTAAGATATGGACTGCGGAAACAGTCTGGCATACATGTAAGGCCTTGGTTTATTGTCATGGCTTCATGTCAGTGCTTCTATTTTCAGTCAGAAAAGAAAAAAGAATAGGGTGAATAAATGCATTTATGATCATAGAATGAAAATGTTTCTGTGTATGTAACTTCTTTAAATGTGTACAGCAATGATGTGTGTGTGTTTCAAATATGTATGCTCTCCAAACTTAATAGGGAAGCCTCTTTGATGACTGCTTGTATGTGACCTGCTGCAACCCGTGTTCATGGTGCCAGGTGGCCCGTGAGCTTAAGAGACGCAAGCAGGGCTTCACGGTCATCAGCACTCAGCCCACTGTCATTCAGGCTCCAGTCGCCCATCCTGGGCCAAGGGACATGTGATTTTTCCTCCTCTCTTTGTATGCTTCACATCTCTCTCTCACTGCACAAAACTTTTATCAACTTGGACGCACTGGTTTTTAAGTTATGCTGTGAAATCAATCATTGTGCTGTGTCCAATCAACTCATATTTTGGGGGGGACTAGTGATGGGGTAGCGTGGTAAAATTACTGAAAAATAAAAAAAAGAAAAAGAACAAGCAACAGCTATATGATTTTTTTCAGAGAAAGAGTCAGAGAGAAACTTAAAGCTGCACAATCCATTGCTTTAGAATTATACAGATCAGACAACTTAGCACTCTCCAATGCCAGCCAAAAATTCTCAACAATTAATCAGTGAGTCCCTGTTGCTCATACAACATATTGTAAGACTCTATTGTAATTTCTATTTGAAGTTATATAAATAAAGGTCATGTTTACGTGCCATCTTGCATACTAAACTTTCAATTCCCTTTATCTAACCAGTTCAAATAGTGCAAAACACCAAAGTCAGCCTTTAATTTTAGCTTTATGGCTATCTATCTCAGTGTCTGTTAACATAAGGGAATAAAAATGTTTTAGCCAGAACCCACATGCTGAGTGTGTTAAAATACATTTTTTGGGACAAAGTGTACTTTTTATTAATCACTAAAAATGAAGAGACACAAGCAAGGCATCATGGTCATCAGCACTCAGCCCACCGTCATTCAGGCTCCAGTTCTCTGACATCAAATATTTGGCATTTGGCATTTATCTTGGCAATAAAAAAGTCTGTGTTAAGGATTTGTGAATTGATGATGAACCAAGAGTACATACTTGAGTAAACAGGTTAAAGTCTGAAAGCCTGTGATCTCTAGATGTCTCATTATGCATTAAGACATGTCCCAACTTCCTCCATCCCATGCACTATGCATAGTTTTGCAATGCATTTCAATGGAATTAAATGGTTTTGAAATAGGTATTGCATCCCAAAAAAATCTATGTTAACATCCAAATTAACATTCAGCATGGCTTTGTTGGGAGGTGTGGCAGGGTTCCTCAATTCAATTCAATTCAATTCAGTTTTATTTATACAGCGCCTTTTACAATAGTATTGTCTCGTGGCGCTTCACAGAAGGAGCACCCAAAGCACCCAAGGGCACAGGCAAGCACCCAAACTCCCTTAACAGGGGCAAGGAAAAACTCCCTTATGTTCAGTTAATCTAGGAAGAAACCTTGGGCAGATCCACGACTCATAACCCAACTGCCAGGGGTCATGGAGAAAAATTACAATCAGTAGTAACCATGACAGACTATAAGTTGCCTATGGTTTTAGCTAAGGTTCATAATAGTTCATAATAGAGTATTATCCCACTTTTACATTACATGGTAGTCAGTCTATAGGTGGTTATCAGGAATTATAGCTGGACAATGTAGCAGCGGCCAGGCAGCAGCGGCCAGGCATAGTGACAAACTCAAAGGAAAAGGAATGAGATGGGTCATGGGGTAACAGTAAGGGTCCATTTGACAGCGCCATTGTGAGGGGGTCAATCACAAAGCCTCAGGAAGGGGAGGAAGGGGAGTCGGGCCCAGCATCAAGGCCCAGGAAGGTCCTCTGTGATGGGGAGTCGGTCCTGACATGGGCCTCCGTAGTGTTGGTTGTAGTAGTGTTGGTTGTAGTCCACTCAGGAGGGGAGGGTGAGAGGAGTCCACCGGAATGAGGCAGGGATGACACTCAACAAAGATAATTGTGGACAGAGGAAAATTGTGAATTAGGCCAGGCTCACACATCAGAAAGCAAATGTGTAATTCTACATAATAATTGTAACTCAATGCACTATGACCCTATCTGGCCCACAACCTATATTTCTTGCTTCTATCTCACTCCTGTTCCTGTTAGTTTGGTAGAAATCCTGCAATAATAGCCATTAGGGCAGCAACACCACACTATGATAACTAATGTCATTAAGCAGGCAGCAAGGAACAACCCAATGGGTTGCGGTTTAACCTCCAACTCTTGTCCCCTTTCATCGCAGCCGAAGTCTACACAGCAGAATCTCCAATGTGGTGCCTACTCAAGTTTATCTGCCCAAATTTCCCAAATCTATATCTTGCCATGCCACATCCAACACACAATCTGAATTCCTGTTGTCCTCCAGTAACTCCAAAGCATGATCATATGTACCCCTGAGGACACAGAGGTCATGGCCTCTTTAGTTTTTCTAGAGCTGGCGCGACTTATTTCCCTCTATCAAGCCTTTCAGACATGTCTGACTTCTCATGTGAGAATGTCAGCTATATTGTGGACTATGTGCTTCTCCACTTCGAAAAATGGAGTGTGTGCTATTTATGAACAAGCTCCTCATATAATTAATGAATGTGCGGTATATCACCTCTCACACAAATTTCATTTGTGTATACTGCATTTAACCCACTTCAAAAATGCAATATTTGCACCTGCACTTCCAGTGGGCCATTTTAACTGGAAATGACAGTAGCTGGCTAAAACCTACTGGAAAAAAAGTCTGTTGCACAACTTTGTGATGTGCCCTGAAAATCTGTTGTGCGACAGTGGGTATCATACGGAGCTCCTAAAGTGACATGAGAAAACTTATTTTTCTGAGACTTTTAGGTGTGCACCAGACACTTTCTGGCTGACTTTCCGGCCGACCCAAAGTGACATACAGAAAGTGAGATTTGACAGCCAGCTGGCCCACCAATCACAGTTCAGATTTGCCAGAGATATTCCCTTCTTCCCCCTCAAAATCCCACCAATCACAATCATTAAATGCCATATCAGCCACTTTTGTTTTAAACTTAAAACACCTTAACTTTCTTTTTTATAGAGGTATGAAAATAGGCCATACCTATAGCTTACTGTATTTTTATTTGCCAGTGATAGAAGGAGGAGTTAGACACACACAGATACGAAGTACACGTTATCAGTTTATTTAGAAGAATCAGTTAACAGCCCAACCACCTGCACACAACCACACTCCACTCAACCTCCCACTGAGCTAGTCCTCTCTATGGCCGACTTAAATTAATGGACTGGCCATTTACCCCAGCCTGGAGCTAACTGACCCTATACCCACCACTCACACACATACACACAAACAATAACGTAGCTAACATAAACAATGAATGCAAGACTGGTAGGATAAAGTCTCTCTTCTACTGGCTTCCAAGGAATGCCAATGCCAGCTCTGGCATAGACTGACTGCAAATAAAGTCCAATACTTTGATTTGGCCTGTGAACATCATACCCAAGGTACATGTACCTTCTCTCCGCAGAGGCCCAAAATAGGCAATGTTTCCATTACCTCAGTGCAGGTAACAGTAATTACTCCACACAGAAGTAAATCAATTTGCATTAATCAATTAATAGGCCAAAAGTTAATTTATACCAGCACTTCTCAAATTTAGCCTCTAGCATACAGAGACTTTGTATCACTTAATGATCTCCTGTTACCCACCACCTAATTTATCTGGCAACAATCGAATAAGGGGAGTACCAACACTTTTTTTTCCACTTAAAGCTCTGATTAAGCCATGCCCCACCTTCCTCCATACCATGTGAATCAGATGTATGAGTGATAAATCTAGGCCTGTACCATTGAGGGTAAACCCCTTAAAGCACCAATAAGGGGCTTTCTAGGCATCTTCCAACTTCCCAGTGTCTTGTTGCCACTGCCAGAGCATGCTTATTGGTGTTTGATGGCAGTGCAGTTAGCTATATCATGCAATCATTCTTTTATTTTCTTGCGGTTTCTTGCTCTCCGTGCACAAGTGCACAGTGCATATCTTATTGTTTATCCACTCCATATATGACTATATGCCATCCAAACTGATTTGAAGATGAGGCCAAAAGAAAGTCTGATGAAAAGGATACCCCAAATGGTGTAAAATTGTGAGTCTGTCTATGGTGGTTCCTTTGAGACTGAAATGACTGTGGATGATTTAAGGCAGGTGGACAGGAAGTGGGTATTGATGGAGATGCAGATTTGTGAGAGCTAGTTGAATGTTGGTTTGAAGCCAGCCTTTAGCACACTCACTCACTTTTAACAAACAGGAAACTAGACTGTGGGTTCTTGTGAGCCACACTGTAACAGAAATCAGTCACCAACAGCACTTTAAATATACTTTACTTCACTATACTATCACTGTATTATTATTATTATTATTATTATTATTATTATTATTATTATTATTATTATTATTATTATTATTATTATTGCCATCATATAATTTTTGACATTGTTGAAGAAAAAGATTTTTAAAATTTCATTATGAAAAATTATGACATGGTCTGTATTGAATCGCATTACATCACATCAGCCACATCAGCCTTCAACAGAGTGAGATGTTATATGGTTTCAAAATGGCCATCAGGAAACCCTACAGAATATATGCTATATGTTATATGTGCATTTTTCACATGCTTAGAGAGCACCTGGCTCACACAGATTGCAAGACAGGCCTCTAAAAATATAAGGTGGCTTTTCATGGCCCTTCAGTGAAACCCACACCACAGTTTCTGAGAAGACCACACAATTTCCTCTTTCTGACTTCTATTGGCTTCCATCAGAAATGACATCTGAGGGCATGTAACATTTTAAGAAACTTTTACAGTGTAAAAGAATAAGATTGCTTGTCAGGTCTTAAAATAGTTAAGTATGACCACTTGATCATTGTTATATTTTACCTCTTTCTCTCTCTCTCTCTCTCTATATATATATATGTGTGTGTGTGTGTGTGTGTGTGTGTGTGTATGTGTGTGTGAGCGAGAAATAAGATATGGAACTGTAAAGGTAAATCCCAACTGTAAATGATATACTGCAATATGCAGTAACAAATGTAATTCATTACTGTACTGATATTTGTACTAAAATATTTAAATTTTGAACACTTTATCACTCCATTTTAAAGTGAGATGTCTTACTTTCTACTTCACTCCATTTTTGATACCAGTTGTTCGTTGTGAAAAAAAATAGGTTCTCAGGCCTCTGGAATCTGAGACTGCTATGATGACATGGGCATCTGTGTGAGGCTGAATTTCTGAAGTCTTCTGAAGTCAATGCTCATATTCTACAATGGCAAAAAGCTAATTGTAGAATAGTCATACAATGGTCAAAATGTAATTTA
This sequence comes from Tenualosa thibaudeaui, assembly GCA_027481765.1. Taxonomy (NCBI): domain Eukaryota; kingdom Metazoa; phylum Chordata; class Actinopteri; order Clupeiformes; family Clupeidae; genus Tenualosa; species Tenualosa thibaudeaui. The sequence continues at coordinate 4,527,741 of JAIFZK010000015.1, read as the reverse complement.
TCAACAACAACAATAATAATAATAACAATAATAATGTCTGTCGTGAGCTTAAGAGATGTAAGCAGGGCTTCACGGTCATCAGCACTCAGTCCACTGTCATTCAGGCTCCAGTCGCCCATCCTGGGCCAAGGGACATGTGATTTTTCCTCCTCTCTTTGTATGCTTCACATCTCTCTCTCACTGCACAAAACCTTTATCAACTTGGACGCACTCGTTCTAAAGTTATGCTGTGAAATCAATCATTGTGCTGTGTCCAATCAACTCATATTTTGGGGGGGACCAGTGATGGGGTAGCGTGGTAAAATTACTGAAAAATACAAAAAAAAATAAGAAGAAAAAGAACAAGCAACAGCTATATGACTTTTTTTCAGAGAAATAGTCAGAGAACAACTTCCAAAAATTAAAGCTGTACAATCCATTGCTTTATTATACAGATCAGACAACTTCAATGCCTCCTAATGCCAGCCAAAAATTCTCAACAATTAATCAGTGAGTCCCTGTTGCTCATACAACATATTGTAAGACTCTATTGTAATTTCTATTTGAAGTTATATAAATAAAGGTCATGTTTACGTGGCATCTTGCATACTAAACTTTCAATTCCCTTCATCTAACCAGTTCAAATAGTGCAAAACAAGTCAGCCTTTAATTTTAGCTTTATGGCTATCTATCTCAGTGTCTGTTAACATGAAGGAATAAAAATATTTTAGCCAGAACCCACATGCTGAGTGTGTTAAAATACATTTTCTGGGACAAAGTGTACTTTTTATTAATCACTAAAAATGAAGCAAAAAATTCTACAAATATATAAAAACGATACAAACAGTATAGTGACACCTGAATATTACAGATATTTCTAAGAAATATAGATTTAAAAAATAAATCCCAATTAAAATAGTTCATAACAGGCTATATGTCTACAAATGGGACTGCCAACAGCAACAAAGTAACGAGTTGTACTGACTTGAAAACACGGTATACAGCAATTTTGATCAAAAGTAGCCTATAGCACACATGGTTGTAAACTACCACGGGTTTAAAGGATATTTTCCTGCAAGGATATATTTGCCTGCCCAGCTGGACCATGGTGGGAAATTCCTCGCTTCTACCTAGAGCGCCTTTGTTCCATTCCGTTAGGTAGAAATCCTGCAATAATAGGCACAGGCCATATGAGGGCAGCAACACTCCACACTATGATAACTAATGTCATGAAGCAGGCAACGAGGGTCGACTCGATGGGTTTGCGGTTTAACCTCCAACTCTTGTCCCCCTTCAATTCATCGAGGCCGAAGTCTACACAGCAGAAGTTGATGGGGTCTCCCGTGTGCTGCCCTCTAAAGTTTCCCTGCCCAAATCTCCTATATCTCGCCATGCCACATCCAACACACAATCTGAATTCCTGCTGCCCTCCAGTAACTCCAAGGTGTTCGATAACAACAGGTGAGATGGCGCGGTTGAAAGCGGCAGAGAAAAAAGCCCTGCCGTGGTTGTTGGTGGTGTAAATAAGCACATCACACTGGAACCCGAAGTTGCTACCCCACCGCGCCACGAGTGAAGTGGGAAAAAGCCTCTGTACGCTGACGTTACACTGAGGCAGCGGCTGAGGCGAAGTCTCCGAAGAGGCTTCAGTCTCTTCGACAGATCTTTTGGCGTAGCGCACGTCCACCTCCAAGTTCGCCAAAAATCTGTTCGTGGAGTTGATTGGTGGGAGCAGAAGGTCCTCGTCACTCAAGCCGTTGGAAAATTGGACAAGTACGGTGACACCGCTCAGAACCAGAAGAACAGTAAGGGAGTTGTTCAGCATGGCACAAGGTGCGACTCCCCTCGCATGGTGCGCCGCGGGGAAAAAGGCAACTGATGAAGAGTTGAAGCGACTGTCGGCGAGGGGGAATGTGTGGTCAAGCGCGTAACATAGGACATTTATTCAGAGAATCCGAGCTATTCCTGTTGTCAGAGTTCTGGTTTACCTGTTGTCCGCTTGAAATGGCAACGTAACGTCAGCTATCCGCGAAACACCGACGCCCCCTCCTCTTTTTCACGAGAAGAACTGGCTTCCTGCCAGGCGGCGGTTGGTTACTTTGGAATGGGTGGCGATGTCGCGCGCAGCAGATTGCTTGCGCTCGCCTACTCAGGTGGGTGAGAGCTAGTGTCACGCGCCACCCTTTCGCAGATCTGCGACGTGGAAAAGAGGCGCGACAGATGTTTGTGAAAATGTTGCCTCTGTTGAAGTGTGTTAAAGCCTTTCAGAAATGACGCCACATCAGTACCAATTTGTATGTGTCTGGTAGGGTGGTCCCTGATAGCGAACTGTTTTGCCTGCTGTATTACAAACATTTTCAGACTTAATATGTGATTGACATTTCTTTTTGCCTATCAAAAAAGTGATGTTCACATAAATAGCTCAGTTTGTGACAATGAGCAGTTACCTACTTTTTTCCAGACTGTAGGCCAAGGCTACATGATGCTGTGGGACAGTTTAAGCACTTATTGCTGTATTGTTATAGAGCTTATTGCTGTCAGTTGTCAGTTTTTATAAAGTTATCATGTAACCTTTTTTCATAGTCTTTTCCAGTTACATCCAGCTTACCGCTGTGACACCCTTATAACCATGAGGCCACCAAATACACCAAGTGCCTTTTAAAGTATGTAAAATCACAACCATTTAATCTAAGTCGCAAGGGAGATGGTGTCCTCCGAATCTAAATAGGACCATTTAACTGGAAAGGAAAATTCTAGTTTCCTGTCAAGGATACATGCAGAGCAATAATCAGAGATTAGGCACAGAATTAGTAAAAAGACTGTGAGGCTTGAAAATCTATCATTTTACATAGTCACTTGTAAAGACACCAGGTATGTCCAACCTAATATACAAGGTAGGCCTGTAGCCTATCACTTTTGCCATAAAGCCACATTTGCATATAAATGTCACAATTGAAGAGTCCTTATGATCACCTTAGAAAATGACTCCAAAGCCCACAGGTTACCTGAACAGAAACATAAACCTAACATACACACAGACTGCTATTGCCATTGTCTGTTGCTTGTCTGTTGACACTTGTGAGAGCTTGTAAAACTTCTTAAAGTACAATAACTTCAAATTGGTGCAGACATGCATTTTACTTTAAAAAGGGGCTTTAAAATCAGTTTATGCTTTGGTTTTTGTCATTAAAAGTTCCACGCTCCTCCATTTAGCTAATGTAAATTATGTAGTCAGTAGCCTAAGTGTATTTCCAAACCAATTTGCAATCATTACAGGACCCAAAACATTCTTATTAAACTTCTAAGTGTTAAAGCATATATTCAGTACCTTTCTTTTTGTGGAGGAATGATGCAGTATGTACCTACGAGATGAGATATGTCCACATTGTAGTTTTTTAGTTTTTTTGTTTGTTTGTTTGATTGATTTCAACTTTGTCAAGTATCTAACACAATTTGGGATGAAGCTCTATGATTAATTAATTAATTAGATAAGTGTTCCCTTTGCTCCCGTAGTTATTCAGTAGTACTTAAGACAATGAGCTCAGGTTGTTGACAACACTACACTGGACTAGTCCCTAACCAAACTGCTGAGTTCCAATAGACACTGAAAGACACTGAGTTCCAATGACGTTAGTGTTCATGAATTTGTAATATGCAAGTAATTACCATTTTGAGAGCTCATCAATAACTTCTTTATAAACATTTTACTTTTTATTGAGGATCCCCAAAACTTTAAACTTTGAGTATTTTGTCAAGGTAAAGGAGATGGAGACGGAACCTGCTGAGGACTGCTTAGTCAGTGTGCCCATTCATTTGCACTGCCAGTGAAAAGCCTTCATTATTTTCCCATGGAATAAAAAATGTAATGTCTCCTCATTCTCCCTTTCATGTGTGAGAGAGAATACACATGGCACCTGTATGGATTGTTTTGATGTGAGCTGTGTAAATGGCTTAATTTGTGAGCTGCTGTGCTACTGTGTGTACACACACATACACACACACACACACACACACACACACATTAGCCTCTGGCTTTGATTTCCACCAGAAAGCCTTTGTGTCCTTGTGTCAAGTCAGTGGTGTGCATCAACGATGCTTTTACTAGTAGCCATCTTGGGCTTCCCTCCCCATCACTCCCACATGGCTATCATCTAGACACTGTCATGTCCACAACATACACACACACACACTAACTAATATAGCCACAAACTCACACACAAAAACATGACACACTGAAACAGAAAAAAATACACATACACACACACTATTTAGAATCCCCAAACAATGGCCTTCTAAAAATCAGACAGACACCAGACAATGTGCCAGCTCAAATAGGCGGAAATGTAAATGACTTGGCTGCTCATTAATTATGCTATAAAAATGTAAATTGCTTCAGCGCCAAAAATGCTAATGGGACAGAGATAAAAGTCTCCTGTGCCAAAGGAGAGCGTATAAAAGATTCATTTTCTTAAATATATTTCTTTCATTCAGAGCCATAAAGGAGGAGGCCCATTGAGTGTCTTCTGGCTGACTTCCTGTGGCGTGACCTCAGCGGCTTGGCTCAGTGTCCCTCCCTCTGCTTCAGTAATGTGTGCAGACGGTTGGTTTAATTAGGTATTGGACGCTGAGTGACTTTTCTCCCCTGCACGTGATCTTTCAGCCGCGCTGCCTTTGTAGCACCAGGCCCGGTAAGTTCATTGATTCTGACTCTGGCATCCCTTTCATACCTCTCGCCGAGTCACTTTGACGTTGTGTCACCATGGTAACCATCTGACCTCGGGCCAGCGCTCCTCTGAGACTAGGTGTTATCTTGAAGAAGAAGCTTATTTAAGAAGAAGAGGAGTTACTGTTTAATTCCTTTCATGAATTAAGCATGAAAGATTTCTTTGACTAGAATTAGTAGCAGGTACAACTGAGCCTCTGATGATTTCCAATGAAGGTGATGGGTCACTCTATAAATATTTGTACCTGGCCTGTTGAGTATACAATTAACAGATTAATGTTCTATGCTATTAGTTTTAATAATGATCAAAAGATCGCAAGGGTAATAGCAATGACATCATGACATGAATGATGGCAAGCGACCATTTCTTAGGTCCATTAAGATGTTCCTTGCAGTTATTTCCCATAAGCTTTGTATGCAATGTAATGTGGAAGGACAATTTAATTTATCTTGCTGGTTGCCACATATTTCAAGGCCAGGGGCTAAGTCTGGGTTTGGCATAGGTTATCCAAAACTGTAGCCTCTCCAGTGTGGGTTCTTTAGTATTTACTGTATGTGCCTGGTTGTAATAGTAATTACAGAGTAATTGCTGGGGGAATGGTGATAGGAATGGTTAATATAATTTGTCTGCCTCTGTTTGTGACCCCAGACATGGCCTAACTACATAGTCTACTGACTGAAAGGAGCTGAATTGAGCTCTAGGGAAATTAAACAGATCAGCCAAATAATTAAGTAAGCGTGCAGAGGAGATACAGTGTCTATAGGAGACATGGCCCGTAATTGGTCCTTGCAGCACACTAGTTTGAGGGCAAATTGGTGCATGGCTGACTACATGGACAGATAGGAGGAATTATGCAAAGGTACCTGAGATGGCAAGTTGATGAGGGTGCCTTTCTTTTTAGACCAATAATATGAGCACTAAAAATAAGTGCCACAGAAGAAATAGCAAGTGGTTGGTATTACGTTTACTGAGAATACTGTCCTCAGTAGACATAATACCAACCATATAACTATAACCACCTTGACCAGGGATTTTATGAAATCCCTTGTTAATCTTCGTACAAGCCTGCTTGGGATTATCAAAGGTTTGGAAAGGTTTGCTGCGAAGGTTAGAAGGTAGTTAACCTGATGCATCAGGCGCTTTCACATCGTTTCACATCGTGCAAAGCATCTGAAACCTAGCAACTGCCATGTCCTTGCTTCACGTTGGGCAAATAATTTTTGATTCATTAAATCGCTACTGTTTGGTCGTGACATATGTTACATGCTGAAACGCATTGTTTGAATTTACCGTTATCGCTTTCAGCCTTTCCTCTTTTTGCTGATTGGCCAATCCCAGCTCAGAGCAAGTGAAGCCTATGGCTGGCTCCCTGACACAGTTGTGTAGCTAAATGAGCAGAAGGTCTAGGTGGTGCTAGCCTGGCTACAAGTTAGTCCTTAGAACTAGGGCTTAATTTGTGGGTACACTAATGGACAAGACAGATCGAGAGATAGATACAGTATGCATTTGCAAAACTCAAATTCCATGTTTTATAGCAAGTCAATCAAATCATAGCTGGGCTAATTAGCAATGTTAATTAGCACCTTGGCCCCCAACCACGTCGTTACAGCAGGATGAGAGGCATGGTGAGAGGAGAGGAAGGAAGGATGCTAGTGCTGTGTTTCAGAGAGGTAGTATCTCACAGGGGGATCGAGCTGTCACGTCAATGAGTCAGGTAGCCAGAGACCAGGGGACGTGATAAGGCTCACTCCCGCATCTCACAGTTACAGCCATGAGTAACGTGCTGGCTGGATTTGGGGTGGGGTGGGAGATCTGTTTGTTGATGTTAACACATTACAGATTATTTTTATACTAGTGTGGTCCAGCACTGCTGGTTCCCATGGACCCTGTGGTTTCTAAGAGATGTGGGCGTTGAGCTCTTCATTCCATTGTTCCGTCCAATCCTGAGGGAACATGACAACACAGAGCCTCATGATGTGACAAGTAAACATCTGACAGCAAGCATGCTCATCCTCTTCTCCACAGCTTTATTCTGCAAGGACCACAGATCCAGCAAATAGCTTGAAATTTCCTCAGCATTAATACAGCAAGCTCACAAACATCAGCTTTTTCTGGCCAAATTGGCACACTCAATTTAATTCAATTCAATTTGATTTAGGCTATGCATCTCTGAAATGACTGAAATTCTGTCAGGTTTACAGAGTTCTGAGACTCAGAGACAGAACAAACACTAAGAGAGACAGGGTTACAAGGAGAAAGTCCCCCTCAACAGGACATTTTGCTCTAGAGCCACAGAGTAGCAGTTCAAGTCACTCTGGTACCATCTCTCAGTTTAAGACAAAATCTTCCCAAATAATGAGTGGTTGAATGCCAGCTTTATGCTTTTTGTAAGACAACTATTGTTGATATTGTTTATTAATAATGTATTATTTACTCACCACTTTGGATCCATGTGGTATGTTGTTTGTGATGTATGTGTGTGTGTGTGTGTGTGTGTGTTGGGGCTGAGTGTGAGGTGGTGAACTGGACACGCACTAATGTACTTCATATATGGATTTGAATTGAACCTGCAAATCTGATATTCTAAGCCCTAGAGTTTGACATTGTGGGCTTCCTAATACACGTGCAGCCCTTTTCCTTCGTCTTATTCTAGATCAGTGTAGAACATACACACACACACACACACACACACACTAGGGTGGCCATTCACCCAGATTTCATCTGGAAAGTCTGCTTTTCTCTCTGTCCTGACCAAGAAATTATGTTCCCTTTTTTTTAGGCGTTTGTCCAGATTTCTGACACTTCATGCCATAGCAAACAATGTTTTGCTCTCAGTGCTTCTGCATTCCGAGTACAATAGTGAACATCAGCCGTAAACTGTTATATTCTCACATTACAGTGATCAAGTCTGTCAGGAAAACGGGGACCAACTATGTTTACTAATTCTCCAGTCATGCAAAGTCCAGGCCTTTAATCAATTGTCAGACAACAAATATGCAAATAGCCTTGTCTTTTCTTAGCCTACATTTATTTATGTATGTATGTATGTATGTATTTATTTATTTCATCTCTCAAAGTAAACTATAGTTCTAGGCATTGGCTAAACGATATTAATCTCCAAAATAGGTTGCTGGCTGATTTCCTCAAACTGCAATTTTAACACTTGAACAGCTGCAGTTAATATTTATAAGGGTTGTCGGGCGAAAGGCACAAATATTAGAAGTGTCCTCACTTTTGACCCTTTATCCTCACTTTTCGACACAAGTGTCCTCCTTTTCTTTGTCTGGCTGGTGGTCACCCTAACATACACACACACACATCTCCTTTTGAATCACTGGCACGTTGAAATAGAGTCTGAAAATAACGTCACACTTATCAGCCTCTTCCAGTAGGTCACCAGTGGCAGCCTGGACGTACATCTCTGGGTGCTTAGATGGTGTGAGATTGCCTCCTGACATCCCCTAACCATCACACATTAACCTGCACCGTAGCTGGGTGTGAGCCAGATCTGGCACTGATTCGGCCAGCATCCGGCCCTGACTCAGATGCAATCTGACTCTGGTTTGTTTACGGCCCGACAGCATGAAGCCATGGATCACTGTTCCACTGGAAAGGTCACCCTGGAGAGGCTGAGGCTAACTCATATATCCCCACTTCCTCGTCTGATTAGACACGATGAGGAAAGGACTTCCATTCTCCATCAGCCTCTGTCATCTCTACCCTGGTTAGAAAGGCATCATTGTGCAGGTGGACAGCACTGGGCAATTCCAATGTTATGGACATGACAAAACATGAGCAAGTACATGTATTTTAAAACATTTGGTACAAATGTGGAATACAGTGGAATACAAATACTATTTAATCATTAACATCATAAAAAAGTGTCATTTTACTGGTGTTATGAATGTGACACATAAGTCCACTTTGCATGGAACTGTCCTAATTTAGATGGGGTTTGTGAGTAGACATTACTTTCAGACACTGGAGAACTCCCATGTGTTAAAGATGGGTCTTCTTTGAATGATTTGTTTCGCTGCCACTGTGGATTTGCTCTTAGGTAGTTCAGGCAATTTCTCTGCATCCGTGCATCAGAGATTCCTCTTTATCCACAGCACTTGCTCTGAAAATTATAGTTGGATGTTGTTGAGACAAAAGGAACAGGAGAGACAAAGGAAGGAGCTCGGTTAAGTCACAATCTGGCGTGGGGACTTTTGTTTGACAAACAAAACAAAATAGCACCTCCAAGCTCATTAGATAGCAAATGTCTGTCAGTGGGAAATACATAATAAGTTAGTCGGTAGATCATCAAGTAAATATGTATCACAAAAGAGCTGATATACTGTGTGCTAATATACAGGAAGAGATGAAATAAAATGAGTCCTTAAAGCTCAATCATAAAACTATCTTCCTTTGCACAATAAATACACAAGCTGGTGTGTGAGTGTGTGCCTGTGCATGTGTTTTTGCTTATGTGTTAGTCAGTGTGTGTTTGGTGTGGCTTTAGGTGTGTGCACGTATGATAACCCGGATGCTATAGCCCTCATCATTGGAAATCTCTACAATCTGCGGTTCCCCAACCTCACAGCACAGCGGGAGCCCTTGCAGTAGGAGCGGTAATCAAAGGGATTGTTGAAACGAACAGGCGTCGCCACTCAAGAGGGCTGTGCCAGCAACACACCTCTTTAGAGCTTAACAGCCATCACAATCATCACTTTCCCCCTCAACTCTCACTGCCTCTGAAAAAGCAGCTTTCGCTCCTGCAACCGATGCATCAAATGGACCCTGAAATTAAATGGCCGCACAAAGACATTTCATTCTCTCACACACATGTTGTGTTATTCTATGTATCTTAAGTGTGTCCTATCCTCTGCCATATGTTCTTGTTATGTAGAGGAGTATATCTTGCAAAGGACCAATTATGCTGAAGTGTAGCATAGCACAGCTGACTTGCCTAGATATGTCACAAAAGAATTTCCTCAGTATCCATGCTTCTCATGAAAGACAATTTGACCCCTGAGTAAACTTACGACTGCTTCTGCTTTCGATGTCATCCATTTCACTTTGCCTCTTTATGTAGATCACTGTTTCCAATAACTCCAAACATGAAAGAGTGTCAGCATTAGTACATTAACATTTATGCATTTAGCAGACACTTTTATCCAAAGTGACTTACATTTTGTCAACCAGCAATTGTTCAGGGCCAGTCTCCCCTAGAGGGGAGCAGGAATAAACTGCTTAACTGGGTACAATCCATTAGTCGACAAACCTTACAGAAATCTCTGGCCTGTTATTCTGCCCTTGCTGTATTTCTAAGATCAAATGTTTGTGCCTGAAATGGCAATGATACATGATTACCATAATAATAATGTTAATTACCACAGGCGTTCCTTGCATTATAGACATCTTTAAACTGAAAAAATACACAGAAAATATGGAATAACTCCACAGAAGTAGACTGGGAAGACCAGCCAAAGTGGAACTGAGATAAAGGTGAACAAAGGCAGGCTATGTAAGGAGTGCAAAATTAGCATTTTTCTGCTATTAAATGTACACTGTGTGTTAATCTGGTTTTGCATTCCATTCTGTCTGTTCTAACACGTGTGTTGATATATTTCCATGGTGACTTTTGCCAAGAGTTCTACATCTGACTGCAGTCACACTTCTGGATGCTGTATGGCTAGATACAGTGTCTGTCTCTTTTAGCCTTAGGACAGGAAACAGACAACATAAGTCTTTTCCTTTCCACCCTGTATAGGACCTTCTCCACTTTCTGCTCTCCTCAGTGTCACTGGCACAGCCCTGGCACAGCCCTAGCGGTCAATGGGGGAATTTTCTGTCTGATTTATGAGGGGGAAGAGAGACAGCCAGGGCGGCACCTTCACTTTGAACAAACTGACGTCAGGGGATGGCTCCCAGACATCTTTACTTTCTCGATGCCCCCCCCCCCTACCCCCCACTCCCCATCCCCTTGATCCAACTGCATCCTGAGGCTCACTACCATGCCCAATGGAAACCATTTTGGACAGAGTCAGACTCATGGAGCAGCTCAACAAAATTTGTTTCGCTCTCACTATCATTGCAACATACAGTGTTTGGTCTTGGCCATCGGTCTCTGTCTGAACCCCGGCACCCGCCTGACGGTGCACGTCTGCTTTCCTGTGCTCTGGTGTCACTCTGCAGCCTGCTAATGTCAGATCAAAGCTCTTTGTTCCAGGGACATGGCAAAGAAATGACATTTATTAAACAATATCTCTTCCTCTCTCGCTGATTCACTTTTCCCAGTGATCTGCAGAGCAGCTCCAGAGTATAGGTGCCTGCCAAAGCTCAGCCACACACACCCAATGCTCAATTCTCCCAGAGGAGATCGCTTACAACCTCACAGAGATGCACCTTAAAAGATAGCATTTAGTTTCATGGTCAAAACAACTGTCAATGTCTTTCTGAATATGTTCTCAAGGTTGTGTCCTTTGGTAGTGCTGTCTGTTCCCACTGCCGGTATAGTTTTAATTTGCCGGTGTTAAGGTTGTCGAACAGATCTCTGAAGTACGCTTGCTCACCTAAGTCCAACAGATCAGAAGCAATCACCCATCCATAGACACCATAGAGTACATTTAAATCTTGTCTAAAGGTTGCAGATCTGTCATGTCTCCAGCTTTCAGCTGGAATGGAAGCTTATATATCTGCTTCACTGAGCGTCGCTCACAAATCTAAATCCTGCAATAGAAAACAATCTGGTGCTGCAGAGATAAAAGGGTTGCTACGGTAACAGGCAGTAATGTCCAACACTGCCTGCATTTTCATGCCTGCCAGTAGTCACTATGAAATGAGGGGTAAAAAAGTGTCATTTGAAGCTAACGCTTCAGCTGGTACCAAATAATGTTAAGTTCAGTGATACTTCAAAAATAGATTTAAAAAGCTGCCTTAATGCAAGATGGTTGGTTATGAAGGTCTAGTATATGCGACTTGATATGGACACAGAATTTGATTTGATATTGACGTCTGATGTGGATATATTCAAGGAGGGACATAGCCTACTTGTCATGTGTACTCTACAGTCAAGGTTACCCTGTACTAAAAGGTTGTTTATAATTGTCTGCCAAGTTAAATGTAGGTCCTGGCTATGCAGTACATATCAAGAAAACTGCTCTCAGCAATTTGACTTGTAGTGTGAAACAATGTAAGGCAAACGAAATAGACAGGATCCTTTACCAGACAAAGGCTTTCAGCTTGATGAGGGGGATTGAAACATGGAGGTGACAGTTTGTCAGTGTTGTCCTTGAGAAATCTTTGAACCTTCCTCTTGTGAAAGCTCTTACTGATGTTATAACACGCTGAAACTTTTTTCCTCCTATAGACATACAAAGCAGTTAAGCAGAGCTACTGTCTTGAATAATTTTGAAGATAATGTTACCCATATTGCTCAGTGCATACATCTCTTTGAGACCTATGTGACAGTAAAAATTCATTAGCCAAATTGACAGTAAAAATTCATTATCCAACATTATCGTATGACTTATAGTGTCAAATAATTTGTCATTGCAATGTAATAATCAATGGACTAATGTCTAAGACAGTTATGATTGTTTTGAAACTATTCTCTTCTTTATTTGAAACTATTCTCTTCTTTATGTAAAATAAAGAAATAGGTATTTTAAAGTTTGCCAGACCCTCTGCTGCAGTAACTCTGAGGACCCCTGAGGGATGTTGCCCTGTTGAATATCTCTGGGCTAGCTAGCCCAACCTAGACTGTGTGTCTGGAAAAAGGGGGCAGACAAGAACTCAGTCTGATCTTGAACCCTTGTTTGAACATGCTCATGCTACACACTCTACACTGTGCCTCACATATGACATTAAGGCCTGAACACTTGGTTTCCATAGCGAGGGCAGATATGGCACAACATGCAGGAGGAAATTGGTCTTATGCTTCTTTTTCATGTTGTCAACAGAGATTATTCAATCAAATCAAAACAGGGGGTTTTGGTGTGCAAAATAATAATAACAACAACAACAATAATAACAATAATAGATGTGGTTGAAAAAATGAAAAAGAAAAAACTTCTGAGAAAGACTGAGAATTGGTCTGTGTGCAAGTCTAATCAGTCCTCTAAACATTTATCAAACAGTGTTCACTTCAGACATTAAGACATTATCAGTCATTCGTTTTGATTATAGTTCTATCAATAAATCTATAAAACAATCAATCCACCTATCTTTCTAAATTTGTTATAGGCATAGCCTGCCTGTCATTTTTGACATATTTGAAGCTGATAGGGTTTGGTTTTGGTTTGGTTTGGTTGACGGCAAAGGAACCTGAGATAATAAACATGACAAAAAAAAAAAACTACGCATATTTAAATGTAAAATTACACCTAAAGAGATTACTTTCTTTTCGCATATTGGAGGACTGCGAAAACCTACATGCGATTTGAGTGATGTTGATTAGGGCGGCACTACAGTGTTTACGGCGCTGTCACGTGACTTGTCTTTGCGCAATATGGCGGCGCCCTTGTCGAGGTGTGAGGTCTGAGTTGTGACAGTTGAGCATGTACGGAAGAACAGTACCGAAGAATTTAGGGTTAGCGAGTAATGCATTCTTGTCCTGCGAACGAGATGTGTGTGTCCACTTGAAGCTAACACTGGGATGAGTTCAACATAAACCAAGGACATCAATAACAGGGAATCTAAATTTCTGTATTGTAAGTGCCGGCTACTTTAGCTTGCTAGTTTTGTTAAATGTGACTCAACTCTTTGCTCGCTGGCAGCAAATTATTAAAATTCTCTTTTCATATGGTGTGTTACAGTTGAGTTACTTTGTGACAGACTAGTGCTGTACAGTATTCTAACAATTTCTTGTTTTGTTTTGTTTTCGAGTCTGACATTGAGGAGAAGATGAAATGCATTTCAAAGTCAGTAGTTTTTGCTCTTTTGCTCTGTATAGGGGCTGCCGTGCTGGAAAACGCAGGGTAGATATCAGGGTCTGTGAGGATGCGTGCGTGTGGGTTATCCAATTCACCTCTCTCCAATGACACTACAGCACTGCCTCTCCTGTAACCATAGAAACGTTTTCCTCTTCCTTCCCTCATCTCCACAAGTCTTGCATTTATTTTTTGTCTGTTTCTGTTTCTTTTTTTAGTCCCTGGAGATCAGGTCATTTCATACAATAGTGACTGTTTTTGTTTAAAATGACTATAGTCTAAGTGAGTATGAAAGTGATAGATTGATACCCACTGGTAGTGTTTTTTTTTTATTCATCCAGACTGACTGGTTGGGTATGCAGAAGGCTCAGACGGTATTTTAGTGCAGTATTCATGCTGCTCGTGGGTGGTGATGGCACTGGAGTGTCATCTGAATCCAGTCACCTCTGCTGATTTCCCACACTAACAGCACACCACAGTGAAATGATATTATGACTCAGACTCAATCAAGCTTGTTTTAGGCCTGATCTACTTTGCTGTGAAATGAAATTTTACTAACACGTAAAGCTACAATTGGCAGGAATGAGGTGCAAGTGTTGTATTTGTCCACTATGGATTGTAGAAACTTTGCATTGTTGTCATTTCAGTGTGAAGTTGTGGGGGAAAGACAGAAACTGCCCTGTTTGGTCAGAGGAAATTCTTTTAAAGATGAGAAACAACACTTAGAAAACAAATATCAGACTGACTGAAACCTCATCATGCATATGCATATGCAGGCTGACCATGTTGACTATGTTCCCATGCTTGTGTGTCTCCAAGGTGGCTGCGCCATGCAGACAGTGGTGAAAAGGGTATCTCAGTGCCCACTTGCCCTGGTTAGACAGGGCGTATGCAGTGGGCACCTTCTTGCCCCTGTGCCCTGGTTCAGGTGGTCGCCGTGCCGAGGCCTGTACAGCGAGAGGGGTGTGTGGGAGAAGGACTACCGGGTGGAGACCAGGAAGAAAGTGGAGCAGAAGTGGCACCCCCTCATTAAGGACCAATGGAGGAGGAGCAGCAGGGAGGAGGTGGGTGATGGGAGGCTGATCTGTTTCAATATCTCATCTATTCCAAGGGGTGAAAATAGGCCGGTGCGGTCTGGTACCCCGAGAAATCTGATCTGCCATCTGAGTGTACTGAATGCGAGACTCCCGTGCCTAAATTTCTGTCTATGCTTTCATCCAATACAGCCTAGTCATATATGGATGCCATTAGGTATGTCTAAGATGGCTGAGGCCAAAATGATCTGCACACCTAAAGCTGGGGTTCAGGCTAGTGCATGTAAATTCATATTTGTCTCTGCTAAATTGATCATGTGAAACTTTGCGGTCTAGCAATGGTGTTAGTCATTAGTTACTGTGATGAATAGAAAATTCATCAAAAAGAAAATTGACTTTGAATTTACATCAAATTTAATAATATTTACATTCTGTAGCTCTGCATCTATAGATACCCATTTTTCTCAGCGTAACTGCTTACCGCCACTTTAAACAACACATTGCAAACCATACATCAGAATAAGCAGGTAACCCTGCTGGATTCACTGGTTTGAAGCATCTATACAACTAGCAATTTCTGTGTAATCCAATTGAGAAATCACAGGAAATGTCTGCAGTCTCCAACATATAACATTGGAAAACTCTGTTCTTAAAAATTAAATTCCACAGCTAGTTCTTATCAAGTGCATTGATATATACATGTTTGCATCTTTAGTATGCTTTTAAATAATACCAACTCATTGGCTTATTTAGATCTAACCATTAAAAAGGAACATGATGATGTTCAGTGTATCCTGTCAATGGGTGATAGCAGGGCATGATGAGTGCTCTACAACTAATAGTATAAATGAATGTAATTAGACACTGCCTTCACCCTTGTCTATTCCCAGAGTAGCCCTCCAAGTGGGTAGTAAGATGGTGCTGCGTCTAGATGCTGTCATAACACTGTAAACGTGTCCTGGCCAGTTGGACTTTACATTTCACTGCTGTTTTTCATGTACAACAATGCATTTGAGAAATAAATTCATCTAGTTCCTATGACAATGGCCCAGTTTCAGTGTCCACCGGTCACAGCCTCACAGACATGAATTCTTGTTGTATGGTAATCTTAAAATCCAAGTTTCAGCTAAACTGTAGCCTAAGCTAGTTTGTTTATATAGCTAGTTTGTTTATATTCGTTTATTTTTATTATTTTTATTATTGTTTATAGTCGTTTCTTTGCATCAGCATATCCACCTAGCATATTTTGCTAACAACGGTGGCCAGTTGTAGGTTCCTACTCTAGTAGTGCAACAATTTGTCGTGCATACACAGGCAACACAATGCAACGTAAAAGGGCCAGATGTCAAAATGTCCGAAGGATATTGATATGTTCTGATAGAGAACAATGCAAAGCAGCGAAAACTGATGATGAAGTAACGGACAATGGCCCCCCGAGAAAACCTCCAGAGACAAGACATGTTTAGGCAGGAACCCATTTTCACTATCTAACCTTGCTGGAACATCTCACTAGGTATCCACCATGTCCAGACCTGTGTGTGTGTGTGTGTGTGTGTGTGTGTGTTTGTGTGTTTATGTTTGAGTTTGATAGAGAGAGTGAGAGAGTGTGAGTGAGTGGAAAAAGAGAGAGAGAGAGAAGGAATATAATTCCCACCTGATTAGTGTCTTGTCACTGTTGGACACCAGTTCCCTGCCCATCTCTGCTCAGATTGTAGTCAGTAGTCTGGTCCACACACTCACCTCATGGGACCATAGTGCACTCACAATAAATATTTGAAGAGCTCTTTTCCAAAATGCTATATATCCATTTTTAAAAATATTCAAAAATTATGTGTTTTATTGTGCTTCTCAGTTAAAATCACTGTTTTGTAAAATTTAATCACATAACAGTAGTCCAATTGCAATTCCTGATGTTACTTGAAAATCTAATTTAAAAAATGATTTATGAAAATTGCATTTAAATGGCTTTTATAGCATTTTGGAAAAGAGCTCTTCATTTACAGTTCAAATGGGACTGAAAGAGAGGGAGGAAAAGAGGAAAACAAAAGAAGAAAACAGGTGGTGTGTGTGTGTGACTGAGTGTGTGATTGAGAGAAAAGGGGAGTGAAAAGGGGGGTAAAAGTTAGAGATGAATAGTGAGAAAGGGGGAGAAGGAAGGAAAGTGTGAGTGTGTGAATAAGGAGGTGAGACAGAGGGATGGAGAGACTGTTGGGTGAAAATGTTACATACACACACACACACACACACATACACACTAAACAAAATGAACATTGTCCCACCTTGTTGAAGTTACTTCCAACAATTGTCTCAAGGTTGTAGGATAAAGATGAATTCCCCCAGTGGAACATCCACTGTATTCAATGATTATTCAGCATCTGTGAGGTAAAGAAAGTAGATTTACACAGATCATGTGATGCTTTTTTCCATATCTTCCAAATGATGTTTTTCCATGTCTGCCAGACTCTGTAGACAGATAGTGTGGATATTCATTTCAATTCTCACCTTCCTCATGGACTGCAAGTGTTTCTTGCTCGTTGAGAAGCAGAACTGAAGTCAGTGTGTCCGTGGTTCAGGCCTACCTGAGACATGTACTCTTAACTTTCACACGAGACTTCTCATTTTTCACCGCACACACACCCACACACATACATACACACACACACACACACACACACACATATATATATATATATGTATACCCCCCCCCTTGCATGTGTAGATTAATGATGATGATCCTCTCAAGCGTCTGTCACAGGGAGAAGAGAAAAGATAGATTATGTGCTGGGTGGTTTTTTAGTGATGATTAAAATTGGCCCTGGGGGGGAGGGTTGTAGCTAAAAACAGCATGATAAAGTACTGTACCTATTCTTTCTCTTTCTCACCTAAAGATTCCCTGAGGGTCACCTGTGCAAAAGGTCCTCAATCTAGTCTTGACGAGGTCTGGAGCAGAAAGCTCCAGGGGTGGGATAGATTATGTGTCTGTGCCACGGTGGGAGATATTGTTTGAATTGTAGTATGACAGGCCTGCAGACAAAATACACTGAGAAAGATCTCTCTTTCTCTCTCAAACCCACAAGCACATAGCCAAA